>CM074301.1:10835000-11417500 GCA_037194245.1 Opsariichthys bidens | reverse complement strand
AATCAGTACTCAAAAGTGTTCAGAGATCTTTGGATTTTATTTTACCTTATATTTTTGGTGTAAATTGATTGTTTAATTGAATATGGCATATATAATGTACAGCTGGTCATTTTCACAAAATGATTCGACACAATGATTCAAAAAGGAATCAAATGCATAGTGGACAGTTCATTCTCCCACTTATTACATCCAAATGCATATATATTCAACTTTAAAAAAAAACAAAAAACATGTTATTTGACTCCATAATGTGAGACAAACCAGTAAAGATATCTGAGAGATCAGTTGCCTGGGTCAGTTATACACTTTAACAGACAAAGTACTAAAATTGCTGTTGACCAATCAGAATCAAGTATTCCGTGATCTATGTTTTTGTTTTAGTTTATATAGATTACTTTTATGTTGTCCGCTATCTCACAGGTTGACAGAATGCTTTGTGGATCAGTTTGACCAGTTCATTCAAAATAATGGTTTGTTCAGAAATCACACATTAGTCATTTGAAAAGGCTTTGAGACAAGTATTAGATTTTGGTTGTTGGACAGGATTCTGATGCGGTCCTTGGTCAGTTGATGACAGCATTTCGGAGCCTTCATGGGTTGATCTTTAGACATTGTGTTAGATGTAGTGGGAGTTCCTCTCAGCGTTGTCTTCCTGCCAGAGGGTCCGTCAAGCCTGCGGGACACTGACAGAGAGAGAAGGGCTTTCAGATTCAGCTCACACCCCCCTGCATATCAGCCTCCTGTAAAACAGCCCAATTTAGCCCTGACACCAGCGCAAACATCTACGTGCATCTGTCAACACTGATTCCTTCAGTCGGCTCAGAAACTGCAGTCCACACGCATACAAACACAACTTTCTTTCTTACGTGGATGTATAAACCCACTAATGTGCTCTCGTCTTCGTGACCATATCAGGAGAGTCAAAGATGAACCCATTTAAAGTCATCCTGTTGTTAGGTTCAGGCAGTTACAAATGTTTAATAAAAATACTTGATTAAATACTAATTAATATGAAATTTTAAACATGTTTTCGTTGGAGCCATGGCTTAATGTTTAATGCACATTGAACTATGTAAATGGTATAGAACTAAAATACAAGATATAATAAAAGTTGATTTACATATTTTGAATGTAGATTTATTTATGGAAGCCCATAATCCTTCAGCCTGTAAGTAATTGTAGAAGGACATTTATGTGAATGATTTATTATTATATAATATAATATATTATCTTTGTTTTATTTTAGTTTTATTATTTTTATTTCTTTGTATTTTTATTATATTTTTATTTTGTTTTGTATTTTATTTTACTTTTTATTTCATTTCATTTTGATTGATTTATTTTTTATTTTAGTTTATTTTGCTTTATATATATATATATTTTTTTTTTTTTTTTTTTTTTTTTTTTCACTGAATAGATTCCTTGTCATTAGCAATATAGTGACACAATTATGGGATGACAGATGAGAATTCGCCATCTTGGCTAAATATGGCATCAGTGTAATGTGTTAATTTATGTGTATTGTCTGTGTCAAACAGCCTGGAAGGTTAATATTTGTGTCTATTTATTTTTTGGCAATGGTCTCTTTCTATTTTTTATGTAATTGAAACCCTCTTAGTAAATTCATATTCCTTGGATCTTGATCACCAAACACTGAATTAAACATATGAAGAGACATGCTTTACAGACCAGCACATGCTCACACTTAATAGTCACTGCTAATTTTTCGCAGATGTGAAGTATGTGTTTTCTCTTGTATATGGATTTTGAGGAAATGTATATAATGACATGAATATTACAACATAAAGATGTTTTGCGAGGACACTTCCTGTGGCTTAAGGGCTGGTTTAGGGGTAGGGTTGATATAAGAAAGAATATAGACTTCTGATTAATAATGCCTATGGAGAGTCCCCATAAACCACGTGTGTGTGTGTGTGTATGTGTGTGTGTGTGTGTGTGTGGGCGGGTATTCCATACATTATGGGGACCAAATGTCCCCACAGATATAGTAATACTAGTAAATTTTGATCTTGTAGGGACATTTTTTGGTCCCCATGAGGAAAAAAAGCTTATAAATCATACAGAATGATCTTTTTTGAAAATCAAAATAGCAGAACATTTTCTGTGATGGGTAGGTTTAGAGTTAGGGGTAGTGTAGGGGGACAGAATATACAGTTTGTACAGTATTAAAACCATTATGCCTATGGAATGTCCCCATAAAACATGAAAACACAACACGTGTGTGTGTGTGTGTGTGTGTGTGTGTGTGTGTGTGTGTGTGTGTGTGTGTGTGTGTGTGTGTGTGTGTGTGTGTGTGTGTGTGTGTGAGATACAAAGCTGTAGTGGAGGTCTCTGATATTGTCGTACTCCGAGGGTCCTTAGGGGCTTGAGTAGTGCCTCCCTGCTGGGTTCTTGCCTCTGCGCCTGGCTGGGCAGCTCTTGAGGAGGCAGGAAAGAACAGGAACCTCCAGGCCCCAAGGGAAGAACCTCAGACAGGACCACGTAGACGGACAGGCAGCTTGGTGCTTAAGAGAGATACAAAGAGACTGAATGAACGAGAGAGACTGACTGATTGTTGATGAGAGAAGTACTCAGCCGTCTGCACAGACAAGTCACAAAACTTTAGAAGACAAAAACAGATCATGTACATAGTGGGAAAAACCTGCTTTGGTTTGCAAAATGGTTTGGAGTATGGTGTGTTGGTAGAAGAATTGAGTTTAAGGTTGTAGGTTCAAAGTCTCTAAAGAGGATTCAATGAGCTGTCACTGAAGACATTCACCGAAAAATAGAAATTCTGTAATTTACTGAATCGTGTTATCAAAAGTACTGACTCCGATACCAAGTCTGTACTGAAATGTTAAAAAAGCGCTGTTGAGGGGATTTGGAAACAGCTCTGATTGGCCATTGTGTTCACATGCTCAACAGATATGTGTGTGATTGGCTGCAATGATCAACGCTTCAAAATCATGTTGTAAATAGACATCAATAACTCATCCAGCGCTTATACAGATACATGCGGGCCGGTCCTCTGATGGACACCTGCTTTCAAACACTTCCATGTGCTTTCAAATGTACAATGGTCATCAGAGGTGTTTACGAATCTGCTCAAAGCATCACATTTTTAAAATTTCAGTACCGACTTGGTATCGAAGTCTGTTCTTTTGACAACACTACTGAATCGTGTCATTTATTTCTTCTAGTAGTGCAAAAGAAGATTTTGTGCCGAATGTCCAGGTTGCCCTTTTTCATGCAATGGAAGTAATTGAGGAAGGAGCTCCAAAAACACCATAAAAGTAATTTATACGACGAGTGCATACATCCATACATTATATTCTTCGGAAGCCATGTGAAAGCTGGGAAAAGACCGAAATTTATTCGCACTAGCTCAGATGTGTTGTGGCAGGTTTTCACATAAATGATGTCATTTGGTCATCACAACCACATTGGCATTCTTGTCCTATCAAATATCGCACATCAAGATGCCCAGTTTGACATTAGAGTTGTCAAAGGTTGTTGGTTTCGTCATTGAGATATCTTGACACTTCGTATTTGAAAGCATGCAAGTGCAATTTATTTCATTATTAACTGAGCTATTCCTTTAACCTCAGGGGACTGTCATGTATATGGTAGTGGCTTTATTCAAAGTGTCCTGTAATAAGTATACTGTAGACGCGTTGCATAAATTAACTGCTAAATGTCTGCTCACAGGAAGAATATTTAGTGACTTCCTCTTGCAATGTGATTAAAATGGCTCAAAAGCTATAGAGCTGAGCTGAGAACGTCTGCTCTCTCCGCTCGGGCCGTGTGTGGTCCTTTGTAAATATTTGATATGAACTTTAGTCATGAATCTGAGCTGCCGCTTGACATTTCACTGCACTGCAATTAGAATTCTCCCTCAAATAGTATTCTTAATTACACTTGGGAATGTCATAGTCCTGGTCCAGGCATGCTTGGTGTAGAGCCGCCAAACCTGCAATCACCAGCCACTGTGTCAACATCCAATCAGGGAGAAGTATTAATGAGGTAACGGAAGCAGTAGAACTGCTGTACACACTAAGGCTGTGTTCCAAAACCTAGTATGCTGCCTACTTGGACAGCATTTTTAAGGTTGTTCCCCTCAACAATGGAAATTCTGTGATCAAATACTCACCCTAATGTTATTCCAATCCTGTGTGAAGTTTTTTTTCTCCTGCAGAAAGAAAGACCCTCTATTATGGAAGTCCGTTTCTGCAATGTAAGGCAGATACTAAGGCATGATTATGTGATAAAAAGTCATTCATTAAAATGAAATTGACTTATGTCATAATATTGACTTGTGTCTTAAAAAAATTTAACACATAAGTGAATTTTTGTCTCATAATTATTACTTTTAGCTCATCATTTTTACTTTTTTTCATAATCCTGACTGTCATAGTCGACGTTTTATCATAATTTTGACTTTTTCAGAATGTTTCATGTCATAAGAAGAAAGTCAGATGACAATGGGGAAGAAATTGCAATTTTGTGTTAATGCCGACCTCAAGATCTATAAGTTAAAGGATCCAATGTTTGTTTGTTTTTTTTAAGAGTTTGTTGCCTTATAAATTTGTGTGTGTGAAATTTTAGAAAAACCTAAATTTCTGATTCCTTTTTTTTTGTTGCTCTGTCCATTCAAGTTTGTCGGCATTAACTGAGCTATTCCTTTAACATTATTTCAGGGGACTGTCATATGTAGAATGTGGCTGCCAGGTGGCTTTACCAAGATGTCTGCTGCATAAATTGTCTTGAGGGACCTCGGTAAAGTGATTTAAAAAAAATAATAATAATAATTATCAAACAGATTACATGATATACCGATGAAATAATCTAATTAATCACTAATTAATCGCCCATCAAATTTGGCTGAGAAATTACCTCCAAAAGATAAAGTCATTATTGTGTTAAATGAGAAAAAACATCCAATAGACATTACAAAAAATAGCTCTAGAGAGATATATTTTATTAGATTAACAGAATTTATTACACATGAATGTTTAGGCTACAACAACCATGTTTTTTTTTCTCCAGAAACTGAATCTGAATTAATATTTAGATATATTTAGAGATCAAATCAGTTTGGTTACCAACATGTTAAAAAAAAGAAAGTCATACAGGTTTGAAACAACATGAGTAAATGTAAATTAAAATAATTTTCATTTCTGAGCAAACTACCCCCAAAATATGAAATTATATATTGTTTTTGATGAAATAATACTCTAAATAAGAAACAAAAACTGCCATTAAGTGTTGGTATATGTCTAAATCATTCATTTGATTCATGAATGAGCCATTGAATCATTGGTTCACCTGATTGATTCGCTCAACTTGGATTCATTCAGAAACGTTAAATCATTTTATTCGCATATTTTTCGTAACTAATTAATTTAGGGCTGTCACTTTAGTTTCATTTCAGGATGTTGCCTATGTAGGTAGTGTAGAGCAAAGCAGCTCAGTAGACCAATGAGTCCGTCCTCCGTAATAAACGTAGTCACTCTCATTCACTTTAAGTCCACTCTTTCTCTTTGTCTTCTCCCTTGTATCACTGAACCCAGCCTTTGAGTGCTTCTGAAAAAGAGAGGGACCAGTGGACTGGAAATTGCTCCCCTCTCTATCTCTCTCTCTCTCTGCTCTGTGTGTAGGGTGGTTGCGGATAATTGTCTCTCTGTGCCATACACAGCTGTAGCCGAGGGGTGTTGGACAGCACAGAGAGTTCAGTGTCCCAGTGGGGGACCCATCACTGTGTTGGACTCAATTAATCCTCTTTCAGCTGGTTAACACTAAAAATATAACTCCTCTTCCTCGCTACTCTGTATTCAAGCCTTTTGCAGAACCTATGAGTGGCCAGGTGTGATCACACAATGTCTGTTTGTGTTTTGCAGTCTTTACGGGCGACACATGCAGGCCAACCCAGAGGCGCCCAAAAAGAATGCTGACAAATCAAAGAAGATCAGCCGCAAGCCGCTGGCGGCCAAGAACAAGTGAAGAAGAGGGCGACAAAGAGCTGATCCGACCATCCGAGATGAACCTCACTGCATGTGCCTTCTTCATTTGATATTTATTCATAAAGTATGTTTTTTATCGCTTCAGTATTACGTTAATCATGTAACCTCCAAATGGCTCCACCCTTTAAACGCGCCAATCATTTCTTCCATGCTTAAGAAGTGTCCTTCTTGTCCAGTGCCAGTTCAAAGTGCCACTTCTGTCAATTCAGACCTGCGTTGGGTGCTAATCAGATTTCTGAACACGTGTCTGTTGCGTCTCTTGAGAGGCGGCGGGAGTGTTGTCCTATCCAACCATCCAGACGAGGAGAGCAGTGAATTTTGGGAGGTGGTGACGAGTGTTTTGTAACCGAAGAGGGATTTAGCAGGAGTTTGGGGGTCTTAGTGGAGTCTGAGCAGGATTGTGTCAGGTCTCCAGAGGGACACCACTGACTGCTTTCTCTGCCTCTTAATGACAGATATGAATGGCTGCAAACGGGAGTTTCAGATGGTACACAGCAGATACCAGACAGAAACACCCCGGTGGCCATTTAAGAGGGTCAACAAGATATCGCAACAAACCACAGATGGTGTTCTTTGAAGCGGTTGGCCATTGTTTCTTACTATGTATTCAAGTTAACATGACAATGCAACTTTTTACAGAACTATATCGAGTACGGTGGTGTTTGTAAAGAACCAGTTTGCGGTTAATCTTGCAACGATAATTGGCATTTCCGCTATCATTGTTCACTACAGATTGCGTACACTAACATCATCTAATTCTGCAAAGCTTGGCTGAATTTAAGTTTGACTTTTTTTACGGATGTTATTTTTTATTTTTTAAAAAAAGGTCACAAGCTGTTTTATTGTAATCACATTTAAAGTTGTAATATTTTCATATCTTTTATCATGTGCACACAGAGCAGTGTGCTACGTACTGAATTTTTGACATTGAAATAAAGTCACCATTTTGTTGGACGATTTCAGTCTCTCAGATCATATAACCTTCCAAAATGTATACTTCTGTTTAAAAGTTTAGGCTTGGTAAGATTTTTTAAATGATTTTGAAAGAAGTCTCTCACCAAGGCTGCATTTATTTGATCTAAATAACTGTAAAAACAGTAATATTGTGAACAGTTGTTACAACTGTTTGAAATCATTCTAATATGCTGATTTGCTGCTCAAGAAACATTTCTACACTGGTGTGACCAGATAATGTTCAACTAAGTTTGTAAGAGTTGCTTACAGGACTTCCGGACTTCTCATTCATGTAAGAAGAATGTGTAAATAATTTGCATTGAATTGAATCACAAAAACAGATTTACAACATACACAGAAAATTGTGCAACTGAGTAAACAGACAGAAATACACATGTTGAATACATGCAAATTGTCAATTGGGTTTTACTTTTGTGAGCTGTTTCTAATATATATATATATAATCTTTATGTTGAATCTGTATCTTACTATGCATCTCATAATATAAATTATTTCGAAAAAGGAGTTAGCTGCAATACCGTGTGACAAAATGACAAAAAGTCATATAATTTACAGTTTTGTCATTTTAATTTTGTAGTATTTTCTCTCCACACTAAAAGACACACGCCGACACATTATTGGCCGATGCTGTTCACCTAAGCAGCACGACGCATGTGTGTGATGCTGATGCAGGAGCCAGCCAATGATGAGCCAGCGCTCTGGCGTAGAACCTGGAAGCGCTGGACATAAACAGCGTAGGAGAATGAAGATATTGTTGAAAAAAGTCATTATTATTGTTTTGTTTTTGCACACAAAACGTATTCTCATTGCTTCATAAAATTAAGCTTGAACCACTTCTTGTCGACTTTTTTAACACTGTCTTTAGTACCTTTCTGGACTTTGAAAGCGGTGGTTAAATTGTAGGATAAAAAAAAACTCTTTTCATCAAATATCTTCATTTGTGTAACAAAGATGAACGAAGGTCTTACGGATTTGGATCGACATGAGGGTGAGTAATTAATGACAGAATTTTCATTTTTGATTGAACTAACCCTTTAATTCCTCACCCTCGTCTCATTCCACATCCAAAAGACCTTTGTTTATCTTCGGAACACAAATTAAAATATTGTTCATGAAATCTGAGCGATTTCTGTCCCTTCTTAGAGCTGGAAACTAGCACTTTCAAGGTCCAGAAATCTAGTAAAGACATCATCAAAGTAATCCATGTGACTCCAGTGGTTTAACTTCAGTTTTATGAAGCGACACAAGTGCTTTGTTTGCGCAAAAACACAATTTAGCTCTTTATTTACGAAAATATTGATCTGTAACGCGCATTCATGAGAGGACATGACGCATGTGTGTTGTGTTGACGCAAGAGCTGACATTGTTGTGTGAACACACTTTGGAAAATATTTTGTAAATAAAGTGGTAAATTGTTATTTTATGCAAACAAACTTGCGTAACTTCACAAATTTAAGGCTGAATTACGCATGGATTACTTTAATGATGTCTTTACTACCTTTCCGGACCTTGAAAGTGATAGTTACGTTGGATCTCTATGGAGGGACAGAAACCGCTCAGACTTCATTAAAAAACATCTTAATTTGTGTTCAAAGGTTTTACGGATGTGAAACGACATGAGGGTGAGTAATTAATGACAGGATTTTCAGTTTTGGGTGAACTAACCCTGTTAAAGTGCTTGGAAAAAAGTTTGAAGCCTCTTGAAAGAAAGTTCTGAAGAAGAATTCTTGATTTACAGGCTGTGATCTGAAATGGCTACAGAGGATCATCACCTCTAAAAATGATTTTCCCATTGGAGGCCTTGTCATGGTCCGGACCACCTCCATGACAGGAGATCAGGGGTAAAGGAGCTGACCTTTCAATGCTGTGAGTCAGATGATGCTGATGGGGTGTGCGCTTGTGTTTGTAGAAGGTCCATGATAGCCGCGTGGGATTTCCTGTCTCTCTGTGCTAATATTCTGCTCATATTATTATTACCCCTTCCAGACGCTGTGTGTGCGTCGCCCTGTCCTCCTCGTTCACACTCTCTGTTCTCTCGAACACTCTCAGCAGGCACATCTGTCCAGCGCACATTCGCCTCAGTACACTTTCCTCTTGCGCTCAGCAGGAACATCTGTCCATGGCAAAGTCCACACCGCGCACCCAACCTCTTCCACTCTCAAACTGTCTCTCGCCCCCCTGAATTCTTCATCCACTTTCGCAAGTTTTCTGTGCATTTCAAATGATGAGTCTTGGAGTGGTGTGGTTTTTAAAAGTTTTCCACAAACTGTTGGACATTCATTACAGCCCGAAGTCTTCAGGCGATCAATCTCTTGCTCTGCGGAGAAACGGTTCTTTAGATCCCGACCCGAGCTTGTCCCATCCTTCTGCCAGCATCGATAGGAAGTGGGGCGTTGAAGTTTAAAAATGAGTCCTGAAATGCGATGGATCACCATGCACGCGGCACGGCCGACAATTACTCACTGACCTTTCAGAGAAATCCTTGAATGTCTTTTTCCCTTGCTTGAGTTACAGACATGTAGCGATTTTGCTCTGCTTGATTACTTTTTTTGTTTGTTTAGTTTGTTTTATCACCCTGTTTAAAACGATTTCTCGTGGCGTACTCTCTATGCAGCTCATACGCTGAAGGGCATTACGGCCCTCGCTAACCGAGGTCATTGATTTTTGCCGCTTGATTTATGGGGCGAGGGAAACTCCTCTGGAGAGCAGGTCCCATGCCGACCAATGAAATGGCGTCGTTGGAGACGCTGTTGAACCTAGACTTTCATCAACCGCCCAGGGTAAGCAGTATGGATAGTGGCCCATTGTGTTGTCCGAAGATAATTGGGTGCGTTCAAGACCTCGCTGAGTCAAAACTCGAAACAATACAACAGATTTCGTGTCAATGCCGTGGCTGTAGAGGCAACCAGTCCATATAACCAATAATCATGTGAAACGGAGGTTACTAACCTGTTGAATTCATGAGATGCACCTCAACCGTTCAGTAGCATGCAGTAGTGTAACTTGCAAGGTGGTCGATTCCCAGATTGGAGTTAAATGAATGATTTGTTCTTGCATCCTGTAGTGGCAGGGCATCACTGGCAGGTCTATACTATTGGCATCCGTGTCGTTTTGTGGTTGTGCTGTTACCTTCAATGCTCATTCTCAGGGATATATGTGAATAAACATTTCTAATAGCTTCATTTTTCACTGTTGCAGTGACCTAGAACATCAACTTGACTAAAAAGGGAACTGTGTGAATGCTGAAGTTTGCGCTGCACATCTAAAAGTTAAAGAAACGCATTTCAAGTGATGTAAACATTTTTTTTTATTGAAAAGTCCAAATGCATTAACTTCAAAAGATGCTGGATTATTTGGCTATCCAGCACTGGTTACATATTGGACAGAACACATGCCGAGTTATTTTTACCCATTAGCTGGGTTGTTTTTTTTTGACAGTGCTGGGTCTGTCAAATTGATATTGAAGGTTTTTCATTTTAAATAATAAAAATGCAATCTGACATCTGCAGTTGTATATAGTCTATATACAATATTTTTTATTCAATGACTTTTACAATCATTAAATACTCTAAGTCTAAAACATTTAGTAAATATTTCATGATGGGACAGTAGGAGCCTCAGCAGCCAGTGGGACACTGTGGGAAGAAAACTGCTATCAGTAAGCTGTTCCAGTTCATTAAATGACAATCTTATATATTAATTTTTGAAAAGTTATATGAAAACAGCTTTAGCTTGTGCCATCTCATCTGCCAGGCAAGTTTCAAACTCTATAACTTGACTCACAGCGCACAGATCAACAGCGTTCCTAGTCAGCGGAGCGAACGCCAACTTTAACACGTGACCGACAGCGATGTCGCGTCTTGCTTCAGCCCTATTTTGTGGGAGGCGGTGGCGCCGGCGCGTCGTTTAGCAAGCGTCTCAAGTACACCTTAGCTGCGGCATACAGGTAAACAAAAAGGTAAAATGTGAGACTACAGACATAGTTTTTACAGTATTGATTTGATAGGAATACAATGCAAACATTAATTTCATTCAGGAAGTTTCCCCTCAGGACGTTTTCTCTCAGAACAGAAAACAAAATCCCCGCTGTATCCCGTTTTAACTGGTTTGGCACTGGGTAGGTATGCTGTGACCCAGCAGCTGCATTACAGACAAACTACGCAGCACCTGGGTAAAAATATTTTTTTTTAAATAACTCAATAAAATGGCCCAACAGGCTGAACCCAGCATTTGGGTTTAAAAAATAACCCAGCATTTTTTTAGAGTGACCCAGCACATGGGCAAAAATAATAATAGGCCTAATAAACAAAAAAATTACCCAACAGTCTGAACCCAAAGTATTGTTTTCTCCATGGTGGACTCAACTTTTTCCATCTATTGACACAAAATTGAATTATACCCTCCACTCGTTACAATTTCTATTAGGCTATATATATATATATATATATATATATATATATATATATATATATATATATATATATATATATATATTTGTTACACTTTTATTGTTTAAATACTGTTATTATGATAATAATATTGTATTTATTTAAATATATACAAATTCTATCCAAATCCTTTAAGTAGTTTGTAATAGATTTAATGGCCTTTTTAAAGTTAAGAATGTATTCCGTAGTTTAAAAAAGTTATTTATCTCAATTCAGTGTTAATGACCGGTATATGATCCCTATAGAGTGTGACAACATGCCCCAGTATATTTCAAGTGTATTTAACATTTTTTTTATTCATTTTTTTTTTTTTGTAGTCTGTCCTGCGTAGGTGTTTGATCTAGTAGATATCCGTGATTTTGCGTTTTGGTGTGTTATAAGACAGCGCTGGATCTCTCCCTCCCTCTTTTCTCTCGTGTCCTGCGCTGCTCTCACACTCACGCAGAGCGTCTCAGTTCTCCAGATTTTCATGACATCCACCTTTATCCAGCTCATCCCGTCTTTTGTGCACATAGGGACGACTTTAAAAGCGAGGGAAGGATACCGAGGTGTGTTCAAGGATCTCAGGCAGCTTTTCTCGTCCGTCAGTGGAGTTTTTTTTTTGCGCGTCCACATGTGGAGAGACGCTGATGGTGATGCGCTTCTGGAGAGATGCTGAAGCAGGGCTGAGAGTGAGTCAACATCAGCAGAAAACAAGTTAAGTGAGAGAAGAGGACAAGAAGAAGAAGAAAAAAAGAGAGGCTGTTGGGGCCCAGGCCAAAAGTTCATTAACAAAACCAATCGGACTTTTTTTCTCATCTGTAGTGGTGCCTCGCCAACCTTCAAAATTTCGCCCAAAAGCAGACAGGAGGATCGGCCGGTGCTGACGCGGCTCGTCGGCAGGAAGCGGCTGATCGCGGCTGGGTGCTTGGTGTGGTCATGGTCCTGGTGCTGGTGATCCTGATCCCGGTTTTGGTGAGCTCTGCCGGGACATCCGCCGCGCACTACGAGATGCTCGGCACCTGCAGGATGGTTTGCGATCCTTACGGTACCAAATCTCCGACCAGCACGGTCTCAGCAGATCCGGCCCGGGACAGCAACCTTATGCAGTCTTTACCAACTTTTATACAAGGTCCGAAAGGTGAACCGGGACGCCCGGGTAAAGCGGGACCGAGGGGGCCTCCCGGTGAACCCGGACCACCCGGACCCCCTGGACCTCCCGGTGAGATGGGGGAACCGGGTCGACCTGGATTACCCGGGCAGCCGGGACCAAATATGGCCACTGGTGCCATCAGCGCGGCCACCTACAGCACCGTGCCCAAAATCGCCTTTTACGCAGGGCTCAAAAAACAGCACGAGGGCTACGAACTGCTGAAGTTTGACGACGTGGTCACGAATCTCGGGAATCATTACGACCCGACCACGGGCAAATTCACCTGCTCCATACCGGGAATATACTTCTTTACCTACCATGTGCTCATGCGAGGAGGAGACGGAACCAGCATGTGGGCTGATCTGTGTAAGAACAACCAGGTGAGCGCGCGCGCGCGCGCACACAAACAAACGCGCGCACAGCTGAAGACACTAAAATATGACATAAAACATTCTAAGACATTATTAGAAACCTAACGAGTTTTCTTTCTTTCTCTCTTTCTAAAATATTTGTAGGGATAAAAGATGTATTGGTTCATCTGATAACGTAATGTTTGTTCAATCGTCAGAAAATCAGTTCTGTTCAGTTCCAAATGAAGGATTCTTAAAGCTTTCCAAAAAATCCCAGATCTTCTGCATGTAAAATATGTGTATTGAAAACTCGCGTATTCTCGTGATTATTTAGATCATTTCTGACCTATATATGGGAATAAAATCATTTTCCAAAGGGTCTGTTGAAATATATATGATGAAAGGATCAGACTATCAAGACCATCAAACCATGAACAGTAATTAATTATTACTTGGTTATTAATGGCTGTTGTTTGTAGCCTATTATTTCTACAGTATATCAATATTTAATACTAATACCAATACCAATAATAAGTATTATTATTATTATTATTAATAACTTCTTGTTAAATAATTTCACTAAAACTTCAACTGTTGAACTTTTCCTATCATATTCTGGTGTTCTGATTTGAGAAATACATTTTAAAACAATGAGCAGTATCTTTCTTCCAGATGTTTATGGACGAATGCAGGTGTTTTTGTGTTTGTTTGTTAGTTTTTTTTAATAATCCAGCACTTTCAGCTTTCGCTAATTTAATCAAGAAGAGTATACTATTTCAATTAAGCAGTATTAAAATTCAAAAATGAGTTCAACATTTGGATTGGGTTTCAGGTAGAGCGCTTAAAAATTAATATTGCGTTAAGTAGTTTCACAAGGTTAAAATTAATGACTTGAATGCATTCACACCAAAGTTATAAACTTAAATCAAATGTGTTAATAGATGCAACAGCTTGAGTGAGTCAAAGCAATTTTACATGCTTCATGTAACACCACGATCCAGTTTTTGTGTGATAACACTATATATCCTGAGATCCAATAAATAATTTTGACATATTTTGATAATATACATTATCAATATACAATATACAATATAAGTATGTCAATATATGACACAATTATATATATATATATATATATATATTACAATAAAATACAAAAATACAAAAGTTACATGCTTGTTTTAAGTCCTGATGAATCCTAAAGGAACAATTAAGCATTTTTCATTGATTTTCAGTGCTTGTGTGTGAGACCAATATGATAATATTAACATATATATTTACATATCTGTGTTACACATTTATTATGAACTTATTTATGCAGTTGTCACCATAATGTGATAACAATTGAAATATATTTCTGTACTAAACACTCAGACCTTACCCAATACTTTTTCTTTTTTTTTTTTTTTTTTTTTTTAAATTTTATTAAGTCTATAAAGATTTGAGAGCTAATATATATACACAAGGAAAGTATCTGACTGCTGAAACGTTGCACCAAATGTTCCCTTCCTCCCGCAGGTCCGTGCCAGTGCCATCGCCCAGGACGCAGATCAAAACTACGACTACGCCAGCAACAGCGCCGTCCTTCACCTGGAGCCCGGAGACGAAGTCTACATCAAACTAGACGGGGGAAAAGCCCATGGAGGGAACAACAACAAGTACAGCACCTTCTCTGGTTTTATTATATACGCCGATTAGGACAAACGCACCTTCTCCAGACGGTCTACCCTGTCCCCCTCTGCTATTCCTCTTTTTCTTCTTCTTCTTCTTTTTTTTTTTTTTTTTTTTGCATATTTTTCCTTTGGGCCCGGGGCAAGCAGACAGACCTGCTCAAACACCCCTCATCATTAGTCTGTAGATGTGGGTTTGAAGGCAGAACTCTTTGCCCTGCAATCCAAAAATCAAGAACCAAAAAGAAAAAAAGCCCGGAGAAAGAAGCACTTCATCACAGAGGAGGAAAGATGTACGGAGGAGAAGAAGCTTCCGAGGAGGAGGTTACTGTGTGTCTTTCTATGTCTGTGGCCATCAAAGAAGCCTGTGAGATGTTTTAAAATATGTAACCTGACATAATCAACTATATGTGCAATAACGTGAACGACGATATTTGTTATTCCAATCCCATCTCGGTAATACCTGACTAGTCAGATGCCTAAATGAGTTTGAATCATGAAGCATTAACTCAAACGATATCATGATCCATTAGATATCCAGTGTAACCTGACCAAAATGATCCTCTTGTGTTCTTCTTGCATTATATATATCTGCTAAAACACTGCAGATAATTGTTCCCTGACTGTTCGTGAGTGCTAATTATGAATTAGGGACATAAAACAAAAAATATACCTGGGTGGTAATGGCTTGCAGTGAAATAATATTCCAGTTAATGCTTTCAGCGATTTACTTTTAGTCTGCAGTGTCAGGGTATCAAAAGCCCAGTTTTTTTTTTGTGTGTGGGTTTTTTTTTTTTTTTTTTTTTGGTGTGTAATGTCAGCCGGCATCTTTTATTGCACACAGACGTATACTAGACCGAGAAGGATCATGTTTCTTGTGATATTTAGAGCACTATGCAGAGTATGGGTGTTAATATGTAAATGTGTATCTATCTTCAGAGATTTCCAGAATGTGATTAATAATATTGCATCTTATTTTCAGTGTAAATATGGTAATGGATCTCTTTCTCTTTTTTTTCTTTTTTCTTTTCAATATGAAAGAGCATCAGGTGACTGTTATGTATCTGCGTCACTCTCATCTCCAGGTTGGGATGGCAGGGAATGTGTGTGATGAATTATTATCCGAGGATTTTTTTCTTTTCCTGTCCTGCTGCTGTAATTCTCATTCACATCTACAACCCTTCAAACACATTTTCCATTAAATGGAAATTGATCAGATATTTGCATTTTCCTTATTTTATCTATCAGTGAATCGGTTTCTATATAAATTAGGAAAAAATATTGGTGCGTCCGAAATAGCGTATCGTCAGAGTAGGCACTACATTTGAATTTAAACGTCAAGACCGTTAAAAAAAAAGTACGCTCTGTATTCACTCAAAAAATTGTTTGTTCATTGAATGTAATTGAATTTCCCATTCAATTAAGTTAAGTTCATACAACAAGACTACAACTTAATCAATTTAGGTTCTTGGGTCAGAAAAATGTGAGTGAACTTAATTCCATGAAATAGATTTGTATTTTTCCAACAAAAAAATAATTACTCTAGCCTTGTTGTATGAACTTAAATTCATCAAGTTGTTGTTGTGCACATGATTGTATAATGGGGGCGGGGCCATAGACCGTACACAGATGGCTTAATCTGCATATGAAGAAGAGCAGCACTGTAATCAGCTAATCTTACTTCAAGTTACAATAAATTGCTACCCTAGAACATGTTCCTACATAACTTTTTATCGCGATAGCATGTGAATATAGTGAATAAGAAGTTACCTATCTCTGCATTGATGCCAACAAAGCTATCGTATGAGTAAAGCAACATGCATGATTTAATGTCGCCACCCACAACCACGAGCTCTTTTGCACAGTGTTAACCACAAACGTTTCAACTCTTTTAAATGTACATGCATAACTGAGCATTAAACACTAATTACTCTTTAAAAAACCCCATTACTAAGTGCAAAGCTTGCTAGGAAGTAGAAATCCACTGTCCAGTTTCAGTCAATTTAACAGAAATGATTCATGTAGTCCCAACACAAGTGGTTTAAGTTAAATTAACATTCTACAAATTTAATGAAACGTAATTAAATTGAGTGTAAATGCCAATTAAGTAAAAAACTAAAGATTTGTGTTGTTTCTGATTTTTTATTTAAATAAAGTGAGAAAACAGCTACAATAATTTTTTGAAAACGGGTAGTATGAATGACATGTTGTCACTGTCATGTGACCTACTAGAGTCAGTTGCATTGCTTCACTGACATTCATAAATCCTCTCCCGTGGCATCATGGGATAGTAAAGTGTCCACTGAATGCGCACTTCAAAATCTCGGGTGGAAGTAGTTGGTCATCCTGGGACTTTTTACCTACTGTTGAATTGAATTGTTTTTTTGCGTAGTACTGAGTTCTTTTACATATAATCAGTGTTATTTAGGCCTTCCTTATGGTTCACCTGTTGTTACGGTTTTGGCTCTCAACTTGTGGTGTGTTTATGGATACGCAACCCATTTTACTTCTGTAATGTGACGCAAAGTATTTCTGAGAGATTCAAATCATTTTTTTTTGGATTTTATCCAATGTGAACTGAATGGATGAGATGGTGGCCTAGGCTTAAAATGACATGCACCAATGAATCATTTGCAATAAGTCAAAAAAATTTAATTTCATGGACAAATTAAATACCCTCTTAAAAATAAAGGTCAAAGACTATAGAATAACCCAAGATGCGTCACTCGTATTGTTTTGAATGGGAGAAAGTGCAACGCACAATATGGAGGAATAAGTCCCGCCTTCTAAATAAGAGCCAATCGCCAATTGGTAAAATCATCACATCACTGCAGCTGCCGTTAGAAGCTCCGTCTCCTGTAGAAACGGTCAGATGTGTGACTCCGAAATAAGGAACAAGAGTCGTGCATTTAGGACTACGCATACGTTTGATCCAGCCTCATAAATACCGTTTTTTTGTCATGATTCGAGCATTTAGAAACAAAATGTTGTTTTCAGATTTCATGGGTGATTTCATATATGAAATTTAATTGAAAGTTTGGCAAACAGCTTTGGAGAATCTGATGTTTCCCCATTCAAAGAGATAGGAGAGTTACACATATGCCTGAGAGGCGTTTCGAAGATGGCCGCTGAGTGAAATGACTTTGTAAATGTTCTTTATTGGCGTCTATGGTTCTATGAAGAACCTGCAACATCCATGGAACCTTTCATCCTGTAAAGGTTCCAAAAGAGGGATTTTGCAGTGATGCCATAGAAGAACCATTTTTGGTTCCCCCAAAAAACCTTTCAGTTAGCATTTCTTAAAAGAGCCATTTTTTGTTTAGTGTGAAGAGCATTTCAATCATCTAAAGATCCTTTTTCCATTTTGTGCAATGGAAAGTATCCAAGGAAAAGGAAAGGTTTTTCATGGAATCATAAGTGACATTAAAGAACTTTATTTTAAGAGTGAAGGTTCTTTTGGGGAACCCAACATGTTTCCTCTAGGGCATCAATGTGGAAACCCTCTTTTGGAATCTGTATTTTCAAGAGTGGAAAGTTTTATTGTAGGACTGATTGAATTTTCAAACAGCATTTGAGTTTGGGGTGGACCATCCAGGCACTGCCGGATCAGAGCTTATAAACAGTTTCGGCTGGTAGTAAATGTTTTTACCTTCTATCACACTCAAACGGAAGATATTTGTTTCCCCGAGTCCAGCGAGTCTGGCCGGTTGTTTGGGCTTTATAGGGTCATTCCTCGTTCTTAGATGAAAATGTAGATGGTGAAGGTCAGATGAAGGACTCACTCACACACTCCAGATGGAGGTCTGGCCTCTACAGCTGTGATTGAATGAAAATGAATCACTCCAGATGAATTCAGTCTTTTAATAATGTCAAACAGATACTCAGTAATAGAGGTGGATCTTTGGTGCAGTGTACATACCATCTCTCAAAGTTGACATAAAACAATTGCATGCATTTCCCTTCATGCATTGTTTTATTCTATAGGAAAATGTGTGTGCCCGGGCCAATCAGTGAGAGGTCAAACGGGAGTCAACTCTCTGTGTAAAACATTCGCCAATCATAAAGATCTCTGGCATAAAGACAGCCTTTTATAATGAGCTCACAGTCTTTCTGCCTCTCCTTATTTCGCTTTCCTTTTCCGCTTTTTATACACTCCAAAATCAAAAGAAAACAATTAATTCAAAAGAATTAATGGTCTGAAACATATACCTCATTGTCTTTGTGCAAAGAAAATAAACTATATTTTTAGGAGCATCAATTTTTTTTTTAATTTATTGACAAATAAGCAGTTTAATTTTTCCTTAAAAAACATTTTTAATGTGAAAAGTCTTAAAATTCTTATTCTTAACTCATTGTATTACAGCATTTTTTTTTACTGTACTATTGTAAAAATGTACAGAATTTTAGCAACAGAAATGTAATCATAATAAATTATAGTTATAATTATAATTAATCAAAAAAATATTTGTATGCAAATATAATGTATAAAAATATAAGATCTAGGCATGTTTTAGTATATTTATTTCATTTACATACACTTTATTTTTTTAGGAATTTTTGAATTTCAATTGCATAGTAAAATTGTCAAATTGAATTGAATAATCCTTACATTATTCATATTTTGAATTAAGAATTTTAAATGAGTAAAAAACTAGAGCCTATAAACATTTTATATTTATGAATATGAATGACATAAACTGAAATGGTCTATTCCCTTGTTCCGTTAAGATTTATACAAAATGTTTTAAGGTTTTTTTCCCCCCACTCATTTAAAATTCTTTTAAATGTTAAAATTCTTCCATAAATATTTTCAGATCGGATAAATAAAGGCATTTAGAACCAACTAATCCGGTTTTATAAGCTTTTCTGTCCCCACAGCTTCAGGGGTCACAGGGCAACATGTTCTGAATCACATTCCAGGGCTCAGAGGATTTGTACAGGGTCAGTCACTCATCAAACTGGAGACCAAGGCCAAGAGCGACACCATTTTTTCCTCTTTATGTGACTAAACAAAATCTTTCTTGCACCCCTGAATGGATGTCATTATTCACCAGAAACCTCGTCCAAGAAGCCACCTGTTCAGACGACACTCTCTGTCCTTTCATGGGGCGACCACGACAGACACATCACTCAACATCTGTCACCTTTCACCCAGGATACTGTCCTCAGGACCAGATAACGTGAAGAGATTTCAAAACACATCTCGGTCAGCTAATTAGACATGCAAAACGTGTCGGAAATGTTTAAGAGGAATTTGTCTCTCAGTTGGAAAAGAACACGGCTTTTTGATAATTAGTCAGTTCCTTCTCTTTTTGAACAAGTCTAATGCTTAGGGAAGCAGTGATTGGCTGTAAAGAAGTAGGGGTGTGGACAACAGTTCAGAATGACTAAACACGGAATAATATATATATATATATATATATATATATATATATATATATATATATATATATACAAATATATATATAATATGTCTGTGTGTGTGTGTGTGAAGACAATTATGTTCTTTTAAAAAAAATAAAATTATTTAAAATGTATTTTATTATATTTGTTATATATATGTGATATATATATATATATATATATATATATATATATATATACATATATATGTATATAAATTTATTTTAATTTATTTAGATTACAATGATAAAAAATAAAATAAAAAATAATAAAAATACACACACACATATCTAATTACTCAATATATAAAATGAAATATATATATATATATATATATATATATATATATATGTGTGTGTGTGTGTGTGTGAATATAAAATATAAAAGTATATAATACATTAAAATAATAATAAAATAATAATAAAATTATTTATTTTATATTCACACACACAAACACACACACATATATATATATATATATATATATATATATATATATATATAATATGTCTGTGTGTGTGTGTGTGAAGACAATTATGTTCTTTTAAAAACAATAAAATTATTTAAAATGTATTTTATTATATTAGTTATATATATGTGATATATATATATATATATATATATATATATATATATATATACACATATATATGTATATAAATTTATTTTAATTTATTTACATTACAATGATAAAAAATAAAATAAAAAATAATAAAAATACACACACACATATCTAATTACTCAATATATAAAATGAAATATATATATATATATATATATATATATATATATATATATGTGTGTGTGTGTGTGTGAATATAAAATATAAAAGTATATAATACATTAAAATAATAATAAAATAATAATAAAATTATTTATTTTATATTCACACACACAAACACACACACATATATATATATATATATATATATATATATATATATAATATGTCTGTGTGTGTGTGTGTGTGAAGACAATTATGTTCTTTTAAAAAAAATAAAATTATTTAAAATGTATTTTATTATATTAGTTATATATATGTGATATATATATATATATATATATATATATATACACATATATGTATATAAATTTATTTTAATTTATTTACATTACAATGATAAAAAATAAAATAAAAAATAATAAAAATACACACACACATATCTAATTACTCAATATATAAAATGAAATATATATATATATATATATGTGTGTGTGTGTGTGTGAATATAAAATATAAAAGTATATAATACATTAAAATAATAATAAAATAATAATAAAATTATTTATTTTATATTCACACACACAAACACACACACACACATATATATATATATATATATTATGTGAAATATGACATTTTAGTCATATTTCACATAATATATATATATTTTTTACATTTTTTAAATATATATTTTTATTTATTTAAAAATACAAATATATACATCTAAAAATACAATGTAAAATAAATATGTTTTATTATATATATTTAAAACACAATGTTTATACCAAAGGAAATAATACTAAACTATACATATAAAATTTAAATCTTTAGTAGTAGTAGTAGTAGTTTTATTTCTAGCACTTATATTCACACAAATCCTTTTACAGGTGGACCAGTGTAAATATGAGCCCTTGATATGAATTTATGGGCCACATCAGTACAAAATGACAGTGCACAGTTTATGAGCTAATTATGCAAACGCTAAATAAAATTGCCACGCTGTGAAAGGTCATCCTCACACTACTGACTCGGTCGCCATCATATCTTCAGCTGCAAGAAGCATCGAGACATAAAAAACAACAGGTTGGACTGACGCACTCATGGGGCTGAAGCTAAAATTGTTTAACTGGATCTTAAGGAATCTTTAAAGCTGTGAGCGTGTGTCCTGAGTTTCCCTCAAATGCTTTGTGAGTTTAAATCGCTGCTCTGCTTTGTCCTAGTCACTCTGGTGAGTTGGCCCAGAAAACACTCATCCTACTTCCTTGCTCTCGTATTTTTCTCTTTCTAGGTGTCTGTATGTGAATATATGTATGCGATATAAAATCTAGTACGGCGGTAAAAATAGTCTTCTCAGATTTTTTGTGAGTTGCAATAAAACATGCTTGATCAAAAAGAGATTGCATCTTTTGGGATGAGAAATGATTATTGTCTGAATTTAAAATACAGTTTGAAAAAACAACATTTTCTGTAATGAACAAGTTTGATTGACAGGCAATCTGACCAATCATAACCCCGAATCCGCCATTTTGTCTGACAAAGCAGTCAGAGGAGTTAGTAGATTAATGTTGAACATGAATTTGAAATTGTGTGTCCTCACGTCTTTCCACGCTTGAAACAACATTCCTTCTGATGTTCATTCATGTTTATTTGATGCTATAAATGAACCAGTATGAAGAGATGATCGTTCACGAGGAGCTGCAGCGATCTGTCACGACACATTAAAGAGACACTATACGCTATTTAATGTTTAAACTTCTTAAAAAAATTATGATATATTAAATATGAAACTTTCATATTTCTGTCAACGCGTTGTCAGTGTCCTCTTTGCTCCGGGATGTATTTTTCACTCCGTGAGAACATGATGTGTGGCGTGAGAGCGCATGGCTTGTCGAACATGGCAACAGTAACTAAAGGGGGCGGGACTTTCGCAATTGAAATATGACACACACACACAGTGTTGTAAGAGACCCATGGGTGTCATTACTGTGAGAGAAAGAGAGAAAGAGGGTCAAAATTCAATACAAATTGATAAAAATGCTGAGGGAATACATTGTGTATCATTTATCTAGCAGTGCTAGTAAAAGGAATTGGACGACAGTAGGCCTGCTGACTGGAGAAGGAGAGGCAAAATCAATCTGTATTGTTCATTTCTGAGAGCCGTTATAGCTACAGGACATTCATAATACTGGCATGTTGTGCTACTTATTGGGGATCACAAACAAGATTCAACCCAGTATTTCAGTCGAGGTTCACGGAGCTCTAAATCCATCTTCACATTCTTCCTTATATCTTGAGAGGATCACACTCATAATGTAACACCACAGGATATTCAGCTGTAAAAAAAATACATTTTAAAGGGATAGTTCAAGTTTATTTTTGTAATCGAAGACTTGAGTTATAATTATCATGCTTTTTTGCATTTCAGACCTCATTCAATCCTGTTATACTGAACTGGTGAGTGAAAGAAAGTCATTCAGGTTGGGAACAACACAAGTAACTGATGACAGAATTTTCATTTCTGAGAGAATTACCCCTTTAATAAAATGATAATCAGTGTCAGACTTCATAAATAATCAGGTCAGTGTGCATTATAATAAGATACATGTTTTTTTAGGACTAGTGAGTGAGAGAGAGGGAGAGAGAGAGAGGAAAGAGAAAAAGAGTGGAGGAAGCGTATTGTTCTTGTTGGATAAATGCATGTGTGTGAATATCTATAAGCGTCTCATGCACATCAGATACACACACATTTGAGCATATCAAGGTCAGAGAGACAAGAAAACTCCTGAAAGTGAGAAAAAACAAGTAACGTTAAGTAGGTCCTTCATGCAGCAGACATAATGACTGACATATATATATATATATATATATATATATATATGGATGGATAGATGGATGAACACAGAGATACTCTTCCAATAATGTTCTTTTTAAAATCAAAAATACAGTGATATTGTGAAATATTATGATTTAATTTTCTATTTGAATATTTTTTAAAATAATAACGTATTCCTGTGGCAAAGCTGAACTTTCATCATCATTACTCCAGCCTTCAGTGTCACATGATCCTTGCGGATATGCGGATTTGCTGCTCAAGAAATATTTATTATCAATCAATTATCAATGTTGAGAACAGATGTGCTGCCAAATATAGAAAACCATGATAGATTTTTTTTTTTTCAGGATTATCTGATGAATAGAAAGTTAAAGAGAACGGCATTTATTTGAAATAGAAATCTTTTCTGAGAATGTAAAAGTCTTTCGTGTCACATTGCTCAATTTAATAAAAGTATTCATCTTAGTGTACATTTGTTCATTTAGCAGATATCCACAGCATTGCACAAATGAAGAACCTTACAGGAACAGCTGGTCTAAAACTTAACAGACATGGACTAAAAGCCACAAAACTCAATTTCAGGGGTCTTCACACAATGAAGTGAGCAGTGAGGAGAATTGCGCATTAAACTCTATCCTTTATCTGCAGGGTTTGATTTCCAGACTAGAGAGTGTCTCTGGTGGTGTGTATGAATACCAAACAAGCCACTGGCTGTGATGGCAGATGACCCTGTCTGAGCTAGATGGACTCTGAGATCTTAAAGCTCTGTTTGGAAAACAGTTTGGGCTGCTGACACTGTTGTCCCTGACAAAGCTCCAAGGAGGATAATTAAAACCCAACACGGAACCATCTCTGACAGCCTAAAATCCTCCCGGACTTTGACGGATCCACAGTAAAAAAACCAATATGTCCAATTACCTTTCCCTGCCCCACCCCCACATCCCTCAGTCAAACAGAGAGGGAGAAAAATGTGAGAAATGCATTTCAATCCTTATCCTTAAAACAAGTAGCTCAATTATGAAGCTCGGAAAACGATTTCGGCATATTATATATAAAACACATTATGATTATGCATAGATGTACGTATCATTTATATTTCCTCGGTTTCAAAGATAACGCGTAAGTCTAGTCCCAGATTAAAATGCTTGTTTGAGCTGTTTTAACTGAAAGCAACTTGCACTGATATATCTTAAAATATGTCGCTCCCATTGTTTTGTATCAAGATGTTTTTTTCAAAGCTACTTAAACGTCGTAATTGAACTAAGGACATTTCCTGGCTTAGTCTAAGCTTTGTCTGTGAAAGCAGGCCTTTATATTGTAAATTTAAAGTTGTGGTTGATTATTATTTCTCTTTTTTAACTTTAGTCAGTGTGTAATGTTGCTGTTTGAGCATAAACTACATCTTCAATTGCTCAAAGTTCAATACAAAGGGAGATATTTTCTTCTACAGAAATCACTTTTTAAGGACTACAACAAACCGCTGGTGACATCACAAACAACAAGCCCTAAAATTTGCATAAACCCCGCCCCCGGGGAACACACAACAAAGCGGGCGAGGCCATGTTGGGCTGCTTTAGAGAAGAGGAAGTCTCTCCATCAGTGTCCACTCTGGTTTGAACAATGTAAGGCTGAACAATATCCTTATTTTGGCTGCGTGAGATTCTCTAGCTTTGTTGCTGTTGAGCAACCGAAGCGTGAACTGTTAAAGCTCCGCCCTCTTCTGGAAAGGGGGCTGGGAGCAGCAGCTCATTTGCATTTAAAGGGACACACACAAAAACGGCATGTTTTTGCTCACACCCAAATGGGGCAAATTTGATAAGCTATAATAAATGATCTGTGGGGTATTTTAAGCTGAAACTTCACAGACACATTCTGGAGACAGCAGAGACTTTTATTACATCTTGTGAAAAGGGGCATAATAGGTCTCCTAAAAAAAACAAAAAAAAAACACCTTAAAGGTTCGTCCACATCAAGTATAACTATAACGATAAAGAAATAGCTTTAAAAATATCACTTTCAGAACAATTTATTCTGCTTTAAAAAGCTTTTAAAAAGCATTTAAAGCGGCACACTTATAATAAACAGAGCATTATCGTGTGTTGGTGTAAACGCTACTGCTGTGGTTATCATTCTTGGTGTGAACAGGCCTTAAGGCCAGTAATGGACATGCACAGTGCAAACTTCCCCAGAATTCCCTATTGTATCACTGACAGTGCTGTCACAAGCAATGCATGCATTTGGGGGAACATGAAGGCATCTGATGCTTCGTAAACAACTGATTGTCTGTGGTGGCAGAGATCAGAACGGCACACACACATTAACACACACACTGGCCCTTCTCTTCCCTACCTTGATGTTATCAGTTGTGACAGTGCTGTGGAACTATTTGGATGGGGATGTGATACACGGCTCTCCATGCTTATCAAATCTCCCAGAGAGGAGACTATTAACTCAGAGCAAATTGTGCCATGTAGCTTAAAGGGGCTTGTCTGTTCCAATATCCCTAATATCTCTATTTGTTGTCGGAGTGTAAAGAAGTCTGCTGTGCTCTGTTAGGAAGAGTGATGGAAAAAGATCATTGTCATGTCTTCTCACTCTCTCTTTCTGTGTGTGTCTTGAGAATCAGATCAAATCGTTTGATCATGTCTGTTAGTGTTTATGTGCATCTCTAATGAACAAATATTCTACATTTAAACTTTCAGATACTGTGGAAACCTTCAACTCCACATCAGACTTTTACAGTATTTCCAATAGCTGTGAGTTTCTTCTAGCAAGCATTCTCAGCCATCCTGATAATTGCCATTAGTGTGATTTGTGCACACTTTCGTGAGACACTTTGGCTAAAAGTATCTAATAAAGATATTTGAGGACTTATCCAACATAGGTGTGCACATTAATTTCCCATTAATTATTGTGCAAACAGAACAGATGTTAGCTTATAAAAACTGTCAGATTCACTTATGGTATTGAAAAAAAAAAAAAAAAAGCCCTTTCAGAGTAACTCAACCAGTTTCCTTTTTTCCAACTCATAGGCCAAGATGGAACCTGCACACTTTTCTTGTATAGTTTCTGAATTGATTTTGATGGAAATTCTATGGAATAGACGTAAGTATGGAAAAGGATGTTAAGCAAACTATATTAGCTGAAAGCATTTTCAAATTATGATGTCATAAAGTATTTAATATACAAACATGTAAGTATTTATAGAATTTTAAGAGTGATTTATATTCTGCTTCCATGGAACTCTGTTTCCATTGGTTCTTTGTAATTAAATATGTCTAATTAAAAATGTCAATTTTTTTAAATTCCCCCAAAATAGACACATTTCTACTTCATTTATGAGTAAACTCCGTTACACATTCTTTCATTTTAGGCCAATTAGTCATAAATAACTCTTGCAAATGTTCATGGGATCAACTTATTGACAGATTGATGATATAATTTTAAGTCAAACATGATCGGATGGGATGATGTTCAGTTTAATAATTCATTTGACCGAATGAAGAAGAAACAAAAGAGTTTGATTCAGGTTCACTTTAACTCTTAAACAGATTTTGATTTAAGCAGTGTTGTTTGGGGTAGCCAAATTTAAAACTAAAACAATGAAAAATTAGAGCTGTTAAATCGATTAATCACGTCTGTGTGTGTATATATATATATATATATATACACACACACACACACACACACACACACATACGTTTATGTTAGACACGATTAGTTGTGATTAATTGACAGCATTATTAAAAATTGATTTATAATTAAAATAAAGCTGAAAATGTTAAAATATTCCATGTAAAAAAAAGCTGAAGTACGAAAATGACTATAACTGAAATAAAACAAACTAAATACAAATATTTTTAAAAAATGATAAAAAATACTCAAGTATTCAAACTTAAAATTAATAAAAAAGCTCATTCAAAACATTAAAAAATATTTAATAAATAGTACAATATAGAAATAATACAAAAATATCACTGAATATCACACAAGCAATGTATGAATTAATTCACAATTCAGATATTAATATTCAGACCAACAAAATTTCCGTTCTGACATTGCTTTTAAACATTTAATATTAAGTATCTTACATTTTAGATACAATATTGCCAGCAGCTGTTTATTTTGCTCCACTAATTTCAGTAATTAGTAATACAGTATTTGATACATCTCATTCAGTTCTCTATGTAACACTCTTCTCTTACATTTCCACTGCATGAGCAGGGGTTGAAACTGAAGTCAAAATGTCAAATTTGAGATTCTGATTCCATCCTCTCTAACCAGGGACAAGCAAACTAAACTAATGGGAAACTCCTCACTGTTTTTACCCAATGCAAGAGTTCAGCCATCGATTTTAAAGCACACATGTGTTGCAGACAGACAGACAGATGTGTGTAAGTGTGTCTAGACTAAAATCACAGTTCACAGGCCCTAAGACACTCATGTCCTGGTGGCTTTCTCGTTCCATGACTCTTGGCTTTGAGACAAGATGTGTCAAATCACAGCCTCACCATCACAAGCGTTCGTAGCGTACGTCCATCACGGTGGATGTGGGGTCAAAAAGGAAACGAGCTGGCACCATGGACTAAAAACCAGTGCACAAGGCAGTCTTGGGAATAAAGTGAACTTTAGACAGGCTAGACAAGCCAATCAGGGGCCAAACAACCCTAATGGGCTCGTGTTCCTATAGTCACCATGACAACACAGAGCCTGACACATTTACAATGACATGACTCTTGAGTTCGGTCCTCTCTGACAGAAAGGAGGTGACAGAGAGGAAGAGAATCTCATCATTCCATTTCTTGCTTTGCCACAGTGGAGCCAGTTGTTACTGTGCCATGCTTTAACACAACCAAATCACCCAACTGAGCCAATCATCAGAGCCTACCA
Organism: Opsariichthys bidens; assembly: GCA_037194245.1. Lineage (NCBI taxonomy): Eukaryota > Metazoa > Chordata > Actinopteri > Cypriniformes > Xenocyprididae > Opsariichthys > Opsariichthys bidens. Next base: position 11,389,055 of record CM074301.1, on the reverse strand, counting down.
ACACATGAGCTTTGACGACAGTGACAGAAGAGCTGAATCTTCAGTGCCACGGCAAAAGGAAATCATATTTTATTCATTGCGAATGTAAGTTTGTGTGCATTGAATGTGATATATAATAGGCCTAATGAAAACCCAGACCAGCATAGGCTGAAACTGTCCACTATACCCTTAAATAGGACACTATTTGAGGGGACAGCCATTTGTAGTGGTGTCTAAAACCATAGCACCTCAATAACAAGTGTACAACTGATGTATGTGCAACGGCTAGAGAATACCCACAATGCACTCTGAGGGTTGTGCCGAATGAATTCCCATGTCTGACCAAAAGATGGCGCCTGCGGCTGAATCATCCATCCATCCATTTTCCAAACCGCTAGTTCAATGTGGGTACAGCGTAATATCATACACATATAAACTCGTTTTTAATTGATTATTGAATTTTTTGATTAAGGTGCTCATTTTCATGATAGATTTAGATAAATCTTTTTATTACTACTGGAGCTGCCAGTTTGCTAAGCCTCAAATGACGATTAAACGGCAAGAACAAACTATGCAAAAGCGGCAGTCCCTTCATCACTCGCTCATTTTCATTCACTCCTTCAAGGGGACCATATTAATGGAGTAATGTAGGGAATAGTGAATGAGGGTATAGGGTTCGATTTTGAACACAGCTATAGTCTGATTGCCCAAACAAATGACTCTTCTGAGCTGCTTCTCTGAAGTGAATCAACAACATACAGTGTAGCCCAATTCCTGAAATAAATGACTCTTGAGCTCGTTCTTTTTAGAGAGTCAACAACATTCATGAACTGCTTCTTTTTTTAGTGTGACCAGTGGTCAGAATGACAAAAGGAATGATTCTTTTGAGCCGGTTATTTTTGATAAATCAACATGCAGAGCCAGAGCAAGCAGAATCCTGAAGCTAATGAATTAAAATGATGAATAAAAGTTCAAAGAGTCCAAACCCTAAGCCTATCCTTAAAACCATGCAAATACTGTGTTGATATCAGAACACCGGCTCTTTGTAGTGAATCAAAAACATGGAGATTTACAACTGCGAGTACAACCAGTGAAGTCCGATTCACGAACAAATGACTCTTATGAACCAATTTTTTAATGAGTTATTCAACAATTTTCATTACCAGTTTGAATCATTACCAGTCTTATGAATCTTACTGAACTGAATCAATCAAATGGGTTACTGAATCAACATCTGACTCACTTACTGAACAGCAGTAAGTTATCATTTTATGATGTCCATATTGAAAATAAGTTTTCATGTCAGTATATAGGCCTACTACTGAATCATCAGATAGAAAAGGACATAAAGAGCAAGTGTTCGGGGGCAAATAACACACCATTCCCTGGTTTTCCTTCATTCTTCACTTATCCATGGAAAGATTGAAGTAAAGTCACTGCCCACAGAAGAAGATAAATCGATTGTGACATTTCTGGATGGAACGTTTTGCATTTAATTAGCGTGAGACACACTGGAGAATGTTGAATTATCTGAAGACATGCCTGCGTAGAGCAGCAGTCAGGTTGTCTGTTAAGACGCTCCGCGTTCGGTTATCAGGACGCACTGTCCATTTATTCTCCGTCTTCACTTAATTTTACTCAACGGCCTCCTGTAGGGCACCGGACATCTGATAGCTAATTATTTGGCAGCTAGCTGAGGCTGCCGGATCTCAGCAAAAGCCTTGATTCTGCTAACAAAATCCACTTTCCATCCTAAACGTCTGATAGAGCTGAACTGGTTTAGTGGTTCTGATTAGCATAGGCTCGTCAATCTGATAGATGGGGCAAAGAGTTAGACACTGGGAATGAAGTAGTAAAGCTTCATTGCGGGTAGATCAACATTGCGGGTAGATCGAAAATATCTCTCAAAACCGGGCTGGAACAATATTTGGCAAAGAGAATGGATCATTACATGACCCCTCAGGCCTGTGAACAGGGACCAGTATTGACTTCGCGAGTCCCAATGGCCGTGTATCTTTGCTTGCTCTTCTTTTGTGTATACGAACTATAGAGTTGGATAATAGGGGATCTGAAGCTTCCTGCAAAGGAGGTTTATTGATCGAGACAGCGGTCAGACCCCTATTTGTCCAGCTGGTATTAAAACGCTCCCACCTCTCTATATTTAAAGGTTGATAAAAAATACATGGACTGTGGCAGTAATGGTTTATATAACAGACCTCAGACGATTAGTCCATTGTTTTAATATGTGTGTATATTTCCCCTCAGGCGTATCCTTTGCCTTGCTCATAAAGATTGATGCATTTGAGGAGAAAAGAATCCTCCCGTGATTTTAGAATTTTATGCACATTAACAGCTTCCTTTTCCATCATAACATTCTGTTTAGAACAAATCTTTTAAAGTGAACAAATCATATTGGTTCTCTTTATTTTAATAAAGAAGAATGAGAATTCTGTCAAAAAAGACAGAAAAGACTCAGTGAGAGACATATTCAATGACTCACTGATATCACAGAAAAAAGCACTCGCTTTTCGCCACCAACTGGTTGAATGATGCAACCAACAGAAATGGTCCCATACTCTCATTCCCCATTAAGTGAGTTAAATTGAAAGTTCACCCAAAAATGAAACTTCTGTCATCATATACTCACCCTCGTTCCAACCTGCATGAATTTCTTTCTTCTGCTAAGCACAAAAGTAACCAAACAGTTGATGGCCCACCATTGACTTCCATGGTATTCCTCGATTTGCACAATTCATGTTAAGCAAAGGGCCTGTACTAGTTCAATAGAAAACAAATTGTGTTTATCTTGCCCAGTTAACAGCTTTCTTTCTGAACTGTAGATTTAAACACACTTGTTTGGGATAGCCTGTTCTTATGTTCTTAGCTCCTTCTCTGTCTCTTGCTGTGCATCTCAATCTTGTAAATTGCTCTACAGCCAATTTGTTAGTAGTGCATGTCTGATTGTGCTGCACCACACTAATATATCACAGCCGTTTGGAGCCGTTCACACAGACCACACACTGCCTTGTCTGAAAGTCACGTACCATATGCACTCCTGAAAGGCTGAAATTCACACTCTCCCTGTCATAAGACAGTCCTGATGCTGGCTTATTTTGAAACACATATGAACAGAATGATACAACAGCTAATGTTCATATGAATATTTATTTAGGATGTCCAGTACACACATTAACATGAAAAAAAACAACAACACTCATACAATTCATAAATCAATTACTTCAACAATTATTGAAGATTACTGAAGAAAGAAAGAAAGAAAGAAAGAAACAAAGGAAGAAAATATTAATCTCCAGAGATTTTCTCAAGATTTGAAGATCGTTTCCTGTGGAAATAGACTATTTACTTCAACTATAAAAAAGATATATATATATATATATATATATATATATATATATATATATATGATTTAAGCTATTAATCAAAACTACAATAGTATCTCAATTATTCTAAAGGAACCCTAATCTCTATATACTGTAAGATTCGGGTTCCTCTTTCAATGTAAATCTAAGGGATTTTCACCCGTTTTATACACTCTAAAAAATAATGTTTTGGCTCTACAAAAACAAAACAAAACAAAAAAATAAAGCAACTGTCACGCTGGCCGTGTAGACGGCAGGAAGAAGATGAAGGAACAGGAATAACAATAAACAGGTTTTAATGTGAAAGACGGGTTCAGGTATACAGACACCAACATAATCGAAAACCGACAAACAGTGACGGAAACACAGGGACTAAATATAGTGACAAATGACTGGGAACAGGTGTAGGGAATGACTGATTGACAACAGCTGAATACAATGACGACAGAGTGGCGGGAACAAAACCAAAACAGTGAACACGTGGAAAACTGAGACAGGACTATGTGACATTACGCCCCCTCTAAATAGGCGCGTCCTCGCGCCGTAACAGAGTCCATGGCGCACACGAGGCGGAGGCTTCGGGGAAGGGCGTGGCGATGGAGACAGGCAGCACCCTGGGGAAGTCCGTGGACCCCCGCAGGCTGACCAGGAGAGACGAGGGTCCCTAGCAGAGCCTCCGGGCAGACAGGCCGAGGAGAAGGTGAGGGAGGCGCGGGCCCAGGCGATGGTGGCGGGCTGACGGGTCGCGGTGGTGACGTGGGGCTGGAGGCCTGACGTGGAGCCGGGGACTCCGCCACAAGCCGTGCTGGTAGCAGGGGAGCCCGAGGCGCCGCTGAGGAGCCGCACGGAGTGAGCGACGGTAGCAGAGCCGAGGAGCTTACTGATGGCAGACGCGGTGGCCACGGATCCAGGGGGCTGGTTCTGACCAGCGAAGGAGACGGGATCGGGGAGACAGGCAGGCTTCCGAACTGGAACGGGGCAGACGAGGTTTTACGGGTGGGGATTTGGGTGGGGATTGGATCCGCGGCCCACCAGACGATCGAACTCTGGTTGGCTCCTGGCTCTGTGATGGACCCACCAGCACGCTTCACCACCGGGGCTCCGAAGTCATCCAGCTCCCCCTCTACTTCGGTGCGCACCCCGGGCTCCCAGGCTGGGGCGGAGAAGCTGCCTCCCGGGGCAATCCCCAACAGGTAGCCCAGGTAGGGCCAAACCTCTGGCCGGAGAAGACGCTCGGTTGTTGGTGAGTCCATCTTGATCCTTTTTCTCTTCTTTTTCTCGCAATGAGAGGTCGGTTTTTCTGTCACGCTGGCCGTGTAGACGGCAGGAAGAAGACGAAGGAACAGGAATAACAATAAACAGGTTTTAATGTGAAGGAGGGGTTCAGGTATACAGACACCAACATAATCGAAAACCGACAAACAGTGACGGAAACACAGGGACTAAATATAGTGACAAATGACTGGGAACAGGTGTAGGGAATGACTGATTGACACCAGCTGAATACAATGACGACAGAGTGGCGGGAACAAAACCAAAACAGTGAACACGTGGAAAACTGAGACAGGACTATGTGACAGCAACAGTTTGTATCAATTTTTTTGGAGTTTTGACAATCTTGAGGGAATTTGCATTCAACCAACAAGCTGGACTGAGTTAGTGGAACTTAATAATTTGTAGCATAAACACAAATTTTTAAGTTGATTACTCAAAAAAATTAAGTCACTTCAACTACCAGAATTGCAGCCCTGGAAACAATAAATCTTATCTATTTCAGTTCAAATCTACAGCTATCATGCCAACATGACTTATTTAACATGTATATTTAATGAACAAGGAAGATATTACGTGTTACTCGCATTAGTGCAGTCATTGCTTAGAGTCAATGTGTTTACTTCCATGTGTGTACTCTTCAGATCAATGGTAACCACAAAAACTTCAACATTACAGGAACTCAGGCAAAAACATAATATTAAACACAAACAAGTAATTAATAATTAACAAATAAAACAAATAATTTAACATTCAATTTCAACCTTTATTCTCCTCATTCAGTCCTATGCAAAGCATGCTGGGAAGTAGAGATCTACTGCCTAATTTCTAAAGTTATCAAGACAATTTCATTAATACAACCTTTTTTTTAAAAAAAAAAAGCCAAATGACGCAGAAATTTGAGTTTAAATTACAGATAATTTTAAGTTGATGTAATCAACATTATTATGTCAACGGAACTCAACAAATTAAGGTTTGCAACTTAAAAGGTCTGAATAAGCAATCAATTAGTTTTTGACTTAAAAGCGTGCATTTATTTAAGTTGTGTTAACAGGTTCCCTGAATTACTTTTTAGAGTCTGCCAGGTAGAAATCACAGCGTCATTCACTTAGAAAAGTAATTGCTCATGTCTCCTCAAAAGTTGCATGATTTGAGATATGTTGCCCTCTTCAGTATCCCACGGACATCTGCTCTCAGGCTATTTGACTACAGAGAGAGAGAGAGAGAGAGAGAGAGAGAAACAGAGAAAGTTAACTTGCAATTCTTGAGACAAGACAGACTCAAAATTCTGAGGTTCTGATGCATATGACTATTAATAGAGCAGTCGACTTCAGACAGGACACAGACAGATTAGGGGCTCAGAGCCAGTGGGCATGATGGGTAATGAAACTAGTACAGCACTGAGTGTTCATTGTTTGTTTGCGTGAGCGACTGTCTCCATTGAGAACCTTTTGTATTTTTCATGTGTCATATGCTGCAGGGATCAATGGGAGAAATTAATATACTTTGGCATACGCATATACACACCCTTTTTAATCGACAAATGTTTTTGTTGCATCACTTGCAGTGTAGACACGAAGTAAGAATCTTGACGCTGATCTTTCCTTTCACTGTTCTGATTTCTTTCATATAAAAAGGTGTCAATTCAACCCCAGACAGATGCAAACCAACAGGAGATTATCTTTGTCTTCCTCTTTTTCCTCCTCTTTATCTCTCTCTATCGTCAGTGCTTCTTCTCCAGCCCTCTGGGCCACAGTGATGAATAAAGATGGCTCATATAACTTTCGATCACCATGGAAACGCAGCACTCTCAGGGATTTAAGAGAAAGAAGCTGACGCCCAAATCTGTGAGGAATGTTCCGGCACGCTCCAGAGGAGCGCAGTACAGCTATGTCTCTCTCTCTCCCTCACAACGCGACAGAGAAAAACACACTCTGACTGTAACGCTGCCACGCTGCCCAGAGGAAGTGTTATAGCTTAAATAAGTGGTCTTATCAAACTCAAAGCCTTCTATAGAAAAATGTTTTCTTTGAAGTTTACTTTTGTTTAGTTTAGCTGCAATAAACCATGAGTAAAATTAAATTAAAATAAATTAAAAAAAAAAACACTGACACATTTGCATAGTACTCCACTATGTCCTCTTAGGAAAAATAATAAGTCAATGCTTTTGCATTCTCTTGCAAATGTTTTGTGTTCCCCTGACACACTTTGTGTATAATCACAAAATGTTTGCGTTCCCCTGAGAAACTTTGTGTTCAGGGGAATGCAAATGTTTGGCGAGCGAATGCAAAGTTTCTCAAGGGAACACAAAACATTTGCGACAGAGCACAAAAGAATTACCAAATCATTTTTTTACCAATCTCATATTTTCTTCTTCACCATATCCCTTTAGGGGCTCCATAACACAGAGATCTTAAAAGCACAGCAGCAAAAATGGCCATTTTAATTGAACTTTCGCCGGCAGTTTGATGCAAGGTTCGACGGCAGGTTAAATCCGCCAAAGCAGTCAGGGGAGTTAGTAGATTAACGCTGGTGAACTTGAACTTGAAAAATTCTTTTCGTGCTTGGAACAACATTCCTTCTGATGTTCATTCATGCTTATTTGATGTTATAAATGAACTAGTATGAAGAGATGATCGGTTCACGAGCCGCATGAAGGAGCTGCAGTGATCTGTCACGACACATTAAAGAGACACTATACGCTATTTATTGATTAAACTTCTTTAAAAAATTACAATATATTAAATATGAAAACGTTTCATTTGTCTGTTGATGCGTTGTCAGTGTCCTCTTTGCTCCGTGATATATTTTTCACCTCGTGAGAATATGATGTGTGGCGTGAGAGCGCATGGCTTGTCGGACATAGCAACAGTAACTAAAGGGGGCGGGTGTTTGCGAAGGGTCAATTGTAAGGATCAAAAGCTGCTTTTCCACCGTTGGGCCAAACTGTTCTCTTTGCTTAAATGTTCCATTCCAGGCCGATCCAGCCCAGTCGGTGTGAATATGGTTTCATTTTGCACTGTGATGTTGAGAGAGCTCGTTGGAAAGTAATATGAGCGAGTCAGTTGTTGTCTTGATAACGTAAGACTTTATAGATAATATGAGCTGCACATAGGGGCCGCGTTATGGAGGATGATCAGATATTTGTCACGTGTGGGTGTAATAAAGAGCAAGAAGAAGGAGTGATAAACAAAAGCAGTATCTAATAAAACCAAAACAGAAATCTCAGCTGACTATCTTAACACAACCACATTAACATGGATGACAATCAACACAGAACAAAAAACTGTGAGAAATGAAGTCTTAAATCAACAATCAACAGAAACAGAAACGGGTGTAACATTATCAATAACCATGGAAACTAACTTGTTGCAGGAAAATGGGAACAAAGAAACAGGAACAGGAGCTAGACCTAAACTAAAACAGAATGTAATTGTTAAGTATTTCTTTTAATTTTATTATTAATTTGTGTTTACAGCTGCTTCCCATTTCAGAGGCTGAATTAATTGAAGGTCAATCGCATCACAGTGACAAAGGCTGTCCCAGTTCGAAGGCTACTTTAAATGCGGCCTTGAAATGCGTCCTTCGTTTCCCGGTCAATGAAGCACACAACAGATGAATCCTTTGCAGCCTAACCCCAGAATTCATTGCGCTCCAACTGTCCCATTTAACAGGTCCTCGTCCAGCCTCTGAATTGCAGCTATATGTCGCTCAAAAACCACACTTAGCCAGGCAACAGACAAGTGACCAATCCTGAGTTGCAACGTCACTACACACATTCTACCAGAATGGTTCAACATGCCGAGAATTCTGGGCTGAAAACGGTTTGTAGTCATGCCGTGCTGTACCAGGCTCAAGTGGAAATACAACTGGTACCATTCGACCTGATGGTGGTTAAATTAAATTTATTTATTTTTGGTGAAAACACTTGAATAATATTATGAGTAAAAAAAAATGTATACATTGACAAAAAAGTTTTAAAGGTACAGTAGCAAATATATATTACATTTGTTATACTTTTAAAGTCTTTAAAATGACAATCACACTGGTGGAGATTAGAGGCCTATAAGCGGGCATAACATGTGAGAGTCTCTAGTTACTTTGAAAATGCATGTGATCATCAATATCATTAATCAGTGGTTCTCTCTGCTCTCTGTGTATTTGAATTATCTGGTTGATTAGCTCCTTGCACTTCTAATCATGTCATCAAGACCCTATAATGCTCCTCAAAAAAATGCATGGCTGAATTGAGCATTTGTAATCAATATGTATATGAGAGCTGAAAGAAAAAGTAGGGAATTCTGTGTGTGTGCGCTCACGTTTATGACAAAGAGGAGAAGACAGAATGTACACAGACGAACAGAAAAAACTGTCATGAAAAAATCCTGTTTGTTTTGCCTCTCTTCACACACACACACAAAACCCCACAATGAAACCAACAGTAAACTCCCGTCCAGTCTGCAGATCAGTAAGTCCTTCTCTCTGCTCACGTCTCTGGATTTATTTTCTGCTGAAAGCAGGAACTCTCAATCTCTTCTCAGCCTGGAGACTCTGGTCTCATCTCCCCTCATCTCACTCTGAGCCTCTGCTGTGGATCCACAGCTTCATATGCTTTCTGAGTGATATATCTCTCCTCGGTTCTGGGGAAGTAGACTACATGTTGTTCTATCCTTCCTTTATTAAATAATACTTCATAGAATTGGAAAACCTCCTCAGTGTATGATAAGGAACAGATCTCTACAAACTTATGAGACTGAGTCAAATATGTGACTTCTGAATTCTCATGAGACAAACACTGTGTTTGGGATGTTCCGCAGTAGAATACTCTAGAGCGTTGTAAAAAATAATTCGATTTTTTTTTAGATAGTTTGAGTCATCCGTAGGTATCTGAAGAGCATTTTTGAGGCCCAAGTGGAGCTGGCCATCGCCATCGTGGCAGCGCTTCACTCCCGGATGACCAAAATTGGGCAAAGAGGTGGGACGCGGGTGGAATTAGCTGAGGTGACGTGACAGCTAACAGATAGCAGACAAATAGCTAGTAGTGACTGCAGCAATCCACCTGTCACTCAATTGGCCACGGCCTTAATTATGCAGAACTTTAAAGCTTAATATAATTTAAACAGAAAAAAATCACTAAATTAGTTATGTAGACCAAAACCACTTTTTGTACCAGGCTGTAAACATATTTTTTCTGCAAAAAAATTGGGCATTTTAACATGGAGGAGATTTATGGGATTGACTCCCTTTTGGAGCCTGTCTCTAGTGGCCAATTGATGAATTGCAGTTTAAGTCATTTTTGTGTTGGATTCAAGAGAGAGACCAGAAGGTTGCCGCTTGATTGTGATGTATTTTCCGAGTGAAACGGAATACTGAATGAGAAAAAAGAGGGTGTGGCTTGTTTTTTCCTCTTGGGAATTGATTGTATCTAGAAAAGTTGGCATTCCATTCAGCTCACCGTCAAAGCTCGCAGCAGACAGACCGAGGTCATCAGAGAAGGAAGAGGGAGTACATTTGATCAAAGATTATAAAAGACAAAAAAAGGAAGGTTTTTGTGAATCAACTTGCACGGATTAATTTTTCCCTGCAAGGCTAATGTGCACTAACAAAGTTTTGATTTCATGCCAACATTAACATCAACTCCATTGATGAAAGATTAAAGTTGGCATGAAATCAAAGCTCTAGCATAAGTTCTGCCAGACTCAAATTTTACATCACCTATTACCTTTAGATCCAACCAATCATTATCTAACACTTGGAGTATAAAAGGTCAGTTTGAGTTGGCAGATGATGATGCCAACATTCACCCACACCAGGATGGTCCCTGTCCATACCTCCCGGGGGGTAGACTGCACCCCATCTTCATCTTCAGACAGAGTCCGGAGCCAAAGTTATTAAAAAAATGTCATTGTCATGTTATCTTGCCTCCCGAGTCTTTCTGGTAGAAATGGAAGTAGTGATAGTCTTTTCTTCCCTATTGTGTTGTATATCCAAATGGCTGAAATGACTTCCCGAACAAGATAAAATGTAGGGTGGGATTTGATTTTGTCCAAGGTAGAAGTGATTGGATGATTGTGGTTTGCTATTGGTCGATCTCAGTGAGTGGCATGTCATCAGAGAAGAGAAGAGAAGAGAAGAGAAGAGAAGAGAAGAGAAGAGAAGAGAAGAGAAGAGAAGAGAAGAGAAGAGAAGAGAAGAGAAGAGAAGAGAAGAGAAGAGAAGAGAAGAGAAGAGAAGAGAAGTCGCTGCAAGAGGGAGGGAAATTATTATGATGAAACCGGATTAAACAATTGTCATGATTTTCACGCACACAAAAAATACAAGTTTTTGAAGCATTTTAAACCCTCATGTAAACAAACAAATCAAAACAGTCTGAAATCCTTAAAACCCCTCCCATTTCTCAACCAGTCGTCCCATCCAGAACAGGTTTAACTGCACCTGCCTTCACTTCCTTATGCCCCAATGTTTGTGAGCTATGAGAGAGATTCATCCCTGTGGTGAGAGTGTAGATGAGCAGTTCACCCTGAAGACAGAGAAAAGCAGGTGAGCATCCTAAAAGATATCATGTGAGTGCCCTAAAATATTACATATTTATACATAATTGTTTGATATAAACTGTACTGATTCAAAACCTCTGTGATGCTTATATTTTGTTTGTATCTTTTTCAGAGCTTATTCTTTTCAATGACCTGAAGATCTATGAAATCACTGCTCATTTAGCTGATCATGGGGGCTTCACAGAGCAAAGATAAGTTGTACTGCACCAGATATCTGAACAACAAAGGTCCGCCAACACTGACTGAGACAGGTGAGTTTCTGAGCTGACATACAGTAGGTTCACGACACCAAAAGACAAAAATTAGATGTAATATTAGATTAGAAACATATCTAGATGTTTTTTCGCTTTTATAAATGCATAAATGTTACTGCATTAGATAATAAGTTATCCGTTACACTTTACAATAAGGTTACATTTACAATAACTTATTGTTCGGTAATATTAGTTCATGTACAAATGCATACTTTCAATCAAACTACTTCACAAAATGAGTTTTTTTAGGTTTCAAATAGATATATTGTTATTTCTTTTGACACTTTGTAGTTGTGATACATCAGTTTAAAATGTTCATGCACTGTATATGAATGAAAATTAGCGAGTAAATTTAGTTCTGAGAAAAGCTCATGTATTTGTTTGCAAAATGCCATTTGTGTTCTACTCCAACTCCATTCAAGAATTCTTACTTGTTTAAGCGTACATTTAGTGTCTGTTATATTTCATGACAGTTCAAGCAGAAGCTCAAGGATCAAACAACCACAAAAAGAATACTCTGATAAAACAAGGAAACCAGCCAGATGAAGGGAAGATGAATTGGAATATCGAAAGACGGAGTTTGCCGGGACATTCCGACTGTGACACCATTCAAATCACCTTTCATTTTGATGATGGAATCCAGTCGGTGAGCTCATGATGTGTACTATTTTTAACAGTATCTCTTTGACAATGTTAAAGTATCACTGTGAATTGACACACCTAGAACTCTAAAACATCTCAGCGATCTGCTCTGTGGAATCCTGTCCGACCTGTTTCTCATACGCTTCCACAGGGCACATGCAGACACTGACGGATGTGCGCTGATAGCTAAAATCCCCTGTTATGATAGACATTAATGCCTGAAGTGTTTATAAAGCACTCAAACTTTTCTTAAAATTAGATCAGAGTTGTTTTTCATGGGCATGTATAACTTAGCAGTCTCATCCCAAAGTTTTACTTCTGTTTTGCACATTTTTATATTATTTTTAATATGTTATTCTATACATATAGTATGTAAGTGATCAACTTTAGTAACTCGCCTTGTAGGACAAGCATCCGCACCCAGGACATGGCTATAAGGGCACTGAATTTGTGGCCTACCTGCCTCAGAACACCACTGGGATCAAGATTCTCCGGCTACTAGAGCAGGCCTTCGAACACAAGCTGTTGTTCACTGTGGCAGCCAATATCAACGGTGAATACTGTGTGACGCCTGCGGATATACCCCTCAAGACTCGGGACAGCGGGGGACCTGGAAGGTATGTAATAATTATAAAAGAATCATAAATAATTGATCAGTGTTCACCACAGCCCTGCATTATTGCTGAGTTCGAATATACATATTTTCATTTCATTAACAAAAAAGCCAAATATATTTTAAATATTTGCTTTCTGTTCATTTGCTGTGCATTTTTTTTCAATATTTTTAACCCTGAAAGGTTTCAATTGGATTCAAATTCCTATAGCGAGATAAATCATTGTTTGTATTTATTCTTTATTTATTTTCATATTTTTTTTCTGTTAAGAATTTTTGCTATTGTGATTTCGTCTTTAGAAGCCATTAGACTAATGAAACCATGACAACATTAGGTAACACTTTATTTTACAGTGTCATTGTTACATATGTTGCATGTATTTATTGTAGTAATAACTATAAATTATGCATAATTACATTCAATGAACCCTAAACCAAACCCTCAACCTAACCCTATAGTAAGTACATGTAGTTAATTGTCATTACTCAGTACTTAAATGTATAATTACACTGTGAAACTGTGTAACCCAAATTTATTATGAAACCATAATAACATGTATTTTATTGGTAACACTTACAATAAGTTTCATAACCATATTAGTTAACATGAACTAATAATGAACTGCACTTCTACAGCATTTATTAATCTTTGTTAATGTTCATTTTAACATTTACTAATACATTATTAAAAGCTTAGCTAATTCACTGTGAACTAACATGAACAAACAATGAGCAACTGTATTTTCATGAATTAACATTAACAAAGATTAGTAAATACAGTAACAAATGTATTGCTCATGATTAGTTCATGTTAGTTAATACATTAACTAATGAACTTTATTTAATTCAATTCAAATGCCATAGAAAGATAAACACATGAAATGATCAATTATAGTATAAAAATGTTCCACTGTTTTTATTAAAAGGTTAATTTCATGATTTTATCTTTAAAAACCATGAGGAACTCTTTGTGTTAAACATTTAATGGACATATTAGGATATTTTTCTTCTCGTATTTTCTTTAGGGCTTTTCAAACTGTGCTTAACCCCAGGTTATCATTGTTATAAACACCGCTTTTAACCCAGGGTAAAGAAGCGTTTCACACTTGTAATTTAGATGCGGGGTTAGCACCGCTTTTTACCCGGGGTTATGAAACTCTGCTCCGGAGCAGGGTTGGCGCCGCTTTTAAGCAGTGTGAAACGTGAATAAACATAACCCAGGATTCCATTAACCCAGGGTTTAGAATGACCCAGGGTTAACTATTTCATGTGTAGAAAGCCCTTTTGTTGTTCACCTTTAATGTTGAGGTTAAATATGATTCAGTAACATTCTCTCTCCTTTTGTGTCAGCTTGGGCTATCCAGATCCAAATTATTTGAAATCAGTGAGGAAAAGTCTCAAGGTAAAAGGGATCAAATGAGAGAAGATGGACTACTATGACTAAAACTGACTACAACTAAATTTCCAACCTCGTCATGACCTTGCTCTGCGTGACCAGGATATGGATATGGATGTGGCACGATTGCATGGAGGTTGAAGTTCTCAGCCAAATGAACAGAACATGGTCGTGGCTGATCAGTTTGACATAGTTTATGAGGACCTTTATATGCACACCCAGAAACTTTTTGAGTTGCAAACATATGAGACATATGAGTTGCATATGGACATGCTGGTGACTTGTTGTGTATTTTCTATTAAATAGAGTTCTAACGTGAAGTAAGACAGTATTGTATGCACTGCTAGCTATTGTTTATTTGTTTAAAATGTTTTAAAATATTTTAAATTAAAAATAAAAATGATTATAACCCCTTTATGGATTTCTTTACGTGATCAGTAAATGATGTCACATTTTCCTTGTTCAAATCAATGTTATTTTAATATTATTTATGTATTATTATTAATAATATTTTGAATTAGCGTTCATTTTTATTTTAGTTAACTTTTAGTCATTTTATTTGCGTTTGTCATTTTTATTAGTTTCTATTTAGCTTTAATTTATTGTTATTTATTTCAGTTTTAGTTTCATTTTAGTACTTCAGTTACAAAATTTCTAATTTTAGTTGAAGTTATAGTCTTTCATCTTTTTGTCTCAGTTTTCACATGCTTTTACACATGCATCTTTAAATTAATCAGACTCAAATATTGATTATAATTAGGTATAAAGGAAGAAAATTCAACATAAAAATGCAAGTTCAAAGGTAGTGAGCATCACATATTCGGTGTGCACTGCCTGCCAGGTGAAGTCAACACATCCTCTGCAATATTTCCTCCGTGCCTGAAATGTGTCTGCACATTGCCGAGTGTGAACTTTCCCAGGCTGACGGTGGCCCTCTGTTCTCCTCAAACTGAATTACACACCAGGCTTCATACTCACAATAAAGAGTAATCGGATTGGCAGGCCCCATTAGAGAGGGCTCCGTCATCTCCAGGGGCGTTCTTAAACCACTTTCTCGTGGACGCTCCGCCAGGAGTCATCCGTCCCGACTGTCAGCTTCCACCACGACTCTGACAGCTATCAAATCTGTTCCTGCCCCATCCTCCTTCAATCTGCACGCCCCCCCCCACCCCCCACCCCCCGCTCACGACCCGAAGGAGCTGGGCTCTGTCTGAATGTGTCACAAAACTGCTTGAGACTACCGACTCTATTAATTTTTTTATTTAACGCTTACTGATTGACTTTAATTATGACCAAAAAACCTTTCTATAGAAATAAAAAGGCTTTTCATACTTGAAATTGTTAACTTTGGGTCATTCTAAACCCTGGGTAAATAGAATCCTGGGTTATATTGCTACAAGTTTCACATAACTCATAATTTAGGATTAATGTTTAACCTGGGTATTCAGATATATTGAAAGTTTCTCTCCAGTTGTTGCATTGTCTTTTCATAAACAGTGCTAGTTCCACTTCTATATTATAAGTGAGAAACTTCCCTTTACCCGATGATTAACCTGGTGCGGAGCAGTGTTTATAACCCCGGGTTAAAAGTGGTGCTAACCCTGCTGCTAAATTACAAGTGTGAAACTTTCCTTTACCCAGGGTTAAAAGAGGGGTTTAGAACGATGATAACCCAGGGTTAAGAGAGGGGTTAACAGGGTAAAAGTGTAGCAGGGTTTATAATTTTGGTTAAAAAGTGGTGCTAACCCCGCTTCAAAATTGCAAGCAAGAAACTTTCCTTTTCCCAGGGTTAAAAGTGGTGCTAACCCTGCTGCTAAATTACAAGAGTGAAACGCTCCTTTACCCCGGTGTTAAAGTAAGGTATGAGCGATGATAACCTGGGGTTAAGTGATGAGTTAACAGTGCAAAAGCTGAGCAGGGTTTATAGTCCTGGGTAAAAAGCAGTGCTAACCTCACTTCTAAATTACAAGTGTGAAACTTTCCTATACCCATGGTTAAAAGTGGGGTTTAGAACGATGATAACCCAGGGTTAAGCGAGGGGTTAACAGGGTAAAAGTGTAGCAGGGTTTATAATTTGGGGTAAAAAGTTGTGCTAACCCTGCTTCAAAATTGCAAGCATAAAATTTCATTTTCCCAGAGTTAAAAGTGAGGTATGAACAATGATAATCCAGGGTTAAGTGCCCATGTGAAGTGAGTTGAAATCATCTGTTTGTAATGACTCTTTTCTCTCCTCCTAGTTTTACAAAACAAATTTCAATTTGTCATTAGAAGTCATTGTTGTCCTTCCCACAAGGGGAGTGTCTGTGGTGTTTTGCCGTGTCTTCCCCACTGGGGGGCTGAGTGTTGGTCTGTGCACCGGCAGCTTGTGATGAATGAGCTGAGGGTGTGTTTTCATTAGGCTGTTTAATTTGGAGCACAATTAGACTTCATCCTCTTTTAGAAGACAAAGCAAATTCTAAAGTTGTTAATTAAAAGGCTGAGTCGCAGACAGTGAAGATGGATGTGAACGCAGGGAATCCTCTCCAACAACAACACTTTACGCCAAAGTCAATTCTTCCTTGTCTAACTAGGTGCTCTCCTCTCGTCAACAAAAGCTAGTTAGTAATCACTACCTAGTTCCATGTTTTGTCTCCTCTGTTCTGTTCTTTTCATTTAGTCTCCTTTTTATCTCATTTCATTTTTTTTTGGTCTGGTTTCCTCTCCTCTCATCTCATTTCATATCGTTTCCTTTCCTTGTAATTGCTATCTAGTTCCTCGTTTCATCTTGTCTCCTTTTATCTCTTTTTTTTCTATCTCTTTTTATTGCCTTGTCTCATTTCATTATCTTATTTCCATTACATATGTTCTTGCCTTGTTCTGTCTCATCTCCTATTCTCTGTTCTCTTCTTGTCTCATCTCCCCTGCTTTCCCTTTTCTTATCTCCTTTTTTCTACTCTCTTTTCATATCCTTTCTTCTTGTCTCATTTCGTATTGCCTTGTCTCCTTTTTGGTGCCATGTTCTCATTCCTGTCTCCTTTGCCGTTGATTTGTCTCATCCTCTCACCTTCTGCTTTTGTCTCCTCATCTTTCAATATCTTCTGGTTTTTTTTGCATCTCAACTACTCTCTTTTTTCTTTTTCCTACTCTCTCCTTTTGTCTTTTCTCCTCTCCTCTCATATTATCTTCTTGTCTTGTCTCATCTCTTTTTTATTACTGTTGTCTTATCTCATATCCTCTTCCAAAGTTCTGATTTTGTCTCCTCATGTCTTTTTTCATCTCCTACTCTTTCTTTTCATCTCATCTAATCTCCTCTCTTCTCTCATTTTCTCTGCTCTCTTCTTATCTACTTTAATCTCATCTCTTCTCCTTTTTCATCTCCTTTCTTCTCATCTCATTCTGTCTCCACTGCTTTTTGTATTCTCTTTTCTCATCTTGTCTCATCTCACCTGCTCTACTCTTATCTCATCTAATCTCACCCATTCTCATTTCGTCTCATCTTATCTTAACTGCTCTCATCTCATCTCATCTCGTCTCATCTCATCTCACCTGCTCTCATCTCATCTCATCTCGTCTCATCTCATCTCACCTGCTCTACTCTCATCTCGTCTCGTCTCGTCTCATCTCATCTCACCTGCTCTCATCTCATCTCATCTCGTCTCATCTCATCTCACCTGCTCTCATCTCATCTCATCTCACCTGCTCTACTCTCATCTCGTCTCGTCTCGTCTCGTCTCATCTCAGCTGCTCTCATCTCATCTCATCTCTTCTCGTCTCATCTCATCTCGTCTCATCTCACCTGCTCTACTCTCATCTCTTCTCACCTGCTCTCATCTCATCTCATCTCACCTGCTCTCATCTCATCTCATCTCATCTCACCTGCTCTACTCTCATCTCGTCTCGTCTCGTCTCGTCTCATCTCAGCTGCTCTCATCTCATCTCATCTCTTCTCGTCTCATCTCATCTCGTCTCATCTCACCTGCTCTACTCTCATCTCTTCTCACCTGCTCTCATCTCATCTCATCTCATCTCACCTGCTCTCATCTCATCTTGTCTTGTCTCATCTCATCTCATCTCACCTGCTCTCATCTCATCTCGTCTCATCTCACCTGCTCTACTCTCATCTCATCACATCTCATCTCATCTCGTCTCGTCTCGTCTCACCTGCTCTACTCTCATCTCATCTTGTCTCGTCTCGTCTCGTCTCATCTCACCTCAGCTACTTTTCATGACCACTGTAACCTCCACACCAAAAGCCACATTTAACATTATATATTAAGGTTCAACTCAGCTCTGTATAAATTGCTCTGCTCCTAAATCAATTTGCAAATAACAGCTGCTTATAAAAACAGCAACTCTGAAGCACACTAAATGAAACACAGGTTCCAAATCAGCATATATCTTATGCGGCGGGACACAGGATGTTTTTTACAAACCATCACAAGATTCCGTAAGGCCATCAAAACCAAGAAAGGTGTGTTTTGACGGACACAGCACATCCCATTTGTGTCCATTTTACAGTCCCAATAAACCTTGGCGACAAGGGAAGTGAGAAACAATACAACATCTCTGCGCTTCGAAGCATCCGTGCGAAAAAGGCACCTGCTGCGGCGGCGCAGGGAGTGAATCTTCCGGAGGAAATGGTTTATGAAGTACTAAATCTCGATGTGGAGATGGATGGAGTGTTTCTAGCCCTTGTCCCTGCATGCTGATAGGACGGACCTGTCCCTTCAGGTTAACACTGAGATAAAATGAAGTCGTAGGTGAAACATGACACATTTAAGAAGGGGAATGTCAGTAGGAAGAGAAAGAGGAATTACCCATAATTCTTTGTGAACGTATTTAGAGAAATATCTTTTACAGAAGTAACAATATGAATTTTTGATGATGGATATCATCAAGTCAATGCTAATAGCTCAAAAGCTCGACTGAAAGAGCGAGAAGAAAGAACAGTATATGTGTAGACACATTGCAGTCAGGGAGGGGAGCGTGTCTCGGTTTGATTTACGATGCTGTCGTTCGATATCCTCTCAGGTACCTGTTGTCTTGCTTTCATAAAGCCACCAACACAAACGCATTCACTCTTTAGCCTTCCAGCTCCATTCATCAGCACAGAAGGTCCCCGTTTGGCTCTTTTCATCTCAGACGCACCGCTCTTCTTTACACGGCCAAATCAAAGCGGTCAGAGATCTACCCGTGCGATAACCTCCAGCCTCTTTGTGCTCTAAGGTTAGTCCCGCTATGTATCCAGCTGCCACGTGCAGTCTCCGCAAGCAGATATCTCACTCAGAACTGAATGGACCCGGGGTTTCTAAAGAGTCACTGATACATCCCTGTGATAGTGAGGTCTACTATGTGTCGGTGGCCTTTTGCTAAGAGAGATGGAGAGATAGATGACACTGGTCTCCATTTCTCTTTTCTCAGGACCGTACAAAGACCACAGAGCTTTGGGCCTGAGCGCTTTTAGCAGTCTGGTATTCAAAACCCACACGTAACGTAATGCTGTGGTGGATGTCGGCCGTGATGTCGCTTCCTGTCTCTCTGAGGCCACAGTGATTTCAGACAGCTAAAGACGGCCGAATAATGAATTATGCTATTGATTGAATTTAAAAAAAAGCGTTGATGGATGGATGGGTGGATGGATGGGTGGATGGGTGGATGGATGGATGGATGGATGGATGGATGGATGGATGGATGGATGGATGGATGGATAGATAGATAGATAGATAGATAGATACATACATACATACATACATACATACATACATACATAGATGTTATAATGACTCCACCAACAGACTGTCAATAAACTTAAATGTTTAATATTTAGCTGAACTCAGAAGGTAAGACATAATCAAATATCGAGATAAAGTAAATGATTAACTCTGCGCTGTTATTTAATATTTCAATTTATCACAAGGGACGGCAAAGGATGTTGATCTATTAACATGTCCTACTTGCAGACTAGGACATGCTAAGTTATATGTACATTGAGACACTTGGCAAGGATTTTATGATGCTTTAATACCGACTTTTTGTCCCCAGAATTGATCCAAGCTTGTCCTGGTGGGTGAACAGCTCCTCTAGGTGGATGAGCCGAACTGCCCAATCTCTCCTGGCACTTTGTGATTTATGACCTTTTTGGTGACAAATCGCCTCGGTTACACAGCATTGGAATAGCAGCGCGTAGAGTCGGCCTACCTTAAATCAATGGCCCATTGTTCCTCCTCTGTGGACTCTCTGCGGCTCCCGAACAGGGACAAAGCCACCCAGATCTGCTGGAGAACAATAGTGCTTTTAGAGAGCTCAGAAAATGGAGAACTTCACATGTATGTACACTGCTGAGACAAAATAACTTAGACCCTGAATTAAAAATGAAATATCTAATTTTTTTTTTTTTTACCATGTTTCATTCAATTATTCATGTTGATTTTTCAAGTCTTCAGAATGAAAATAAGAAAGTGTAGAACATGGGTATTATTTAAAGGGTCTATAAATCTGCTCAATTAACCAGTAGGGGGCATCTGTAATGCAACCAACCACAGTTTGCTTTCCCAGATTACATATAAGGGCAAGTACTGTACATCTCAAATCAATAACACCGCAACCACAAACCAGCATACAGAAGTGAAAATAAAATAAATACATAAAAATAAACAAAGTAGGTCATAAAAGGGATAGTTAATTCCATCATCATTTAGGGTGAATTCAGGTAAATTAGATCATTTTTTTCCCCCATTCATCTCAATGGCAAAAAGTGTCCCAATTTACCTGATTTCACCCCTCACTCTCATGTCGTTGCAAATCATGAATTTGTTTCTTCAGCAAACACAAATGAAGATATTATGAAGAATGTTGGAAACAGTTTCAGGTCCCATTGACTTCCATTGTCTGGTCAGAAAATATAATGAAAGTCAATGTGAACTGAAACTGTTCATTTACCATCACTCTTCCAAATACCTTCTTTTGTGTTCCACAAAAAAAGGACACGAGTGTAAATGATAAGAGAATATAATTTTTTGGGTGGACCATGCATTTAAGGTCTATCCGTCTGATTGTCTCAAGATTCAGACTCATGAAAAATGTCCCATGAAAAAATCAAATTAGTCATCACGACTGACCTTACAATAAACTCTGATGACTAACTTTGTTTTCCTGCTCCTAAAGGTCATGGTTTCCTAAAACTATGTCCAGCTGGATGCACTGAGAGCTATTCTATGTTGTTTTTTTATCATGTGTCCATGTCACATACAATATTTCTCTCAGGCCACTGAATCTGCCTTTTTATTTGTACTATGCTGTATGTTGATGTAGCATATTTTTCTCTTGGTAATAGTGGAGAATTCTAAAGTACAATTTGATTGTTTGAAGATACCCATCTGTCCGTTTTCATAGTGACAAAGTGTGTGGAGAAAGTAATGAAGGGGCGACAAGCTACAGTGGCCATCCACCAACTAAAGGTCACGTCCGGTGGGCTATTGAGGTGTTGATAATGAATAATTGATGGTTTATTGTTACTAGTCTTCCACCTTTCACATGAACCACATTGTCTGCCGGTTTCACTTCGGAATATGTGCACACATTATGGAAAAAGGATAAAAAAAAACCTGTTTATACCTTTTCTGAGTGGAGCTAGGACGGTTCTATGGGGTTGCTGTGGGTGGAGCCAGGAAGGTTCTATGCGATTGCTGTGGGTGGAACCAGGGCAGTTCTATATGGTTACTGTGGGTGGAGCCAGGGTAGTTCCATGGGGTTGCTGTGGGTGGAGCCAGGGCAGTTCTATGGGGTTGCTGTGGGTGGAGCCAGGGTAGTTCTATGGGGTTGCTGTGGGTGGAGCCAGGGCAGTTCTATGCGGTTGCAGTGGGTGGAGGCACGGCAGTTCTATGCGGTTGCAGTGGGTGGAGCCAGGGCGGTTTTATGCGGTTGCAGTGGGTGGAGCCAGTGTGGTTCTATGCGGTTGCAGTGGGTGGAACCAGGGCGGTTCTATGCGGTTGCAGTGGGTGGAGGCCCGGCAGTTCTATGCGGTTGCAGTGGGTGGAGCCAGGGCGGTTTTATGCGGTTGCAGTGGGTGGAGCCAGCGTGGTTCTATGCGGTTGCAGTGGGTGGAACCAGGGCGGTTTTATGCGGTTGCAGTGGGTGGAGCCAGCGTGGTTCTATGCGGTTGCAGTGGGTGGAACCAGGGCGGTTTTATGCGGTTGCAGTGGGTGGAGCCAGGGTGGTTCTATGTGGTTGCAGTGGGTGGAGCCAGGGCGGTTCTATGTGGTTGCAGTGAGTGGAGCCAGGGCGGTTCTATGTGGTTGCAGTGGGTGGAGCCAGGGCGGTTCTATGTGGTTGCAGTAGGTGGAGCCAGGGCGGTTCTATGCGGTTGCAGTGGGTGGAGCCAGGGCGGTTTTATGCGGTTGCAGTGGGTGGAGCCAGGTTCTATGCGGTTGCAGTGGGTGGAACCAGGGCGGTTCTATGCGGTTGCAGTGGGTGGAGCCCGCGCAGTTCTATGCGGTTGCAGTGGGTGGAGCCAGGGCGGTTTTATGCGGTTGCAGTGGGTGGAGCCAGCGTGGTTCTATGCGGTTGCAGTGGGTGGAACCAGGGCGGTTTTATGCGGTTGCAGTGGGTGGAGCCAGCGTGGTTCTATGCGGTTGCAGTGGGTGGAGCCAGGGCGGTTTTATGCGGTTGCAGTGGGTGGAGCCAGGGTGGTTCTATGTGGTTGCAGTGGTGGAGCCAGGGCGGTTCTATGTGGTTGCAGTGAGTGGAGCCAGGGCGGTTCTATGTGGTTGCAGTGGGTGGAGCCAGGGGGTTCTATGCGGTTGCAGTGGGTGGAACCAGGGCGGTTTTATGCGGTTGCAGTGGGTGGAGCCAGGGTGGTTCTATGTGGTTGCAGTGGGTGGAGCCAGGGCGGTTCTATGTGTTTGCAGTGGGTGGAGGCACGGCAGTTCTATGCGGTTGCAGTGGGTGGAGCCAGGGCGGTTTTATGCGGTTGCAGTGTGGAGCCAGTGTGGTTCTATGCGGTTGCAGTGGGTGGAACCAGGGCGGTTCTATGCGGTTGCAGTGGGTGGAGGCACGGCAGTTCTATGCGGTTGCAGTGGGTGGAGCCAGGGCGGTTTTATGCGGTTGCAGTGGGTGGAGCCAGTGTGGTTCTATGCGGTTGCAGTGGGTGGAACCAGGGCGGTTCTATGCGGTTGCAGTGGGTGGAGGCACGGCAGTTCATGCGGTTGCAGTGGGTGGAGCCAGGGCGGTTCTATGTGGTTGCAGTGAGTGGAGCCAGGGCGGTTCTATGCGGTTGCAGTGGATGGAGCCAGGGCGGTTCTATGCGGTTGCAGTGGGTGGAGCCAGGGAGGTTCTATGCGATTGCTGTTGTTGGAGTTGGCTTTCTGACATAGAAGCTTGAAGCGCTGATCATAAACAACGCAGGATAATGACAGGGGAGAGGTTGAACCACTGTAGTCACGTTGACTATTTTAACGATGTCTTTTACACTTTATGTTGCTTTCTATGGGGGATAAAAAAAAATATTTTATCAAAAATATCTTAATTTGTGTTCCGAAGATCAACTTATGGGTTTGGAACAACACTAGTTTGAGTACTTAATGACTTGGGTGAACTAACCCTTTAATTTGAAGAATCTGATTTTAAAGATTTCCTGATCCTAGTGTCTATTCTGATCAGTGGTCACAGCCATACAGCTGACAGTGTGAAGCACTAATGGCAGGCCTGAGAACTATCTTTTATGTCTTAATAAACCTCTCTCTCTCTCTCTCTCCTGCCACCAATGAGAGACGATGCTTTTTCTCCTTCTGAGCAAGGGGGCTGCCCGCAGAGGATCAGCTTTCTGTCAGTGGGTCTGTCTCTTAATGAGTGGGACTTCACATAACCTTCAAACTGGGCCGTGGAGCCGCCCAATGCCTGACAGCTTGGCCCATCTCCCCTTGCACCAATAAATGTCAAGCGTTGATCTCTCTCTCCATCTCTCCCATCGCCTTGCTCGGTCTTGACGGGGGTCCCATAAATCTAACTGGCCCTTTTCTCCCAGGTCTGAGTCGGGGCCTGAAAAATGACAGTTCCTCGGCGCTCATTTTTATTCTTTATTTCATCTCCTCCTGTCTATCCTCCCAACCTGTATTTAAAGCACTGATACAACTTCCACACAGCCGTTTGCCTAAAGGGCTAAGGGTGTGAAGAGAGTGACTTCATAACTCACCTTAGATTAACCGAGAGAATGACCGCGGGAGAGAGAGAGAGAGAGAGGGAGAAGTAAAGAAATTGAATAGGTTATGGGGTTATTTGAAGGGCACCGCAGTGGCTTTGTCATTCTCAATGTGATCTTTGGCATCAATTTCTTATTACAGAATACATCACTACAATCAGGAGCAGGGGGTCTTTTTGTGGTCGAGGGTTTTTACGGAGCACTTTAAAGGATTGCGGTCTGTTCTGTTTCTCTTCATTACAGACCAGGGACGAGTTCCATGCAAAAGTGAGCATCAGCGTATCCCAGGGCAGAGCGCTTGAAAGTGAGTACTATGAAGGGTGCAGGACCTGTATGTGGGGCTTATACTGTATGTCTGTAACATGAACATACATATTCTGTGATGATATCAAGAAACAAGAGCAACATTTGGTGTGGAGGAACTTGACTGGCCTGCACAGAGTCCTTCACCTTTGGGATGAATTAGAGCGGAGATTGTGAGCCAGGCCATCTCGCCCAACATCAGTGCCTGACCTGCTTCTAGAAGAATGGTCAAAAATTCCCATAAACACACTCCTAAACCTTGTGGAAATCCTTCCTAGAAGAGTTAAAGCTGTTATAGCTGCAAAGGGTGTGCCAACTCCATCTTAAACCCAACGGCTTAAGAATGGGATGTCATTAAAGTTAATTTGCATGTAAAGACAGACATTCCAAAACTGTTGATTTAGATTTAAAATTGTATTATTGTATAATTAATATAAATTGGCCAAAAGTTACAGTAAAGACAATTACATTGCTACAAAAAAAAAATCTATTTAAAATCAGTGCTGTTCTTTTGAACTTTCTATTCATCAAATAATCCTGAAAATCCTTCAGAGTGAGTGGAGCATACTGATGCTCATATCTGAATGGAATTTTGGCCAGAATGAATTGCATTGCTCAGTCTTCTTTCTTCGGAATTAGCCTAGGAATTTACTTCCTTTAGTGTCATTCAAGGGCAAACAGGCAAGTTTGGAATTCACTCCAGGTTAAAACCAAGAGGTATCGATCACTTTAATAAAAAAGAAGTCACAAGCAAAAAACTTGAATACAAACACATATGTAACAATAACCACTCAATGCACACTGTGGTGGACGGTGAGTTGGAGGAATGATGAAGGCATGACCTGCATAGAAAGAGAGATAAAAATGAGAAGCAGTCAATACAATCACTCACTCACTTAATTAATAATCAAGTAAATTCAAACAGAATACAAAGAATTTCATATAAAGCGCATTTGAAAACAACCTGAAAACAACCCACTCTGAACATTTACTGGACATCATAGTGTCGTAATGGTTATTTTTCATTAAATTAAATGGCACACCGAAGGTCCTGTCCACCCGCACAATTAGATGCTCACTTCAGACTTGTTTACTGTGTTATACTGAAAACACATTTATCAGTAATTGGCTGCTGTTCTTTGTTGGTTGGGGGAGGCCAGGTTATAGATTTATCCCATAGCACTGCAAACAGTAAAGTAATTAGGGTGAGATCTCTTTAGGACCAGAGTTGTGTTGAACAAATTCAGCTCAAGTATGTTTAAAGCTGACTCAACTGTTGGAATGTGGTCTAGTGGCTTTGCATTCTCTTTAGTGACACGAGTGTATGTAGTATTACACAGCTGATAATACGAGTGCCCAGGAGAAACCTGGTTTTAAGTGTCTTGCTCAAGGGCACAACAATGATTTCTAATGATGTGTATCCGTCACGAATTAAAAAGCAAACCTTATGCCACAACGCCCCATATGTTTGTAAGTTTGTGAATTCCTGCATTCACATTTGCATTTTGCAGATATATTTTTTTTCTGTATGAACATTATATTTAAATAAATAAATAAAATATTATATATATTGAATTTTAAGCATCAATACTCCAGTCTTGAGTATCAATTTATTATCACAGGAAAAAGTACATTTTAAAATATATTCAGCCACACTGCTTATTACAATGTAATAATACATTTAATTACTGAGTAATAATAAATAACTGCATGTACTTACTATAGGTTTAGGGTTAGGATAAGGGTTTGGTTTAGGTTAAGGTTTAATTGCATGCAATTATGCATAATTTCTAGTTATTACTACAGTAACTACATGTAACAATGACATATCACACATATTATTACATATTTTACGGGAAAACGTGTAAAAAAAAAAACAGAAATCTATAGATCTACAGAAAAGATCTCAAAAATGTCCCAAAGTGTGCTTAAATTTACTAAGTCTGCAGTAAGAACACACTTATTTTGAAATAAAAAAAATAATTCAAACTATCAGCTATTCACATTTTTAATTACCCGAGTAATTTTAGCAGAAACATCTGAGACAAATTTGAAGCTTAAATGAAACAAGTGAACTCTTTCAAGCCTTCTGAGCTTTGAAACATTCCTCCGCTTATCATTTTTTCCCAGTGCGCTCGTCGCAACAAACAACAGCTCACTTTAACTCATCCAGCCTCTTAACATCACCGGACCTCTCAAACAGACGACATTTTTGAGTACTATGGTTTCATCTCCATGGCGATTATCATGGCCATTACTACAATCCCGATATCGTCCTTGATCTCTGTCTCTCCTCGTCGTCATTAAGCTCGAGCGTGTTCAGAACACAGCATAACAAATGAGTCTCATCACTCGACCTCTTTGCTCAACCAATTCTACCGAATAGTGTTTTGTTAAACGCCCTCCGCAAGGGAATTGCAATTATTTGTCATTTTAATTCATCTGGTCAGACACTAGGAAAAGAAAAGAGACAGGAGCTTGTGTTCGGCTAATGATTCATGGTTCTGTCTCCGGGCCCAAATTAATATTTGAATGTAATTATTACTTCCTCAGCCATTAATGCACGGGCCAAATGAAATCATGTGAGTGAGGATTTCATTAATGCACTGAGAATCTAAAAGGAAAATAATATCACAGCAAACCACCCCTGCAAATGAGTGACTAGATGCTTTAAATAGACAATCTGTTGAGCATTCTAAGGGAGGCTGATCTGTGCAGAACCTCATAAAGAGATGAGAAGGCAAAGCAGACATTTTCCTGATGCATCAGGCTTTTTACTATGAAACAGAAAGGTAATTTAAATCATTTGACTTGGTCTTATAAATATATGAATTACAACATAAACTGTTCCGTTTAGGATGTGGCTCTGACACATTTAGCTGGTGACAAGCAAGTTTTAATCTAGTTTTTCCTAATGTTGTTACCTTCTATTCTTCACACTGCTCTCCCACATTTTCCAACCTGATATCATGGAAGCCCATTCCTGCCAAATATGAAAAAAAAGGCATGTCTGTATTTGAAAAGAGGTAATATAATGAGATAAAAAGTTAACATCATGAAAAAATAAATAAAATTATGATCTATTTCTGCCAAATAAGAAAGCATGCTTTGGTAAATTATAATTATGTCATAAAAAGTCAAAATTGTAAGTCATAATTGTGGGATCATGTAAAATTCTGACATGCTAAGTCAGAATAATAACATAAAAAGTTTGATCGACTTTTGTCACAACTGACTGTTTTTTTTAATTATCTCATAATTTCACTTTTTTTATTATCATCTAATTTCAATTTTTTATGTAATGAAATGACTTGGTATCTCAAAATTTTAACTTTTATCTCATAACTATGACTTTTTATGTCATAATTATGATTTACCAAAGCATGTTTTGTTTTCTTATGTGGTGGAAATTGGTTTCAATATGATACAGTCTTGGAAATGCAAAATTAATTTAAAAAAAAAAAAGCGTAATAAAATAATAAAACAATAAATATACAATGAACAAAATGCACAATAAAATAATATACAATAAAAAAAGCAAAAATAACACAGCAATATTTAAACAGCAATATCACATGAGCAAGAAGAATGGTGACCAATTGCTTTATGACAAAAACAAAACAAAACAACTTATCTTAAGTTGACAGGACCTTTGGTGCAACAGATTAATGGTCTCCATTCAGAGTTCGCACTTCCCTATCAGACAACACATCGTTTTTTTTCTCTGATTTTCTCTAGTGAGAAGGGGACAAGATCGTTGATGACAGGCCTAGTGAGGGGGAAGAGATGTCAGAGAGGTACTGGTGACAGGCATAATCTTGTCAGGTTGTGCTCTCTCCCTACGTGCCCTCTGGATATGCATGCCGCTCCATGAGGCTAGTAGAATTTAATCTGTGCTGATAGTATAATGACATCTGCAGGTCTATTTGTGCAGGAGAGATGTTTAGATGACGATATTATAAAGTGTGAGTAGCCGAAGGCCAAATTGGAGGGCAAAAGTGGTGTGGTAAAGAAGTGGGGTGATAAAAGTCACATGAAAGAACCTATCCAGCACCAATAACAAAACTTACAGGTGTGCCTCAGCTGCAACTTCAATGTCTTGGAGTCTTACATGGGCAACAGGTCATAACTAGTCAGCTGGAAAGATTCACTCACTTCAGTCTGTGCTCTCACCACTGGGGTGCCACAAGGTTCAGTGCTTGGACCTCTGCCACAAGAATTGGCAGATGTCCAAGAAGTAAATTTACTAAGTAAAATTGTAATGTTATACACATAATATGAATGAATGTTCTCAGTAAATGTGCAAACTACTCAAAAAAATGTTTTATTAAGCAAATGTTTAATTTCTTTGGCAAATATTATATGGTTATTTGTTTGCATGTACTGTTTTGGTTGAAATAATTCTTTAACTGCAGTTTGAGTGAATCATACTGAAATGCTTGCAAAATGATAATGGAATCTTACCTTAATGACTGCATAATAATAATAATAATAAAAACTGTTTTAAAACATAAAAAAAATTGGATGAAACATCGTTTTCATAATTCAATGGGAACATTATAGTGACACGTAGAACATTTTTGTTAACTAGCTAAGTCGGACTTCTTTTCAGGAAACTTCGTTTCATTTTATTAGCAACTTAGTTGTCTGAGAAAATATAACGTTGTAGCCCTACCGTGGTATTAATCAGTAAAATAACTTCGCTTCTGATATCCACGATTTAATAACTAGCGATACTATCAACACGCTCGGTAAATAAGTAAACAATCTGACAGCAGACAGAAAGGTGAGCATGTCACGAAGTGTATTTAAGGAGACGACCTGTTTGTCCTTGAGAACCTGCACCACTCAACGTGATTTATTGTGCGATATTGTTGTGCTTTTCAATATTGTTCAAAAGCAAGGCGCTGATTACCTCTCTTGAGTTCCTCTGTGGTCTCCTGTCAGCCCTTCGCTCACCATCCCTGCGGGCTAAGGCCTCTTTAATTGGTTTTGAAAGGATTGTGCACCCTTTCATCAATGATATACTTCATAATGTTGAGGGCTGGACTGGTTAAATTCAACTAACTCTACTCTGGGAGAGATTTAAAACGCTCCCAGTGTGGAAATTACCGTATGAGAAGCGAAAAAGACAGCTAGCAGAAATGACCGAGAAGACATTAATTACTTGAGCTTCAATGAAACGTTAATTTGAGCTAAACTATGCTATTATATATCTTGTTTACAGGCATAGCTTTGTCTACTCCTCCTGGCACAGATCAACAGATTCTGCAATTTTATAAAGGGCTTGAGTGGATTCCAGTATGACATTATTTAATACTGTGTCTCTCAGTCTACTGTAATGGTTCAGTAAATGTGAAAAATCTCTGCAATATTCTGGGCTGTAATGGAGTACCTTTCTTCTTTCTGCTACTTAAACTTCTCACACCTGAGACGGACCATTTCAGTCTTTCCCTCAAGAGACTGTCCAATCTCTTCCATGAACTCTCATCATTGCTGGTAAGAGCTTAACCTCATATTTTACCTTTGGTAACCCCCCAGTTAGATCTTTGACCTCCCGTATGTATGTCACAGCATTTTTATTACCAATAAAAAGCAATAAGCAAAAATTTAAAAAATGATTTGTTTTCATTTGAAATATGAATTTGAAAAAAAAAGAAGCTTATTTTTCAAAACGTTGCAGAAGTTACTGTACTACAAAAACCGCACTAGCTAACAGTTCCCTCTACTGGTGACAGAACGCAATCAGCCAGAAGGACTCCGGCGGTGATGAGTGCGGGACATCCATGATGGATGGCTGCACCCACCGTAGCATATTGCTGCCCTTAGTGAGAACAATGTCTGTGCAGAACACTGAGCCTAACACCATTGAGAACTGCTATATTTGACAAACACTGCGCCAAGGACAGCGTATGAAATGTCACCCTCATCCGTACCTGGATGATGAGAAACGGTCAGTAGCAGCAACATTAGAACTGTAACTCTGATTTATGAACTACTAAGTTCTTTGCTGTGAATCCATAATAAAGCAAGACAACCAAAAAACCACATGAGTGCAGTTTCCTTTTCTGTACCTGCTAATAAACAAGAAGTGAGAATGTGATCGCCTATATTAAAGCTAGATAATGGGACCTTCTCCTTCTACAGAGCACTGGACAATGTTTGTATAGTCTTGGATTGTTAAGATTTCTTAATGTGCTCCCTAAAGCTGATCAAAATACAAAGAAAACGGTTAAATACAATTTAAAGCTGCAGTCTGTAACTTCTTACGCTCTCGCGGTTGATAAACAGAACTGCACGAGTCTTGCGGAAGAATATTGCAGCCGGATCTACTTCTCTCTGTTTATGTCTATGACGAGTCACGCTGCGGCGGTGTTATTCCGCAGTGGAATCAAGTAGTTCAAATATAAACACTTGTTATAGGTGTCGTAGTCATTTAGGAAAAGAAAAAACACGGTTTGGAAAATGGATTCATGATGTACTCGTTCATAATAGAATTTTTGTAAATTTTAAACAGCAGCTTTAAAATAACTGTTCTATTTGTAATTTATTCCTGTGACGCGTAGCTGATTTTTTATCATCATTACTCCAGCCTTCAGTGTCACCTGATCCCTCAGAAATCATTCTAGTGATGTGATTTAATATTATGCAATATTCTAACATCAAATTATGTTTTTTCTGCCTTGCTTTTGATCGATTGTATGCATCCATGCTAAAGTATTAAAAAATCTTCCTGACTCCAAACATCTGATCAGTACACCCCTGCCACATAAGCCATCAATAGTTTTAGTCCATATTTCCAGGAGGAGTCTGTAATTTTGAAATATGTAAAGTTTATTTTGTAAATGTAATGGACATCACAAATGTCCTCAAATCTAATAAACATTCTTAGACGAAATGGTTCTGGGTTCTGTCAGCACTTCATATATAATCTTTAGGGGTTCCCACAATGGGTTCATTTTATGGATTTCGTTCATTTCTTCGTTCCTCTTTTTGCCATAGAGGGTTCTTTAATATTGAGTCACGAATCCTTGCGTTCTGTATAGAAACTTTTAAACCTTCATTTCTTAGAGTGTAAAAGCCACAAGCCCATTTTCGATGTAAAAAAGTATGTCTCAGTGCTAGTAGACGGTACAGTCAGCAGATGAGCGTTGAGTGCACAGGAAGTCACTGGTGATCTCTTTATATCCTGGAGCTTCAGTAAGACCACTGCCTGCACACAAACAATACACCTTTGTCTATACATTAATGTTTCATTAATCAAGTGCAGCCTTATATGTTGTTCTTTGACCAACCTTCCATTAAGTTGTAGAGGTTACAATAGTTGGTGCCGTGATCTGTGACAGCATACCAGGTCTCTGAGACTGACATTGCCTGGAGAACAAGTTAAAACAAGTTATTTGGTTGGTCAAACATGATATTCCTAAAGTCAAATTTAGTTCCATGTCTGTATAAACACTTACAGATACGTGGCAGTGTGTGAAGAATGCATAGGAAACGAGTCTGAAGTTGATGTCATCAACATATTTTTTGACTGGCGTTGTGTGTTTGGCTGATATGAAGTGTACAGACGCAGACTGCAACTTCATAAGAGAGAAAGAGCTTATTATTTATGTAATTTATGCAGGTTCCTATACACACTCCTGACATCAAAACACACACCTTGTAGAGACACTTCTCTCCTCCCATGGAACAGGTCGAGACTGTCCTCCACTTTTTAATCTGTGTGACCAGAGCTTCATACACACTCCTGCAAGGGAGACTGAAATACCTGGGAAGAGGCAAACACGTCCCCTTTATAGCTAAAACTCTATGCAAATCCTGCCACCTAGTGGAAACCGCAGCTATTACACTGCCAACTCAAATTAAATACATTTTCCCAACTCCACATCTAATTTGAAAAACTGTTTTATGTAGAACTATACAATTGCACCCCCCCCCCCATAAAATGTAATTTAAATAGAATTCATAATGAGAATAATTAGAAATTAAATACATTAAACAATGTATACACATGATAAAACAACTATAAAAAATATGCAACATAGACTGATTAATATTTACTTTTATAAAACATGTTAACATGAAATAAAACTTAAAAATTCAAGATTCAAAAATGATTTAATAACTTTTTTTTTAAATAAAGGCTACCTAATTATAATATAATATAAACAAATACATTTACCTGCATTATTTAAATGTCTTTTCAATTATATAACTAACTGTTTACACAAATCTAACGCCAAAGATATTGTATATTCTTTAATCCAGATATTTTTAAATAAAAAAGTCAGAAATGAATACTTTACCACTCGACTTTGCACTGTGCGTGTAAAGGTCCTGCGGAGCAGAATTCAGATGTTCCTAATGTCACAATACCAATAAAGAGCAAGTTAGAGAAACGCATGATGATTCTGCAGTCTCGTAGTCGCAACTAGTTCGGTGAATGCTGAAAGTTTGAAAGGTCTTTGCAGGACACAAACAGAATCATAGGATGGTCATGAGTGAGGCTGCAAGGGAAATTGACAAATTTAATTAGACCATCAATGAGTTCTCAAAAAAGAAACAGGCCTACAGGGTGTGTGAAGTCTCTAGTCTGAGAAGTGAGAACGATTGCATTTTTAAAGTAAGTTTGCAGACATAGGATTAAAGACACTCTTTCCCTGATGTCGGTTTCCCTCAAGGACAAACCTTACTCATATTCTTAATAGGCTTTAAACCTATTTAAATGGAGGATCAGAAACTGGAACAAGCATTAGTGATTCTGTTATAAAACTGTTGGACAGTTTGAACAAGATCAGGAGGAAACTCGTGAAGTTCATCCAAATATGAAAATTCTGTCATAATTTACTCACCTCATGTGGTTGCAAACCTTTTACTTTCCTACACACACACAGGTTTGTTTTGATATCTTAGTGAGGACATTTCATAGATGTTCAAACTGTACATTCTGTCTCCCTACAGTAACTCTAGTCCTAAAACTACCCATCACAGAAAACATTATGCATTTTTACATTTTTAATAAAACATTGTTTAGTATGTTTTTAAATATGACTCATATTGAAATGTCCTCATAAAACATGTTTACATCGTAATACCAGTGTAATACCCATGTCATTATACAAATTTGTGTCCTCATAAATCATAAAAACAAGCACACACACACACACACACACTCACACATGTTGTGTTTATGTGTTTTGTGGGGACTTTCCATACACGTAATGGTTTTTATACTGTACAAACTGTACATTCTGCACCCCCCCCCCCCCCCCCGACCCCTAAACTTAGCCCTCACAGAAAATATTCTGCTAGTTTAGATTTTCAAAAAAGATAATTCTGTATGATTTATAAGCTTTTTTCCAATGTCAAGATTTACTGGTTTTACTTACGTTGTGGGGACATTTGGTACTATTTGGGACTATTTTTTTTTTTATTTATTTATTTTTATTTTAATGTCAGTCAATGGGGTCCAAAGTCAAATATCTTCTTTTGTTTGAACTAATTTGCTTGAACTCTTTCGCATCTGCAGATATTTTCATTTTTGGAAGAAAATGCGAGCATGCACATTTTAGTGCATTTTTTTTTTACACTGTTTCTTTATAGCGACCAACACAAAAAAGTCCTCAAACCAAGCTTTTGTACAAACACAATGCACATACTGGCACACCAATATCCTCTTCAGCAAGTCATATCATTCTCCTGTGACCTCCATGCACACACCCCTCAAGGAAGTTCTGGAGCATTATGTCTCGCAGTAAGTGACTTACCATACTGGTCAGGAACAACACGCTTGTTGTTTTTGCAGGCCTGAAGCTGCTGTCCTGACGTTGCACAGAAGTTGAAGGAGAAGAGGGGTAAACATCAGTGTGAACTCATCGGAGGACTGGAGGAAAGAGCGAAGATGCTATTTTCGGAGAAATTGACATGTTGTCGTCAGCATGCTCTTGCTGCAGGCTCTCTCGGTCCACACTCTTGCCAAAGGACCTTAAGGTATCACAGATTTTCACAGAAAGTCTAGCAGTAAATGTCACAGTCTACTTGCATTGTCACCAATTTATATAGTCTATTCCTATAAATGTATGTGTGTATATATATATATCTATGTATCTTTGCACTTTCTGTGCAGGCAGTTGAGTGAGAGACACTGGGATGTGTCAGTATTTGCCGTTTCCCCAGTAACCAGTTGTGCTGCCCATAGCTGGGATTTTCATTTTAATGAATTGTTTCAATCCCTCTCACGAGAAAATGTCACCGGCTTCTTGACATTTGGCTGAAAGGGTTTTGTCACAGTGCATTGCTTTTTCATTGTTCACCTGTGATGTGCAATTCATTGCTAGATTACAAGCTTTGCATTATGTTAAAAACAGAAAACAGGCTCATTTTAACCTTTGTCCTGTTGAAGTGAACAGAATGTAACTGCGCAGAATAAGGAGGTTGTTAATGTGGCCTGTTAAAGTTTGTCCAATTTTGTAAAAAAAAAAAGAAAAAAGAAAAAATCCATTCTTAAGAGATATGTTCAGGCATAATTGATCAAAAAGCATTTAAAATAATTGCAAATGGAATTTAAAAACATGTAATATATATATATATATATATATATATATATATATATATATATATATATATATATATATATATATATATATATATATATATACACACACACACACACACACATATTAAATGTTTTTAAATTATATGTATATATAATTATATATAATATAATATATAATATATATGTAATATATATATATATATATATATATAATATGTAATATATACGTAATAAAATATATATATGTAATATATAATAAATATACTGTATATTATATATACACACACATATATTTGATTTGTGTTATTTTATATTGCTTGTAATTGT
Source organism: Opsariichthys bidens (assembly GCA_037194245.1). Classification (NCBI taxonomy): domain Eukaryota; kingdom Metazoa; phylum Chordata; class Actinopteri; order Cypriniformes; family Xenocyprididae; genus Opsariichthys; species Opsariichthys bidens. Next base: position 11,353,603 of record CM074301.1, on the reverse strand, counting down.
CAAGAGTTTTTCTTAAGACACAAAGATTGTTTATTTCCATAATTCCATATTAAATAATGTTAAATAAGCAATCTTATGGGGAAAAAATAAATTGTTGATCACAGTATAACAAAAATAGGTTTCTGTGGGGTCTCTTTCACTTGTGCATATTTCATATGACATTGCATTATTTGCATATTTAAAAGGTTTAAACCACTGAAGGGTTGACTATTTTATGTGTTTTCTATTATGGCAGTTGCATTTGGAGGAAGAAAAAAAAAAAACTACCCTAACGGCATCTCCTAAATCAGCACTTTTGTTTTAGCTCCTTGTTTTCCAGTAGAAATATGTAAACGTCCTTTAAAAGTGTCTTGTTCAAAGAAAGACACAATGGTGGTTCATCATGTAAGTTGGTGGGGTTTGAACTTACTATACTGAGTGACCAGCCTAGATCAACCCAGAGATGTGGTCAACTACTGCAACAGATCTGAGACATGCTGCAGTCAGAGCACAGAAATTGAATAAAGAAGAACTACTAGCAAACTATCAAGCATCACTGTTTGCCCGGAGTTATTTATAAATGGTCAAACACGAAGGGTCCAAATAATAATTCCCAGATTTTATTTCTTAACTGTGTGTGTTTAAAATAATGGCTGATACAACTTTCTCCGTGTATTCATTTTTTTATTTTTATGAATATGTAATTTGTTTTGGATCCGTGTTGAAGCAGAGCGCCTTGAGGATATTGTCACGTGCTAACCGTTTTTTTTCTCAGTGCTGATCAGGTTGGACCAATCACGCTCGTTCATGATTAATCGATTAGGGTATCACACAATTATTTAAAATAGATTTATGGGAGGGATTTTTATATGTGTGACAGATTAAAATATAATAAAATCGATAGATCAAAATGATTATACTATTACGCGGACAGATATTTCCAGTGAAGTGAAAAGCGTTCTGAAATTTGAATTGGACTCAATGGAGAATGCTGCTTGTTGAACCTCGACGCGCCCCCTGCAGAAAATATAAGTTATTGACTAGTAACGGTGAAAGAGACGCCGATTCTCTATATGCGAATATAGCGGTTGGTCATTACAAATCAAACGGACAGAGGGCGGGGAAACAGTCACCGGTGAGGGACGTCTACATCTTATCCGTTTGCTCGATGGTGTCACTGCAGTCCATTACAGGTAACGTTATAACCTTGAGATGTTTTTCGCATACATTTAATCGCGTGCGTCATGCTCTATTCTACGCTCATAATGCGTGATTTACTGAACAACCGTTACTTGCCGATATTGTTCCGGTTATTCTTTTCATGAATAAACAATAATTTATATTCTTTTGTTTCTATATGAGCAGACAATCACCTTTGGCACTCTAACAGCCTGTCTGAGATTTCAAAGTCATAGTATTGATGAATACTGAATTTGATTCTATATTGTATTATATATTCTATAAATGCATTTAAAATAGGAAACCCTACACCGTGCATCCAACCTGTGGGTATTAATATGATTTTCCAACATCTATTTATTATTAATGAAGCTATGTTAAGTGCAATCTAATTCTTTTTTATTTATTATTCTTTTTCTTCTTCTTATTATTATTATTATTAGCATCATTTGCATTGTTATTTTCATGACAATCAGCCTCGTTTCCCATCCAATTTTCACTACCATAATGTTTATAATTGTCATTATTCTCAATGATGATTGTCATTAGATATTACTTCAATACAATAATGAAAATCATCCTGTCTAGACACTAGTACACAAATGCATACGTACATTTTGGGGTACAAGTTTAGAGAGATTATTTTAACTAAATGGCACAAAATAGGCATCTGATCTCTTTTTTTTAACAAAATATTATTCCATTAGTGTCTTAAGATCCAGTACGGGGTGCTTTGGGCCTGAAAATGGACTCTATTTCCCTGCTGGGCAGCAGCCCGGCCAGCACCAAAGTTTGCTTCCTACCCAACGGGCTGAAGAACTGTTCCAAGGAGGGCTCTGGCAAGCCCACAGTCGGTATCATCGGTTCTGGGGACTTCTCCAAAAGCCTGACCCTCCGGCTGCTTCGCAGTGGGTTTCATGTGGTGGTGGGGAGTCGACAACCCAAGAGAGCAGCCGAGTCCTTCCCGCATGTGGTAGATGTGACCCATCACGAGGATGCTGTGGGGAAGGCCAACATTGTGTTCCTGGCCATTCGCCGAGAGCACTATTCCTCCCTCTGGGACATCAAGCACCTGCTGGCAGGAAAAATACTGGTGGATGTCAGTAACAACAGACGGGTGAACCAGTATCCAGAATCAAACGCAGAATACCTAGCCTCCCTATTCCCAGAATCCATTGTGGTCAAAAGCTTCAATGTGATCTCGTCCTGGGCCATGCAGTCCGGCCCCAGAGACTCCAGTCGGCAGGTATGTTGGACAAAATTCAGCGCACTTTGATAGCCACAACACTTAAGCACACAGAGCCAAAGATCTCGCAAATTTAACACACAGACACATCCACATACATTACTGCAACTCAATTTGGCTGTCAGTTCAACTTTTAGTGCTTAATCCTGTTCTGTACGCATTCACACAGCAACGGAATACGGTTATCAGTCCTGTATTTGAGTCACAATGCAGTTACGTTCACACACAGTTCAGTTATTTATGGGAGTGACAACCGAATTAACTCCCGAAAAATGCAGCTAGTGACAACCGCATTTACAATAATGCTACGCAGTGTGGAAGCAGCCTTTCCAAGAATAAAAAACACTGTACTTTAGCTAAAATCGCTGAACATAACGAGTCTTTTGTCATTGTAAGATCTCTTTGGTCAAAATTGGTCAAACCAAACACATGCCAGAATGTTGCTTACCACAATGTCAATCGTTGCAGTTTTGGGAGTGAGTCAAGGAACGAGAGGAGACTCACTCCTGCATTTAAATGTGGTTGTCATTCCCGAAACTTTACAGTTTGTGTCACTATAGTGTCTCAACCTCTTGGTTCCTAATGTTTTAGCTTATTTTAATACTTATTTGTTTATTATTTTAAAGAATTTTAAGTCATCTTGGGGCCCCCTAGTGGGCCCATACACCTCCCTATCCCTACTACTAAACCTAAACCCATAAGTTATCTTAGGAAAGTTAGTTAGGAAAATGTTCCACTGGTGTAGAAGCACCAAACTTGACAAACTGTACACTTGTCCCTCAAATCTGATTGGTTGATTGGATGTTGATCGAGCAACATGTTGTACGTATACTTGGTGAAATCCCGTTCACCCTATACAGTAACAGTGTTATACTATTAGTATTTATTAATATTTTGAATGAAATTGAATCATTTTAATTTTAGTTCAAGTTTTAGTAACTTTGTTATGTGCTTGTTTTTCTGATTTTGTCTTTTTTACTATTTCTATTCTGCTTTTCTTTATTTTCTACTTAATTTTAGTACTTAATTTAATTCACTAAGTTGGCAAGGTAACATTTTTATTACATTTTCATTTAAGTCTTTTACATTATAGTTTTTCATCTAATATTAATATTTTATTTGAGCTTTATTTTAAAATATTTTAAATAGTTTTAGTTAACTTTGATAACACTGAACTATATTGTTTTTACAGCTCTATAATTAGAGTATATGCCAAATAAAATAAAATCTATTTTAGGCCCGGCTGTGTTCAACAGTGTGCCGAATGCAGTGGCTCAAAACAAAGCATAGCCCTCTGTATGCTAATGACACTCCTAAAGTACTTAGTATCCAAGGAACGATGATGAGGAGGAGGAAGAGGATGAGGATTATGTCTTCTGGTATTAGCAGAGACCTCTTCCAGCCAGCAGTGAAAGTAAATGTCTTACTTTCTGTGAAGAGCTGATTAGAATGGTGAACAGATGAACAGCCCTCTGTGGGAACTCTGTGAGCTGAAAGAGGGATAGATTTTATTAACACAATGAAAGATCCATTAAGAGCAGGTTTATTGCATGGCTTTATCTCACAGTCTAATTTTGAATGCTTATAAATTCAACAAATTAATTCCACTTCAGTTCTAGGGAATTGTTCTTACTGTATAAAAACACTCACACTAGTTCATTGGAAAGAATTTTTCTGTTGTTTTCTATGCTGTGTATTTCTACATACTTGCACTGATGCACTGATATTATACCTGGCCTGTACCAAGAATCATTTATTGATAATTATTCTATAACATTTTCTTCCAATTCAATTTTATTCCAAAATCAATTGTTTTAAAGGTTACAAGTGAATTAATGCATCACATGATGATAATGCATAGTAAGAAACATGTGAGATTTGCTCGAATTTACATTTAAGAGTCTTATTAATTTATCCATCTTTTAAAGATTAACTTCAAGTGAGCGTCGTATGATGGTAAAAGTAATGCCGTAATAAGGGAAATGATCATGTTATATCAATTACTGATATAAAAAAAAACAATATGATACCGACATATATTGTGTATCTCTAATCACTCATAAATATATATTGGGATCCACAAGTCTGAAAATCTGGCATTCACCTGAAGTTGGACAACACTGATTTGGTCACCAATATGTCAGCCGAATTGCTGTTGTGAATGAATTTTAAAAGGTACAATTATTGATTGCTTGTAGTTTCTTTGTATTAAAGGTCTATATTTGCAGTAACTCAGTGGACGCTCGACAGCAGCTCATTGAAATGGCCCGTCAGCTCAGTTTCATCCCTGTGGACATGGGCGCCCTCTCCTCTGCCAAAGAGATCGAAAATATGCCACTGCATCTCTTCACAGCCTGGAAAGGACCTGTTTTGACCGCCGTCGCGTTGTCCATCTTCTTCTTCGCGTACTCCTTTGTGCGCGACATTATCCATCCTTATATGAAGACCAGACAAAGTTTTTTCTACAAGATCCCTCTGGAAATAGTGAACAGGACACTGCCTGTAGTGGCCATAGTTCTGCTAGCGCTGGTGTATTTAGCAGGACAGCTTGCTGCTGTGTACCAGCTTATCTACGGGACAAAGTACCGCCGTTTCCCGCCCTGGTTGGAGGGCTGGCTGGAGAGCCGCAAGCAGCTCGGTTTGTTGAGCTTCTTCTTTGGCTGCATACACGTGCTGTACAGCCTCTGCCTGCCCATGAGACGCTCAGAGAGATACCTGATGCTCAACATGGCCTATCAGCAGGTGTGTGTGTGTGTTTTACATCTTACATCAGATCCAGCAACTCCACTGAGGCCATCTTGAACATCCTGGACTAATTGAAGCCAATATAATAATAGTACTAATAAGTAAAGTATAATAAATAAAGTCAAAATTATAAAGGAAATACAAAATAAATACAGATACACTAATGGTAATAAACAGCTATATTATTATTATTATTATTATTATATCTGTATGTACATACTATTTATGATGACATTGATGCTCATTATTAATATTGAAATAATGACAATAATAATAATAATGTAAATGTAAAATAATATATATATATATATATAAATATATATTTAGACAATCAATAGAAGCCGTTTCAATGGATAATGAATAATTTCAGTTATTTTCTTAATGAATATGTTGTTTGTTTTAGCAATTATAATTGATAAAATTTGATAACGCTTTCCTAGTTTTGATATTATCTTTGTTATGCACCAAACCCTATAATTAAAATGTCATAAATAAATGTAAATTTAAAATAAATCTAATATATCTTTATTATACATTTTTTTAAAAAAAGAATTAACAAGACTATTGCAATATATAGTATGTATATAAAATGGACTTAAAATATACTTATTACTTATATTAAAAACCTGTCGTTATATTAAGATACATTTAATAAAACTTAAATAATTTTGTCTTTCTCTGTAGGTGCATGCCAATATAGAGAACTCATGGAACGAAGAGGAAGTTTGGAGAGTGGAGATGTACGTTTCTTTTGGCATCATGGCTCTGGGTCTCCTATCTCTATTAGCGGTCACTTCAATCCCATCCATCCAAAACGCTCTTAACTGGCGAGAGTTTAGCTTTATCCAGGTAAGGCATCAGACGTAAGCAGCTCATGCCCCCTCCCCATCTTGCATTTTCAGACAAATATGATGTCAATATGCGTCTATATCCTGTCAGTCTACTCTAGGTTACATCGCCCTGCTCATTTCTACGTTCCATGCTCTGCTCTTCGGCTGGCAGCGAGCGTTTCAGGAAGAATCTTATCGTTTCTACATGCCACCCAATTTTGTCCTGGCCCTGGTTCTACCTGTCACAGTGATAATCGGAAAAGTGCTGTTGCTGCTTCCCTGTGTCAGCCGGAAGCTGAAACAGATCAGGCGTGGATTAGACTCCAATCAGAGCCGCACCAACCACGAGAGACCAGCTGCCCACGTTTCACCTGAGAGGGTCACCATCATGTAATTGCACCACAGTTTTTAATGTCGCAGTCACGGTAAACTCTCAGTTTTAGTTGTGCTAATCATCCTCATAATACCTGACCAGCGTACAGCTCATCTATAAGTTGACATTTCAGCTGGTTTATTGGATAAGGGTCCTGGACTAAAAGGTTTGTTTGTACTTATCTGGTTCCAGATGATGAATACGAGTTCAGTTGGAACGGAACTGGTCATGTGACCTCATTAACCTTTTGAAGGAGGATGCCATGTGACTGGATGACTCGATCAAGAGCTTTATTGTATCCCATACTTTATTAGAAACAATGTTATTTGCGCACACACCACCTTTCAAAAATTTGGGGCTGGTAAAATGCCTCTTATACTTACCACGACTGCACTGATTTGATTATAAATACAATGAAATAATAATAATGTGAAATACTATTAGAATTTAAAAATAACTTTTCTGGTTTAATATATATTAAAATGTAATCATTCCTGTGATGGCAATTTTCAGCAGCCATTACTCCAGTCTTCAGTGTCACATGATCGTTCAGAAATCATTCTAATAAGCTGATTTGGTGCTCAAGAAACATTTATTATTATTATTATTATTATTATTATTATTAATGTTGAAAACAGTTGTGCTGCTGAATATTTTTGTGGAAATGTAATACATTTTTTTCTTTCAAAAACCGTTCAAAAGAGCAGCATTTATTTGAATTTATTTATAAATGTCTTTACTGTCACTTCTGACCAATTTAATGCATCCAAGTTTTCATTTATTATCCCAAACTTTTGAACAGAATATAACATGCATTTTCTTTAAACCTCTGACTTATGTGTTTTAAAGTCAAAACTGACCCAATTTACCTTAATAAATGTCCCTGATATTATTTTTCACTAATCATCCAGATTTTTTTTTATAATTTCTATATCTATAAAATAATTAAAGTCAAAATTTTCTTTGTAAACTTTCATCACAATGTAGGAACTTTTGAAAAACTTTCTTTCCAACCAACATCCAAATAGTTATTTAAGTATTGTAAAATATCGGCAAAGGTGAACACTTTAAAGGTGCAGTAAGCAATTTCTGAGAAACACTGTTGATATTTGAAATAAACTCAAACAAACACACTCTTCCTTTCGTTGCTCCGCCCCCAAAACGCACAAACACGCAACGCAAGCCTGGCTGTCTCTTGACTCTTCATTATAGCTGAAGCAAAGCAAAATAAAATGAAGATGACGTATATCACAACAAGGAAGAACAAAAAACAGTACGCAAAAGTGTATACAAGCAACAGATTTTTCTAAGTCGCCATCAGCACAGCTGCTCCAGACAAACAATGACACTCAAAACTGTCCTGTTACTACAGCTAACATTACAACAACAGCATATCTTGATTACCAATGTTACTCACAAATGGAGTTGAAACAACCATCAGTTTTCAGGCTTTCCCACGTAGATCTCTCCAGCGCTGGAAAGCTTTAGTAAAATATTAACATAAAGCTCTTAGCCCTTCTTTTTTTCATTGATATACCTCTTTTGTAATGTCTCTCCACCATCTCTCTTTCTACAGTGTTTCTTCAAATCTCTTGCTCACTCTCTCTCCTCCCCCATCATGAGTGGACACGCCCCCTACTACAAGTGTGATGTGCTACTCGGTCCGATCCACTTTTAACAGCGTTGCTCAGAAATCGCTTACTGTACCTTTAATTGAATTGCCAAATAACATTAATGTACAGTTTTACAACAAATATGTAAAGGTTTCAGCAAAAATACCATATAATATATATAGTTTGGGGGGAAAAAAAATTACCTTTGTGATCCTGGTACGAAAACACCCACTTTTCTTTATCTAATCAATTCCCAATGGGAATTTTCACTGTGAAATATGTCACATTAAAGAAGATAAATGGGCTTTGAATGTCATTCCATGATGAATCCAATGTTAAGAAATGCTCAAGTATAATTTGAGCATTTCATAACATTGGATTAATTACATTCACAACACATTAGATTCGTGACACCTGCAGGTTCATATGAGTGTTAGCTTCACACCTAATCTGTTTTCTGTACAACTTCTGTACAGTCAAAGCAGTATCATGAAATGCTAAACCACTGGAAATGACCTGCACAACATCTCATGCTCTTTTCTACCCTGTTCCTTGTGACCTGTACTGAAAACTGTTTTGTGTCACTTGTCTTGTTGCACAACGCTATCTGCCTACAGTGTGCTGTTTGATAGAGTGTGAACACTCAAACTCCTGTGCCTGATGCTTGGAGTGAGTACCAATAAATACAACTGTACAGTATCTCTCCAATATGTTCTTTTTTATTTATTTTTTTGATATGCATATAAATATTTTAGTTGATTATATCTGATTTCACCTGACCTTACACTCAAGTATAGTAGCCTATGGTGTCACTGTCAGATCATAATATTGTAGTACTATTGTTCAAAAGTTTGGAGTTTATAAGATCTTTTTAATGTTTTTGAAGAAAGTCTCACCAAGGCTGCATTCGATAAAGATACAGTAAAACAGGAATATTGTGAAATATTATTACAATTTGAAATAACTGTTTTCTATTTGAATATATTTTAAAATGTAATTTATTCCTGTGATTTCAAAGCTGAATTTTCCAGTCTTCAGTGTCACGTGATCCTTCAGAAATCATTCTAATATGCAGTTTGTATTTGAAACATTTTATTTTTTTAAGTCTTTACTGTCACTTTTGATCAGTTCACTGCAGACTTGCTAAATAAAAGAATCACTGTCTTAAAAATAAACTTTTAAAAATACCATGTGACACAATTAAACAATGACGATATTGTCATGATAACAGAAAGACACTGTAGATTTAGTAGGCATAAAAAATTAAAAACAAATGTTGCTTTGTACAAATAATAATAATTTTGACTGTTTATAAATACATAAACTGCCAATGTCAAGGCAACTGGTCATCATGTTCACTCAGTGTAACATGCAAGAATGTGGTTCAAATACTCTGAAAAACCTACATCAGGAAAAAAAAAAAAAGTGTATTTTATGACATACTTTGGCATAAAAGGCTTTGAATTATGGTCTCATCCCACGTCAATCCTGCTGGAATTGTTGTGGGCTCCTAAAATCATTCGAACTTTTCACCTCCGCTACTATTTTCACTCCCACACATTTATCACGGTAAATAAACACAGTGGCCAGCAGATGGCACACGTCTCCCTCTCAAACAGAGTATTATATGTTTAGTGGTGCAAAATCACCCACCAGTTTGTCATTAATTTAGAGTATAAATCTAAATCAATATAATCTTTTCATCCCCCAAAATGTTCGGTTTAAATCACAGCAGGCGTATTTTAACTCATGAAGACCTGGACACGACGAGAAGAGCAGAGAGCGTTCGTCTCTGTGGTCACGTGACGTTCTGAGGCCTTAGCGCTGCTAAATCTTTTATTAAGCCATTATCACTGAGGGGAGCTGAAGTGTTGGCCTGGGCGGAATGTTTTACAATGTTTCGATGAAATGTCCCAAGGCAGTTTTGCTTGGGCTTCTATAAGTGTCAATGCTTGGAAACTTCCAACAAATCACTGCAAATGCATGACAGAGACATTTCTCACACCATGCTGAGGTCGTAACAGTTGCCATGGTTACAAATGTGCTTCCTGCTAAGTTTGAAAGACGGAGAGAGATTAGTCTTAATTACCACTAATGATCAACAAACAAGAAGAAAGTGTCTGCCTGTTATACTGGGGTACAGGTTATCATCACCCCGAACTGTAATAGTCCCACAAACTTACATCTACTTACGCTGTTCACGCCTCATTTGTTTCTTAATACTTTTATGGTGTGTTCCTCAGTGCTTCTCATGTGGAATATTACACTCTCATTGCATAACAGACAGAATCATATCTGTTTCAAATAAATGTTGTTCTTTTTGCGATACACACAGCCTTTGTGAGCATATAAGATACTTAAAAAAAATTAAATTTTTAGAGACCCTAAATATTGACCTGGGGGGTATTCCAGAAAGCAAGGTTAAGATTACCGTCACATATACCCTGAACTCTCGGTTTATTAACTCCAAAGCTTGCTCACCCGAAGTATGCTGGTTCCAAAACTGCATCCGGGAGTGAGTTCCCGGTTAACACACGTTCTCAACTGAGCGATGGATCGATGAGTAAAAGAGCACCATTCTACTTCCTTCCTTTTCCTTTGTTTAATTCCGATTTACATACCCTACTTAGTGCAAACCACCATGTAATCATCAATCTTTATTTACTGAGAATAAGAATGATATTGTCTGTTTGATGCTAATATTTAGAAAGATATCACATATGTATTTTATTATATAAACTAGAATGTACATTTCCTGAAGAAAATGTGACTGGTGCTTGCAGTGGCAAAATTCGGCCCTCGGTTGCTAGGGTGTTACTAGGCGGTTGGTAGTTGTCACAGATAGTTACTATGGAATTTTTATAGAGTTCTTGGCATGTTCTCAGCCCACTTTAGCACTTAGCTATTGAGCATTAGCATGTAGCTATTCACTGCTAGCATGTGCAGCATGTTGCAAGTCCAGTTTGCTAGCATGAGTTAAAAGACCCAACAACCATGTCTGTACGATGTTCTGATGGAGAGATAGAGGTCTTGAAAATCAGTTGCTAGGGTACTTTGTTTAGTTGCTAGGGAGTGGCTTGGCAGCTGCCAGTGATGATCCTCCAATGGCTGCCTTCCAGTATGAATGATATAAACCAACCCTATGATGTTGAGGTTTGAAAATATCCCTCTCTGGGTTTGGTTGCTAGGGTGCTCTAAATGGTTGCTAGGGAATGGCTAGGCAGTTAACAGGCTTAAACTAATAGACTGCATGTGTGCTCAAATCAAAAATGCCATCCTCGCGTGTCTATTTGATGTTTTGATTCATTTAAATCCATCTCATCTATTTTTCAATGCAAAGTCAATGGGAGTTTTTTCGCCGCTTTTTCGTCGGTTGTACGAACGTTGTCGGCCCGATCGCTTATAAAATTCATAGCACACCTCTCCTCAATGAGCCGGTCGATTTGACTTCTCATTCATGGGTCTAGGACAAACGGTGCGGGACGAGTTACGCTCCGAAGTTTGTGGCGCGATAAGAATAATAAGTTTGCAGAAGAACAAGATTGATGCTTGCCAATGGCAAGCACCAATAATTATAGCATAGTAAATTTGTTATGTAGTTAATTATGTATATATGTATATGTACAGTTGTGTTCAAAATTATTCAACCCCCCAATGCTGTAAATGGTTTTAGAGAATTTAGAGTACATTTGTAATTGAATTCAGAATGAAATCCTACAAGGACTTCTTAAAGAAGCATATGCAACTAAAATGACATCAATTGGTTTTGTAATACAGTAGTAAATGTTTCTTTTGTGAATTCTTCATTGACACAATTATTCAACCCCTTAAAGACTACCACTCTGAAGAACAGAGGTCCATTGAAGTGTTTTCAATCAGGTATTGAAAGCACCTGTGGATGTCAGGGAGCAGCAATAAAGCCTAATAAGCACCAATTAGGCAGCTTTAAAATGACTGTGATACTCAGCTCCTTCTAGACATTTACTGGTGTGGTTACAAACATGGTGAAGTCAAGAGAATGGTCCAGGAAGACAAGAGAAGAGGTGATTACTCTTCACAGGAAGGGCAATGGCTATAAGAAGATTGCAAAGATGTTAAACATACCAAGAGACACCATAGGAAGCATCATTCGCAAATTCAAGGCAAAGGGCACTGTTGAAACGCTACCTGGTCGTGGCAGAAAGAAGATGCTGACTTCGACTGCTGTGCGCTACCTGAAGCGTAGAGTGGAGAAAAGTCCCCGTGTGACTGCTGAGGAACTGAGAAAAGATTTGTCAGATGTAGGTACTGAAGTTTCTGCTCAGACAATACGGCGCACCCTGCGTAATGAAGGCCTCCATGCCAGAACTCCCAGGCGCACCCCCTTGCTGTCTCCAAAGAATAAGAAGAGTCGACTGCAGTATGCCAAAAGTTGGACAAACCACAGAAGTTTTGGGATAGTGTTCTGTGGACTGATGAAACAAAATTAGAACTGTTTGGGCCCATGGATCAACGCTATGTTTGGAGGAGGAAGAACAAGGCCTATGAAGAAAAGAACACCTTGCCTACTGTGAAGCATGGCGGGGGGTCAATCATGCTTTGGGGCTGTTTTGCTTCTGCAGGTACTGGGAAGCTTCAGCGTGTGCAAGGTACCATGAATTCTCTTCAGTACCAGGAGATATTGGAGGACAATGTGATGCAGTCCGTCACAAACCTGAGGCTTGGGAGACGTTGGACCTTTCAACAGGACAATGATCCCAAGCATACCTCCAAGTCCACTAGAGCATGGTTGCAGATTTAAGGCTGGAACATTTTGAAATGGCCATCGCAGTCACCAGACTTAAATCCGATTGAGAACCTCTGGTGGGACTTAAAGAAAGCAGTTGCAGTGCGCAAGCCTAAGAATGTGACTGAACTGGAGGCTTTTGCCCATGATGAATGGGCGAAGATACCCGTAGCTCGCTGCAAGACACTTGTGTCAAGCTATGCTTCACGTTTAAAAGCTGTTATAACTGTAAAAGGATGTTGTACTAAGTATTAAGATTGAATGTCACTTGGGGGTTGAATAAAACTGATAATGATGTGAGCAGAGAAAAGACATTTGTGGTTATTTCATTATAAATGTTATGTTATATTTGTCTGACCTACACGTGCCTCTTTGATTTAATTGTAAGCAGGATGACTGAATGATCAAAATCAATGTCAAACCGGCCAAAACAATCAATTTCAGTGGGGGTTGAATAATTTTGAACACAACTGTATATGTGTGTGTATATATATATATATATATATATATATGTCACATAACCTGCTTTGTGGAATACCCCCCTGTAGTGTACAGTAATACACTCTGCACAAAACAAACAAAATACTAATATAGGTATTATATAATATAATAATATTAATTATAATTTTCACATTATTATAATTATATATGATGTTTGAAATCGAAATTACTCGGATTTTTTCCTCACATAAAGCTATATTATTTGGCTTCGGATGCCTTGGAAAACAGTGCACTAATCATGAAATACTTTTATGGTACTTTTTATGAAAAAGAGCAGCGTGAACATTCTTAAAAACATCATAAAGAAAGATACATTATGACAAAAGGTTCATTTTTGGGTGAAATATAAGCAGCTTTCGCACCTAGAACCAATGTAGTAACCAATTTCATCAGTTCTCTGCTCATCCATTCCTCTGTGATTATGGTTTTTCTTGATTTGAGAAGGGCACTGGTTTTTGTGATTCTCAATTGTGGGTGTTGAATAAGTATTCTCTCACTTTGCCATTTTTCCTTCAATCCTTCTCTTTCTCTCTCTTATCGATTGCCTTTTCTACTCCTCTCACCAAAAGACCTGAACGACTCTTCCTCCTCTCACCGATTGCATAATCTTCACTATTAACATATGAAAATGGCTTTCGCTGTGCATGTGTGAAGACCTGCCATGCTGCCTGTGGTAGTTGTTACTCTTCTGCTTATGGTAAGACAAGGAAAAAGTCTTATTAAGGCACACCTTGTTTTAAAAGAATATAAAAATGAAAAGGCTGTCACGATTTACTCCCCGTCATGTCATTCCAAACCCTATGATTTTCTTTTTCAGTTGAACGCAAATGGAGATGTCGAGCAGAATGTCTTCTCTTTCCCTTCCAATGAAAGATGCCGTCGAGCTTTAAAACTGACTGGGGGGAGCAGAAGAAAGTCATACAGGTTTGGAACGACACGAAAATGAGCAAATGATGACAGAACTTTCATTTTTGGGTGAACTACTATTTTAACTGTTCACTTCTACTGTGCAAAATTCTACTAACATCTGTTTGTGGTTTTGTCATCCTGTTTATTTGATTTTTCTTTCTTTCTGGAGATATATATTACACTCTTGAGAGTGTTTTTAAGCCGCTCTGCTCTAGATTAAACAGGCCTTGTTCCGTTTTAACCTCAAAAAGGAATGTCATGATGAATGTAAAAGTATTGGTCATTCTGACACGGAATGATACACTTATGGAGGCACTTTGCTTTCCTCCCGATTAAATGAAAAGGAAATTGCTCCACTATCATTTATGTGCAGAACCATCTTCATTATGAAAGCCACCAGGAAGCCGACATCCAAGTCTTGAACCACTGCCAATAAAACCAATCAGAGCGTAGCCGGGCCCGAGGCTGCAAAACAGCACAGAGAGAGAGAGAGAGAGAGAGGGAGAAAAGAGCCTGTGAGATTCATCAGAGAAGAACTTTACAAGACGACATTTAGAAAACGGTTAGGATTCATCTCAGACAGGATAAAATGAAACAAATTAGAATCAGAGCGGAGCATCTGGATAGATTACAGCAGATGGGAGTAGAATATAAAAGGTGATAAAATAGAATAGAGCAGCAGAATACGAGGTTACACTTTATTTCCATGGTTCACTTTAGACATTCTACCAACTATGAGTAACTTTGCAACTACATATCAACATTTACACTTGGTTTTAAGATGCGTTTTGGTCGGACCACATGTTGACGAGGGAGACACATTCCTGTTTACACCTGGTGTTTTAATTTGTGTCTTTTGTCCACTTTCAATCATTTATGTCCTGATTTCTTCGAGGGAAGAGTCTATGGGTGGGTAAGGGTTTTTTTCAGATCTTTTGATCTAATGGGCAAAACAAGCTTGTGCAAACACACAGAGAGCATCAGCTTTCGTTTCTGCTCTGACAGCCGCAAGACCCCGTCGAACGTTGTGAGTGTGTGTTAGAAATCAGGAATGGTGAGAGAACATTGTTCTTGGTCCGCCTTCAAGCTAAACATGGGTCTTCAGAAGTTTAAATATGGTCTGGCGAACACTCTTCCCATTATGTTTAGGCGTTAGGTCAATAGGTGGAACTTTTGTGGTGGTTCGAATGCATTCAACTAAGAGTGTCTACATTACGAAAGCAATGCGGTCAAATGTGTTTTTGGCCGTTTCCACCTGGTATTAAGATGCGTTTTGGTCGATCGGACAGGTGTAAACGTGGTGTAAAACGTTTCGAGCTTGTCCACTTTCGATCGATTCCAGAGGTAATCCAAAACGCATTTGACCGGATTGTTTTCGTAGTGGAAACGCTCATGTGATCGAATGTGTTCAAACAGCCGCTAAAGACGGCCTACTGATATAACACGCAAACATTATGGAAAGCGCGCTAGTCAGATGGGATTTAGGGTGCGTTCACACTTGTCATGTTTGGTTCGATTAAAACGAACCCTGGTGCGATTGCTCAGTTAGTGCGGTTCGTTTGAACATATGTGAACGCTGCCATCCCAACACTGGTGCAGACCAAACAAGCGGACAGAGACCGCTAAAAAGATGGGTCTCGGTCCGCTTCCAAACGAACTCTGGTGCGGTTCGATTGATATATGAACGCAACACGGACCAAAGACATGTAAACTAATCAAAAAGAGGACGTGATGCCACAAGATGCGACGCTATAAGTCAGCTTATTTGACGACCGGAAAGATCGGTGTATCCAAAATGAGTAGAGGGCAAACGTGGAGCAACGAGGAGGTAAAGCGCCTCATCAATATTTGGTCCAACAAGTGGTCCGTGCTGTTTTGAATGCTTTGAATATTTTATGAGCTCTTTGTGAGTTCTCAGCTGGTAAAAATAAAACCATATGCACACATATAAAATGATGGCGTTTAATCCAGCACACATTGTTTTGAATGTTCGGTAAGCGAGCTCCGTCGTGAAATATATGTCACAAAAGCCGACCAATCAGGTTGTGACCGTGTCCCTTTGCCTTTGGTTCGGTAACTTAAGGTTCGCTGTTAAAAATGCCAGTGTGAACGCTAAGAGGACCAGGACTATATGTTTTGTTTTTGTTTTTTGGTCCAGACCAATTGAACCGAACTACAAGTGTGAACGCACCCTTAAACTTTGTCGGACCCAGGACGAAGTTTGGTTTGAAGACGAAAACATACCAAGCATGATGTTCTCTCACCATTCCTGATTTCTAACATACACTCACTGCGTTTGGCCGGTCTTGAAGCTGTTGGAGCAGAAACAAGAGCTTCTGCTCTCCGTATGTTTTTCTGTCATCTCTGGTCGCTTTCATATTTAAATTGCATCAGCTTATTTTGTCTATTAGATGGAAAGATCTGAAAAAACGCATACATTTACTCACCCATAGACTCTCCACTTAAAGAAATCAGGACAGAAGTAGTTAGAAGTGGACAAGAGAGACGGACTGAAATTCCTGATGTAAATGGATATGTTCGTTGACTTGTGATCTGATCGACCAAAACACATCTTAACACCAGGTGGAAACATGGCCTTTGACTACCTCTGGAAGTGATCAAAAGTGGACAAGCTCAAAATGTTTTACATCCCGTTAACACTATTTAGCGTCGTCCACTTGTGATCCGATCGACCAAAATGCATCTTAATTCCAGGTGTAAACAGGGCCAAACTTTCATTAGAGTATTTGTAGACTGTTAGGTTAGGGTTAGGTGTTAGGGTACAGGTTAGTAGAATAAGTTGACATGTATAGAGTTACTTATAGTCATGTTGGGGGTCTATCAAAATAAAGTGTTGGCAGATATTAAGCAGACAATCTACTAATACTTTAAAGGGTTAAAATTCTGTCATTAATTACTCACCCTCATATCATTCTACACTCATGACATTCGTTCATCTTCGGAACACAAATTAAGATTTTTTTTTTTCAGAAAGCTACTAAAACATATTTAAAACAGTTCATGTGACCACAGTGGTTCGACCGTAATATTGTATAAAGCGATGAGAATACTTTTTGTGCGCCAAAAAAGCAAAATAACGACTTTTCAACAATATCTAGTGATGGCTGATTTAAAAAAAACTGCTTCGAAGCTTTATAAATCTTTTGTTTCGAATCAGTTTCGATCAGTCATGTGACTTCAGTAAAGAGGCTTCGTTTACACAATCCGAACCACTGATTCGGATTTCATCAAAAAATGTCTTAGAGCACAACAGAATA
This sequence comes from Opsariichthys bidens, assembly GCA_037194245.1. Lineage (NCBI taxonomy): Eukaryota > Metazoa > Chordata > Actinopteri > Cypriniformes > Xenocyprididae > Opsariichthys > Opsariichthys bidens. The sequence goes on along the minus strand of CM074301.1, from coordinate 11,336,185 downwards.
CAACAGGCAAATGAAGTGCATTGATTAGTCAATAATAAAGCTGCTATGTGGTATCAAATGTTTTGAAAGGGGGCTTGTTGGCGTTCAGATCTGGGTCTCATCCAGTGACACGGTGGTGTGGGAGGGACAGCTGTGATGTGCAGTCTGCCGGGGAATGAGTGGGCCTGACTGGACTGCCAGCTTCCCTCATTAAGATTTGATTAAGATTATTGTGCCCTTTCACAGAAAGCAAACAGAATGTTCTTCATTTGCTCTTCCTTCACTCTGTCTTCCTGTCCAGGCTGTTTCTGTTTTCCCTTTTACGTCCATCTGTGAGGACGCGTGTTAAAAAAGGTTAGCAAGCTAAAACTGAATAAAGCATGTGACACGTAGAATGACATTTACATGTATTTATCAAAGACAATGTAATTAGTTATTGATCAATATCAATTCAGTCTTGGGCAAACACTTCCCTCTTTATTATTCTCTATACCTATACAAAGAATATGAACAAGAATCTAGTTTGTTTACATAATATGTGTATGTATATATATGTATATGAATAATTACACACATATATTATGTAAACAAACTTTATGTTAGACATGATTAACCGCGATTAATCAATGTGACAGCACTATACATATTTTTGCACAAACATCAGGCAGAATGCGAAAAATAGAAAAAATAGCATTTGGATTTTTTTTAAATTTCATTAATTGAAAAAAAAAAAATATATATATATATATATATATATATATATATATATATATATATATAGATAGATAGATAGATAGATAGATAGATAGATATATAGATATATAATCATATAAATATATATAAACTAATCCCTAATAGTAATTATGATATTTTGTCAGAAAATGTGATAGTCATGGTTGAATTTATGAAAGGACATCAATATGAACAGACTCCGTAACATGAGGGCAACAGACCGCCTGTCCTTCCTCCAAGTGTCCCAGTGGAAAGGTGATGGGATCGATATCCACATGTGCGATTAGTTTTCCACATAAGGCTGTGACAGATAGAGATAATCCCTGCATAAATCACGTTGCTGCAGAGTGCGTTTCATCTAGACTCTCCGGCCAATCAATCACCTGCAAGGGTGGTTACGCCCTTCCACTCCGTCATCCAATAAGAATCCAGCTCTCCGAGATGAACAGGTTGTTCTGCCTGACGACCCGGCCCGAAGCTTCGGTTGAACCAAAGAGGCACATAAAGGACAGCAAAAGAACAATATATGTATCTAAAATGTCTTAAAATCAGTGAAATATAATTTCCCCTATTTTTTGAAATATCTTCCAATGTGTTCTGTTTGAGGAGTAATAAGATATTTCCTAAACAGGATCTTGAACCTAATAAGAATGACAGAGATCTAAGCTGAAAGAAACACAGCCCTGCAACCCTGGAATCTGGTTGATATGCTGCCACGGAGAAAAGAATGGCATGTTGTGTTTCATTGGGTGAAGGACTATAGCTTGACTATCATTTGACTTATGGAGGCTAGAAAATGGAGACTGCATTGTTGGCAAATTGAAAATACAACTTGTCTACAACAAATTAAGATTATACATTAATAATACATGTGTGCAATGCCATCTATTGAAATCTTCACACACACACATACATGTTTATGAATGTATACATATATATATATATATATATATATATATATACACTTACACACTCAATATAAAAAATAATATTAAAAAATTAATTATGGAATTTCATTACTTAATAACTAAATGTGTGTGCATTGTGTACATATTATGTGTGTTAATACAAATTGTTCTGTAGCCACAAGAATAAAATAAAATGCCATTGTAATTTTAATAGCAATACAGAGATAATGTGTGATCTGGTTTCCAAGAGCTATGAAAAAAGCCCCAAAAAATAAAAATAGTAGTTTTGCCCAGTGATCAACAGTGACCTGGTGACCTCCACAAAAAAAAAGGAAAAAACATCACTGTTGGCGTCACTATTCTTTTTTCTTTGATTTTAATTCAGCAATATCCTCAAATTAAATTCCAATTCAACATCTTTTTGGGCATTCAAATTCACATTTATGACTTAAAAGGGAGCCGGTTCACAACATCTGAATGGCCCTCGTTAGTTGTTTTGGGGTGAAATGCTCCATCAAATCTTGGCTCAGTATATTTGTCGGAAAGAGCAGGGCGGAAACTGCAGCAGATGTGATCAGCCCAGTGAAAAAAAACCTATCTGATGCTGCTCTCGCACTCGAAAAAGTGCACTCATGTGCTCATTCAGTCTCATAGATGTTCTGCAATGGCCACTAGTACTTTACAAGACCCACTGATGGTCCTTTCAGTCTGGTCATGTTATCCTGGAGGCTTTAAACTGGAACCATCTATCACAAATAATAAGCTTTCATCTCTTCATCTGACTGAGCTGCTTTTGGCTTCATCGCTGAACCAGATGGAGAGAAGCCTTTTACAGAGCCAATCGGCTGTATCTTTGCCTAACTTCAAACAGTTTAACTCATATCATTCCTCCTGGAGAAGAGTGTGATTTCTTTTCCCACGCAGTGAGATGCGTCCTGTCCAGCTTCCGTTTCTTGATGGTCTAGTTTGTTCGTGTACTGTTTCCCCAGGTCATTTTACAGTCAAGCAGCTGAAATCTCGCCACTGTCGGCCCACACGAAGAGCAAAACCTTGACGTTTGCCTCACACTCCAGCTCATTGACCTGCTCATTTGAGTGGTAATGGCCCTGGCTTACTATTTACTGCATACTGCGCAGTACACACTTCATACTGCCAACTGTTCTTTAAAAATAGTAAGTGACACTGCAGGCATTATTTCATGTTGATAAGTGGCATACAGTTATCAGTGTTACTTAACTATTAAAAATGAATTTTCTCAATTGAAATACAAAATATATATAAATATATTTAAAATATAAATATTAGATGAAAAACTTATAATTGAAATCAGTTATTTTTCAAATGAGAAATGTTAGCAAAGGCAACTAAGTTAAAGAAGTTGAAGTACTAAAATTGCTAAAAAAAAAAACTAAAATCTACCGTAACAAAACAAAACGTATAAACCGGTAACACTTTACAGTAAGGTTCATTAGTTAACTACATTAGTAAATAATATATAAATAAATCTTCTACAGAATTTATTCATCTTCAACATTTACTAATACATTATTAAAATTAAGAATTGTATTTGTTAATGTTTTGTGAACTAAGATGAACAAACAATGAATGTTGACAAAGATTTAAAAATACAGTAACAAACATATTTCTCATGGTTAGTTCAATACGTTAACTAATATTAACAAATGAACCTTATTGTAAAGTGTTTCCAATAAACCTAATAAAAATGACATAAGCACATACATAATTACTAAAATTCAAATATCTAACTTAAACTATAAAAATATATACTAATTCAAAAAGTTAATAGTAAATAAATAATACTAAAATAACACTGGTTATCGTAGACATCAATGACGCTCTTCACTGAGCGTTTACACAGATACTCACGGGAGCGTTTGAAAGGAGGTGTCTATCAGTGTATGAAGGTCAGGAGTTTCAAAAACGTGAATTTTAACTCGTTAACATGTGCACGTGAAAATTGGCTCGTTGTTAATGACACATATTGTAAGCATTAAATACATGTTAAATACATATGAAATCTGAAATGCGTTAACGTGTTAAAACGTGTTTTTGAACCTTTTGGCCTTCCATATCAGCGGATTGCTGATAAATGCCTGCTCCCGCTTTTAAATTCAAACACTTCCACATGCTTTCAAACGCTCCCGTTGATCATTGTTGTCAATCACAGACATATACATTGAGTGCGTGAACACAATGGCCAATCAGGTGTTTATGAATCCTCTCAACAACGCTCAAAGCGTCACATTTTAAAAATTTCAGAACCGTCTTGGTATCAAAGTCGATACTTTTGACAACACTACCTACTACTGTATCCCACAATGAAGTGCGCTTGACTTCCACGCCCCCGTTTGACGAATAAAAAAGCATAGTATTTTTGTAAACATTTACCACACTATTTTGCACACACACACACACACACACACATATATATATATATATATATATATATATATATGTATGTATATAGGTCTGTGATATGTCTGTGATGTCTGTGATTGGCAACAATGATCAACGCACTGAAGTGTTTGAATTTAAAAGCGGGAGCGTTTGAGAGCAGGTATCTAACAGCGGCCCGCTGACATGGAAGGCCAAACGTTTCAAAAATATGGGACTTTTAACACTTTAACAAAGCATTAGACATGCATATTTCATACGTATTTAACGCTTTCAATATGTGTCTTTAACAACGAGCTGATTTTCACACGCAAACAATGCGTAAAATACACATGAAATACACTTCACAAGTTCACACTTACAAATAATCAGATAGAGTAATTAGTATGCATATTTGGCATGCTGTCCGAGGAGAGGGCTCTGAGTTCGGTATTTGGCCCGAGCCCAGAGTACTCCCCCGTATTCTGGTTTAGGAAGTCACCAGACAAGTGTGAGGAGACAGGGTGGTGGAGGGATGCTGAAAACTGTCCCCAAAAAACATAGGTGAGTCAACTGCGGTCAATATATATGTTTTCTCTCATGCTGATTGGGTAGACATGTTGATTGCTGATTAATGACAGCGGGTTGGAGTGATGTGATGATTAGTTCGATCATTTGAAAGTGTTCCTCCCGAACTTTGTTAATAAAACATCATGTATTTTGAAATTCACGTTCTTGAAAGTTCTGACCTTCCATACACTGATAGATGCCTCATTTCAAACGTTCCTGTGGGTATTGATGTCTCTGATATATAAATAATAAGCACTATATAGTGCTCTGTATAGAGTATGCTCCAAACTCCAAATTTAGCCAATGTTTTTTCTGTCCTGAAAAGTGAAATCAATACTTTTTGTGCGCTATCTTTGATTTCAGTACAGATATAGCTGCCATAACATCAGGGTGGGACACAGAGGAAATGGCAACAGTATCGTACAGTCTGATTTGGTGTCCCTCGTGTCTCGTATCATATAACAACATCCTATGCTGAGAGCATTGCTCAGAATTACACTGATAAGACAGGCTGTTTATCACTAAATGTTTTATGTGATTATGAAAATCTCTCTGGAGTGGACCTCAGACATTAGCATCCAACTAGTGTTTATCTCTCAGTGACAGAAAGCACTGAGAAAAGAAAGAAAGAATCACCCTCCCTTTGTGGATTCTGATTATAAAATGTACCACCTGATCCGATCGGATCACATCCTCGATCACGCAAACTCTTGTGTGAGCAGTATAGTCCAACTACCATCGATCAGCCTGGTGTCTCAGCAGTTGCTCTATTGAGCAGAAGAGCAGCGGTGCGTCCGATTCGAGCTTCGAGCATCACACACTGACGGACAGCGGGAGAAGAAGAGCCGTGCGGCTCAGCTGATTCATGTTTCCTGCTGCTTTTGCTCACCTCTGCTTAAATTTGCGATCGACCCTCCAATCAGGGCTGAGAATGCAAGGCATGATGGGTTATCATTTAGTGGGGATTGTATCTGACAGAAAAGAGGGATGTGCAGGTTTACTAAAAGAGCAGTTAAATTTGTATTTTCTCTCAAACAGAGACTTTTAGCTGCCCTTTCCAGTCCTCACCAATGTTGAATAAAATGCTGTATTACTAGCAGAAGATTTTATGCACAGCAAAGCTTTTAAAATCACTGCCTCAGCCAATAACCCTGATGGATTTTGTTAAAAGTTTAGGTGGCATACACACAGAGTGGAGTAAAAGAACTTGAGACAAAATGTTCCTTAAATGGGTATTTCAAAGAACGTTTTAAAAACTTAAATGAAATGAACTGCCAATTAGCTTTAAGTTCTGCAGTTCTGCCGTTGTGTAAATGTATTAATTACTATATAGCAGTGTTTCTCAAACTTTTTCAGCCCAAGCACCACTTCCAATTTTTTTCTGAGGACCACCTAACAGCTAACACCTAACCTAACATAACTAAATTTAAGTTTAATATGCAACTGTTTCAAGTCAAAAACGAATTATTCAAACACAAATGCAATGATATGATCCATTTTTTCGTTATTAAAACACTGACGTCAACCTCCTCGCCCACGATCCGGTGAGGGTTAAGAGCTTGCCTAGTTTAGGTCATCTTTTCGCGGACCACGGACCACACTTTAAGAATTACTGCTATATAGTGTTGGGGGTAACACATTTCATTTCACGCAAGTTAAGTAATCAGATTACTTTTTTAAGTAACAAGTAACATATTACTTTTAAACGTGAAACAAAATATCTGAGTTACCTTTTTAAAATAAGTAACACAAATTACTTTTGTTTTCCCATGTACTGACCAACAACTCTTTTGTCCCTATGTTGAGAGAAATCGTGAGCAAGTGTCGAAGTGCTGTGTGCGCTGTGTGAAGATGATGGTTATTGTAGTTTTGACTAAATGTGGACATGCATCTCACAAAAATAGATTAAGTATTCCTCAAAATAAATGAAAACTCAAATTTCTCAAAAAGACTCACAAATACTTATACTGCTGACTTTCAATGATCCAGTTCAACCATATCAATAAGAAAATATTACTTTAGATAAACATCTCATTTGTGTTTAATTTTTTATTGTTGTTTTTACTTGCTGAAGTAAGAGTGCTCAGCCTTCAGAATGGCAGAACAGCTGAAAGGTTTGTTTGAGCAGCGCCCTCTACTGTACAGGCATGAATTGCGTTTCCTTCAGTAAATTTTATGTAAAAGTGCCTTTATTATTACTTGAGCAAGCGAAGCGTGAGCTGTTAAAGCTCCGCCCTTTTCTGGAAAGGAGGCTGGGAGCAGCAGCTCATTTGCATTTAAAGGGGCACGCACAGAAACGCTGTGTTTTCTGAGGTGAAACTTCACAGACACATTCTGGAGACACCAGAGACTTATATTACATCTTGTAAAAGAGGGATTATAGGACCCTTTTAAGTTTATTACAGCGTGGCATTAGAATCAATTGTGAATCGAGTCTCCCGTGAGGAGAACTATTTGTGTTGCTGCTGCCTTTGTAGAACGTTCCAAATCATTCACTGTGTTGAATGACAGAACCTTCTGCCTATGTCAGTAGTAGACAGCAAGGCAGCTCACTAGGCTTTGGAAGAGATCTGCAATGTGAGTGTGTTTTCATGCGTGTACATGTTTGTAGCATATGGCAGTACAACACAGTTCAGTAGAGCAAAGAATCAGGGCAAATTAATTCACAAAACATACAGCAACATTGAAGATTGAAAGAAGACCCAGCAGAACCAGCAGCAAATCTAAACACAGCTCAACCGAGAAGAAGAGTGAAAGTACAGAACAATGTATAAACTTTGTTCATGTCAACATTTGGAGAAACTGCAGTGAATTACAAAATGAAGTGGCTGAGAGAGAGAACATAACTTATCAGTACACAGCACACACACACATACACATACATGTATGTATACATATATACAGTATTATATATATATATATATATATATATAAATAGATAGATATACACAAATATTTATGCACACACACACACACACATATATATATATATATACAATATTGTAATATATATATATATATATATATATGTGTGTGTGTGTGTGTGTGTGTGTGTGTGAGTGTGTAATTAAAAAAATAGAATTCATAATTTTTTAGTTACCCATGTACGGCTTACCCATGTATCTCTGGCATTAGCTAGGGGATTTTCACTGGGAAAGAGGATGCAGTTCTGTCTTGATTTATCTTTCAACTTCCTCTCATATATTCGGTGTAGCTCTGAAATAGCAGTTCCTTTCTGGCCCGTACACAGGGCTCACCGTCCCAAAACCGGTCAAAACTGGCACTAGAAATGTGTTGTTTGGTTCTTTTGCTGGCACTGACGAAAAAAAAATTCACAGTCATATAAGGAGACTTGGACTGTATGTTGTTGGGAAGCAGGAAAAAAAAGACCCAGCAAGCACCATCTGTGTTTTCAATGTGAATCATTCACAGTTCTGTATGACATACTTTTGAACAGCACAAGAAAGGCCAAATGTTCAGATATCAGTGCGTCCTCAAACTGCCAGAAATGATGATGAATTGAGACCACATGGGCTTGTGCAAAGAAAGGTTCAAAAGTCACACTCAACGACCAATGATGCTTAGCAATTACAAAAGCTTTGACGAGCAAAATGTTTCCTGATAAATCTTCCCCATGGAAAATTGAAAATGATGCAAAAAACTAAATGCAAAATTTTGGTCGTATTTTCGTATTCAATTCACAAAAAACAAAACAAAAGGAATTTGACATAAACCACAGTGCATGATGGGAAATGTAGTGTTGCCACATAAACTAACTTGATGAGTTGTATTTTAGGGCACAGCACATATGCACAAACTCAACTACAATCAAAATTCACAATAAAAAATTTGCATAACCAATAATTATACTTATACGAGTATTGGCTCGAAGAAAATTACAAGGTGAAGGTGATCATGAGGGTGATCATGATGGCGCTCATAAACATGATGAATCTGATCAGTTTTCAAAGCAAGAGCAAGATGCCCTAACCCTAATTCTGAGATCTGCACAAATAACATCAAAAAGATTTCTAGTGAACTTTCCTGTCAGTTCTCTCTCTGAATCTCTTACTCTCAATTGCCTTTGTGTTGATGCTTATAATAGGAGTTTTGGACTGTGTAATTGATGTCCCCACCTGTAGTTTGTCTTAAAATAAAGAATTTTCAAAGCAAAACAAAGAGTAACTTTTACATTTTAGATATATTTTTAGCAAAATAAGTATACTTCAAGTTCATTTTATTGAGTATACTTAAGTAAAGGTTAAATATATTTTATTATGCTTTATGTGAAGTATACTAATATCAATGTACTATTTCAATGCTGCTTTACTTAAATAATTTTTAGTATATTTCTAAGTACATAAAAAGTAGACTGAAAATATGCTTTCTTATTTTGTTGTCTAAAAGAAGTATATGAATAGCACACTGCAATACATTTCTTTTTGTAAGAGCACACACACACACACACACTCACACACCATTGGCTGGACTTCGATGTAAGGTACGAACCAGACAATCTAGCCTGCAAGCCAAATGTCTAGTCTCCAGTTTATATATATATGAACTCTACAAACACTAGAAAACAAAACTGTCAATCCTCAGGCCAGTTCAGTACGCTCTCCATTAGCGGTTCAACAGAATTCCCTTTACACACACACACACACAGCACAATCACACCAACTTTCATCGTTCACAGTCGATCTTCTCCTCCCTCACGTTCCGTCTGTCTGAGAGAAAGGTTGAGTTTAGAAAGTCATCCTCATCAAATTACCTGGCAAAGCATAATGAGCAACATTTTTATAGTGCAAATGACTTGATTGTTTAGTTTGAGATATATTGCTTCCTTCTCTTTCTTCATTTTAAGATATTCCACTCCCTCCGTCCTTTTTATTTCAGGATATATCACTCCCTCCCTCTCTTTATTTCAGGATAAATCACACTCTCCTACTCTGCTCTTTACTATCTTTATCCAAATATATCACGACAAGAATCCTTTTCCGTTGTACTCTATTATTGATAATTTAATGGTGTGAGTTCAGTCTGGTTTGAAAGTGCAGAGAGCAGAGAACCTAGACAGTGATGCAACCTGAATGTCTCTCATATAGTCTGGCTTTTTATATTGGCTGAAAGTCTGGTTCTGTTTGCAGCTTATTCTAGCAACAAATTGCTTGACTGACATGTTAAACCATCTAATATTATACTGTGTAATTTATTTTTGATCATTTTAATCTAATCTTTATATATAAATATATTTGCACATATTTCATATTATATTATATTATATTATATTATATTATATTATATAGACATTTATTTCACCTTGTCTGTCATATTGGATATTTTTCACTGACCTCACCAATTCCAGGTAATTATATATATATATATATATATATATATATATATATATATATATATATATATATATATATATATATATATATATATATATATATAAATTATTGGAAAATATTACATTTTTATTAAAATGTATATTTTTTATAGATTTCTTTTAGTATTGAAGGAAATATAATTTATAATTTAATTGTATTCATATAAATATTCATATTCAATATATTCATAATCAAAATATTCATATAAAAATAGTAGTGTAGTTATAAATTGGTTATTTCACCCAATATTGGTGTGTATGCTTATTAGCGCATCATAGTGGCAACAGGTCAGTTGTCAGGATATTGCTAAGTAGTTGCTAAGGTGTTCTCTGTGGTTGTCAGGGTATTGATATGCAGTTCTGAAGGTGTTCTAGGTTGTTAGGGTGTTGCTATGCAGTTTCTGAGGTGTTCTGGTTGTTAGGTTGTTATTTATATTAAAATGTATATTTTTTTATAAATTCCTTTTAGTATTGAAGGAAATATAATTTATAATTTAATTGTATATGGTTTGATTTGCATAAATATATTATTAATAATTAAATGATAAATTGTATTGCATTCAATACTGGTACATAGTAGTGTAGTTATAAATTGATTATTTCACCCAATATTGGTGCGTATGCTTATTAGCGCATCATAGCGGCAACATGCGAATTGAATCTCCCTAAGCAGAGTGCAACTGTTTCCTGATGTAGAGCGTTCCAAATCAGTCAGGATGCTGCCTTAGAAGGCAGCTGCCTATGTAAGCAGTGAGACAGCTTACTATATGTCTCTCCAAACCTCTGTAAGGTTTGATTTTCCTGCTAAGATAAAGCTGAGATCAGGCATCCTGCAATAAAGCAATAAAACTCATCTGGAGAGAAGACTTCAAAGGAATAGGACCACACCCTGCCCAAATTGTCCTACCAGCCCCCCCTCTCTCCCTCTCCCTTCTCCCCCCTGATCCAAATCACTGAAGTTCTCCAAGGATGCATATGTACTATGTATTATGTATCTTGTGAATCTATTATTTTCCAATTTCATGTTTGGTATCATTTTAAATGTCTCAGTGCGATTGGTAAAATGGTCTCAGTTTCACAGCAGTCACTAGTATTATGAGAAAGTTTGAAAACTTAGGAGAATTCTGTTCTCTTCAAGCAGACCACCTCCTCTCCCCCAAAGCCAGGTGTGGGGGCAATAAATATTTACAACTGTTTTTGTTCTGGTCTGGGTATATAAGGGAAAAGACAAAGCAGCAAGAGGGGACATTCTGTAACCAGAACCCCCGCATAGAGATGATGAATGTCTTTTAAGACTTCCATCCGCCATCTCTATGTGTATGCATAACTCTAAATACTCTTAGAGAAATCTTTTGAGTAATTGATGTTATGTATTTATTATATTTGAATTGTGTAATTATGTAATTGGCATTGAAACATTTTTACCTGATAAATAAATTGTTACATCTTGATTTATTTTGAATTCGTCTGAAATCCTTTGTTACCGGTAGATTTATGAAGTCTTCTCGTTTCCGTAATGAGTAGTTGCCAGGATAGTCATATTGAAATCGTAATACATGGAGCAGGGAGCACAATATTAAGGTTTTCAGATTTCTGACTATTATGACTTAACATGTTATAGTATTGTGACTAAATCGAATGGCATTTTTATGAGAATAAGCAGGTTGGCGATTCCATAATTGTGTTTTTTAGTAAACACTATAATTCCTCTGTTTTGATTCTAAACTGGCCCTCTTACGTCGTTGGAGGCGTTACAGATGGACGGTCCATGTGCGACGAGAACACCCGAATGAAAGGACAATTGAAAATTAAGAGAAATCAAAGAAATCAAAGATCTAAATTAATTCACATTTAATTGCGCGATTAGCTATTAATGTTATATCAGGAACATTACCCATTAGAGATCGTTTACAATTGGAGTCAGATCGAGCGAGAAGCTAAAGTAAAACTTAATCTAAAATCATAAAAACTAATGTGAATTTAACGCGGCCGCTGAAAAGATTTACACGCAAAATTCCCTTCACCCGGGCTGACGGATTCCTACATTGGGCCGACAGGCGGAGCTTTACAAAGTGGTGACGTTTCCTCCGTGATCTCGTATACTGAGATGGCGAGTATCTTTTCAGCGGGAATATTGGAATTGCAACAAGCAAGGTTTGGACTTCTCTTTCTTCAGCAGTTGTGGTAAGTTGATTCTTATTTACCTTTTTAGAAGTGTTAAGAAACCGGAGACTGAAACCCGGTGATGTTGGAAAATGTTTAGAAAACAACATTACTTCTGAGGTAAATGATAACGGCAGTGTAGAAGAGAAATGAAATCCCTTGCTATAGATATTAAAATCTCTTTGTTTGCCTACGCAACAAGAGATAACAATTTTATTTGTGGTGCTCACAAGAGAGATGTAAAACCTAAATTCTGAGAAAAAAATGTCCAGCTACATGTTTATTTGCTTTGCTGCAACAAAGTTGCAACACTGAAAATAAGCAAATGATCATGTTAACTTGTGTATGATTGGATGAACCAAAAATGACAAGGAAAAGATCTCTCACTAAAATCCTTTGTGTGTGAGATGTGAAGTTGGACTAAACAATGTGAAATTGTGCCCTCCAGCAGACTTGTGTTTGTCCCGCCTTTCTTCTCATATCCAAATGGACTCGCAAAAGAATGCAATTGATAAGATCTTAGCCCAAAAATAAGAAAATTGTGTCCAATTCGATATAGTAGTCACAAAATCTTTAAATTGAGAAATGATTTGACCCATACTCTCAGTATTTGCAGTTTGTTGAATGTTCACAGCATCAAAGGCTGGAACTGGCTCTCAGTTTGGCCTGTTGCTGCGTACACAATACACATGCTGGCACAGCTGGAGCTGCAGGCCCAAATGCCTGCTAAAAGATCAATGAGAAGATAACAGGTCACTCTGGACAAATTACTCAGCAGAGATTCTCTTGAGACCAGCAAATAAAATGATTTTAATTGATATTGTTTTAATATAATGTAATTTATATTATGATTACATCATGATATATTATATTATAATGGTCAGGGATGACCTTTAATCTCATGATGATTTAAGCATTAGTTTGGAAGAAAAAGAATGTTGGAGGAGAACAGAAGGAATTAGCATGTAGAAAGATGGAACGAGTATGTAGACATAAGTTGGGAGGTGTTGGAAGAATTGTGAAGGATCAATGGAAGGTTTCAAGTTTGTAATTGTGATACACACATTGTTCTCATAGAACACACATTTTAGACGTTTGTGCTCAATTTGTGTGTGTGTCTATGTTGAAATTGTTTATCTCCTATGTGGAACACTCTGCTATTTTCCATATAGCTGCAGTTAAACCATATATAGGAGCATAGAATTGCCAGAAGGCTACAATGTGGTTCACAATTTGCATTAAACATAAATTGTTATGAAAGAAAATGGAAGGAAAATTCTAACTAATGGGAAAGAATTTCTTGGTCTTTTATCTATGCAAGAATCTTTAATGAGAAACATTATAATGCCCAGTATTACCAACTAATAGTATCAAACTGATTGTTATATCTTGAATAGGATAAATCCATTCAAGATTTAAACATGATTTAAATTTGATTGTATTGATCTGTAACCCAATGACAATGGAAGGTACAAGTTTTGATTTTCGTTTGCAACAAAACCAAAAACAGAGTGGTGCAAGTGTTAGCAAACTTCTCTCTGGGAGCGATAGATCATATAGAATTTGATTAGGTGGATTATTTTACTGGACATGTAATGAAAGTGTGTGATGTTAATATCAGGAAGAAATTCTAGTGTTTTTACAGATCACAGAGATGCAAATGGTCAAGGGTTTGAATGGCACCATAAACACCAATTGTTAAGCAAACAGCACAGCACCACAAATGGTGACCTGATGCTTTGATAACAGATCTGGCTAGTGTAAACAGCAGCATTTGAGGAGACTTCCCCAGCAGACCTGGGTGTCACAATGCTCACAACACAGCAGACTGTAGAAGCACAGCTGCAATAGCAATTCAAGGTGTAAAATTCTCTGACAATGCTGAAAAACCAGCAGTCAGATCTGACCATTAACATTCAGTTTATCTGGGCTTTTCTTTGCAGAAATATGATCATATTAATGATCCATGTCTCTGCAAACTAAAACAAATTTTCTTCGATTGGCATAAAATCTTAACAGATTAAAGCCATCTACAACAACTGTCTGGCTAAGACCACTCCAGAAAATTTTGAGATAGCACTATCTATCTTAGTGCAATTTGTGAAAAGTTTAAGATTAGATTGTCTTTCTCCCTGTGTCTGTTTTCCTTTTCAGATGGAAAGATTCCACAACACACACAGCTTGACATGTAGGAGATGGGTGTGTAGAAACTTCAAGAGGCCATTCACACCTCACAACACTCACAGACTCATGGCCTCCCAGTGTAGAACTGGAACTAAATTATACAACACAGATTATGGTAGGATAGAAACCCCCATCTCCTATACACGAACATACAGTACATATACATTCACTACTAAAACACCTCTACCTGGCATAGATCATGACTATCCAGGCGAAAATTATACACATTATGCAAATCTAGCATACATCATTCACCTTCATACATATAGGACGATGGAAATTATTTTCATAATTTCTTTTTGATTGTGTCAAACAATTTTGAGATGTTATAGTCTTGTCAATTTCCTGTATAGAAAGACTATAATTTGGGTAGGACATGTGCATGGCTATAGTCACACCTCAATTCTCATTCAAATTCCACAATCAAGATCTACATGAGATTTGTTCAACATTGCAACTGATCTCTAGGACAAAATTTATTATGTCCAGTCCTTGGCATTGTTGCAAACTAGGAGGGCCCCCTAGTTTCCAACATATGACTAATGACAATAAAAATATATCTAATTGAAATGCAGGTCAGAGCTGCATTATTGAGTGTGACTTAGCTTGTACATCAAATTCACAAATGATGATTAATGAAACTAGAAGTTTTTTTTTAAACTCTTTGTTTTTGTAAAATCTCATTCTCATTTTTATCTGATTGAAACCTTAGATTTGCATTTGAAGTTTGATTATTATATAGACAATTTTATAACTATGAAATTGTGTATCCTTATATTTGATTATGTGATATATTTTAATTATGTATACCACTGGTAAATATACTAGTTATATTAACTCTCTGCTACTTTTCCTTTAATCTATCCAGACCAAGTCTAAATTCCACTACCATGTCACAGTGATAGTGAAGAATCTGGTGACTAAATGAGACCTGCGAATTAATTATAAGACTCTGGAAGGGAGACCTTATTTACCTTTCGCACTTTTGATATGAGTTCAACATGTGTTGTTAATTTGTGTTCTTGTGTTTTTCATCTTGCTATAACACCAAAGTCATTCGTGTTCAAGTGTTGTATGATCACTCCGAAGTTGTTCAGGTGTCTCACACGCAATGGAGCGTCATTTGGTGAAATGAATCCTTCGCCTATGGAGATTTGACTTCACAGAGGGTCAATTAAAAGTCCTGGGGAGGATAGAGAAGTTTCTGCAAAGTGTAATGAGACTTTCAACTGATACACCTCTAAAGGTTTACTCTAGGAATAAATCACAGTTCTAAGCTTGTACAATGCAGCATCCCCAAAGTCTTTGAAAACAACTTAAACCAAAAAGAGAGAAAGCAACCTGTGGCCCTTTTTGTTTTTTGTTTTTTGCCAAATCTGCTCTGCTAACTTTGTTCTGTCCCTGCTAATTTGAGAGGTGCGTGGTGCATGCGTTTATGTTTGACTGTGTAAGCTGGCATTTGCTGTCTCCTCAGTGTGTGTTTTGCAGGCTATTGGTATAGTACAGTCCCTTGATACTGGCATCCTCTGGTCCTCTGTCCTACCAAATACAGTACACCCACTCACTTGCGTGGAGATGGAACCTTCTGTATTCCCCAATGATCGTGTGGGAGGCATCCCCACATCGTGGAGCACAGTCACATTTAGAAATGCCTCTCTCTACGGTCCTACCCACATTCACTCATAACCGTGTGAAAAAAAGGAAAAGGTCACTGTGCAAGCCATCTTTACAAGGCTGTGTGTTACGTAATCCTGACTCCCTGCTACTCTCTACCTCTGTCTCTTAGTTTCACATCTCAACAGTTGCTCACCTGGAAAATGGAGATACTGAACAAGGGCAAGAATTTAATATTCAAATATACGGTGTCACAAAGACAAAAGGTACCTTAAATAATGGCGATTACTACATTTATCCAAGAAAAAGTAAGCAGGGCTTGTTTGTGCAAAACCCACTACCACTATGCTAAGATGTTGCAGGTGATGATCAGGGTGTTGCTATGCACTTACTAAGGATACTGGGCAGTGGATGTTGCTATGTGGCTACTGAGGTGTTCTGGGTGGTTGTCAGGGTGTTGCTATGTGCTTGCTGAGGTGTTCTGGGTGGTTGTCAGGGTGTTGCTATGTGCTTGCAGAGGTGTTCTGGGTGGTTGTCAGGGTGTTGCTATGTGCTTGCTGAGGTGTTCTGGGTGGATGTCAGGGTGTTGCTATGTGCTTGCTGAGGTGTTCTGGGTGGATGTCAGGGTGTTGCTATGTGCTTGCTGAGGTGTTCTGGGTGGATGTCAGGGTGTTGCTATGTGCTTGCTGAGGTGTTCTGGGTGGATGTCAGGGTGTTGCTATGAAGTTGCTAAGTTGTTCTGGCTGGTTATCAGGATGTTTCTATGCGGTTGCTGACTTGTTCTAAGTGGTTGTTAGGGTTTTGCTATGCAGATGCTGAGCTGTTCTAGGTAGATGACAGGGTTTTGCTATGCAGTTGCTAAGTTGTTCTGGGTGAATGTCAGTGAGTTGATATGTGGTTGCTAAAGTATTCTGGGTGGTTGCTAAAGGGGAAATCTTATTGCAATTTTTTAGATAAAAACTGTGATCTAAAATGCAATGTAACTATGTACTATTTCACTATAAAATAAAAGTACTTAAGAAGATTATAATAATGATGATTATGATGAAAATTTTATTTTACAGTACAACTGTAAAGTTACAATACTAATATTTATGGTTGTCATTTTTTCATTTTCAAACATTAAACCATCAAGCATTGATTTTGGCATAAAACAAAATGGTAGCTTCTCTTTTGTCAACAACAATAGTTGTATAAGCATTTGTTGTTACAAGTGTCTCCCTACAATTTGGTGAGATTGTTGGAGATGACTGACCAATAAAAATCAAGCATCCCAGAGGACCATATAATTGTAACATGCATGTTCTGTTTTGACTTAGTTTCATTGTGTTTTGGTTCTGTTTTCCATGTTCCCAAGTTAGTTTCCTTAGTTGTCAATTAGTTCTACACACCTGTTTCTGTTCAGTTGATTACTCTCTCTTGTATTTAAGCCCTCAGTTTCCTTTGTTTCATGGTCCGGTATTGTTTATGTTAAGCGTAGGTTATTCCTGAGCTTCTTCCCCGTGATTCTCCTACATGTTCCAAGTGAAATTTAGTTTTAAAGACTCCTTTTGTTATCCTTTGTGATTGTATGCTTATTACAGCCTACACAGCACCTGACAACAATAAACCAGAGTTAATTTGTGCAAGAGCCAGAAAAAAATGAAACTACAATATCTTACACAGCTGTCAAAAATGTATCATCATTTACTTTTTTCGATATTTATTCATCTGATCAGCTTGCACGATTTAAAGTAATATATCACTGGTATCATTTTCTGCTTCAAATGTCGATTAATGATCACTAACTCGACCAACATTAATTGTGAATTTTTAATAGCAGTGTACCTCTCCTGTTTCTCTGCGTGAGGTGATTTACTATGCCATAGATGTCTGGTGGATTTTATATGAGTGCTGTTATTTCTGATGAGCAGAATGAGTGAAACATGCTGATATTTGAGTCTTATTGCCTTCTCAGTGTTTATGTTTGATGATTTGCGTCATTTAGTGATGGCTTTGGTTCCAGGCAATCAGCAGGGGATTCAGGATAACAGACCTTTAGCCCCATGAGTCATACCCACAGTTCCCTGCAACGCTGATCACATCAGCTCTGAGGTGCCGTGTCAGAGAGATGAATCAGCTGCCGTCGCTCTAACACATGGGAGGCGGTACTGTTAGAGGAGCTGAGGTGAGAGAGGAAGCTGTCAATCACTGGCTGAGCAATTTGACCTCATCTCTATTTCCGCTACTGCATAAAAACAAACATTTGTCACTGGTAGCTTTCTACAGTTTGATTGACAGTTGAGATTGATTGCGTGAATGACATCGAGAAACAAATTGAACTGTTTCCATCTCTGTCAGGAGATATGATAAAGGAGCCACATAGATGTAAATCGAGTTCATGCTGAGGGATTTATGCTTGGCAATTAAGGTCAATTGCAAGAAAATTTCAGCTGTGAGAACATTTGTTGGTAAACTGATATGTCTGTTTATGGAAAAGGCCACAGATGAATGATCTCAGAGAGTACAATATCGACGATAAAAAGACGATAAAATTACTGTAATACAATATTTTACATTTCCCCTATTTTCAATACAGGTTACCTTTACTGACATTTAAGATTCACTGCTTTATGTAATTTTCGGAAAATCTCAAAATAAATATACATTTTCATTCTGTGCATTATAATGTTGAGATGGCTAAATTTACTTAAAAATGACAATAAATCATTTTATTTTCTATTTTAGAGAAAATAGTATCAAATTTTAATGCCGGCCATTTATTGGATCAGAATACTATGCATCCCTATCGTTGTTTTTCTAATACTGACTATAAAAAAAAAACAAAAAAAAAAACAGTGTTAATGGCATATAGGCAGTGAAAAAAAAAATATCATAAAAATAATACGGAAATGCAAAAAAAAAAAAAAAAAACGGTCTTAAAAAATAGGCTTTTGGGCTGAAATAGGACATGGAAATGTTTTTGATCGTGTCTCATGACATGATATTCATCTGTGTCTGTGTGTTAGTTATGTGTGAGGCAGGCTGATTTATTCTAGCTGTGAAATATCCGGTGTCTCATTAAGGCAGATGGAGGCGGGTCAGTCTTGTGCCATCTCCGTAGCAACAATAGCCATGCTGATATTTAGTAATATTGATGCAGTAAAGGTCAGAGTATGCTGACAATATAGCAAGCACAGATTTGTTGTGCCTTAAGGGTTAGTTCATACTTATTTCAGGACAAAGAATCACAGGTACGATGATATTTCATCCTAGCTTATGTTTGACAGCAGGTCCCAGAAGTGACCTCATCCGGATACAGATGCATGATGTCTTAGATCATCGGATTATCGGAACTGATGTCAGGGCTGCTTCTCTGATCCTCAGCTAATAAGCAGAGATGTTTCTTTTGCTTTTATTAAAGTCTGAGACTACTGGGGGCTTCTTTGACCAAAAAAACAACAAAAAAAACAGAGGAATGCATCAAAGGAGATTCCATGGAAAAGCAACAAAACGTAGCTCAGAGTGTGGCTAGAAAATTGGTGACAGATTCCAGACTCAATCCTGAAAACACACAGCACATGAAGATAATAGCATGAGCTTGGCACAGTGGCAGACTCTAAGGCTGTGGGTATTAAAGCAAAACATTATTGGAATTTTTCAGTTTCCACTGTTGAATCAGTTCCCATGCTTTACATTTACGGTCTAGTTATTTATGATGACTGAACCAAACAATAAGAAGCATGGGTACTCTTCATTAAAGGAATGGTAGGCAACTTCAGAGTGGTTAGCAATAGCAAGCTAGCTTTGAAACCATAAGATCGCACCCTACCTTCAGAGCCACGCCTCATTCAAAACGCATGAACGTGCACAGCCAGAGAAGAGTCTGCAAAGCGGCACTAGAGTCGGCGTTAAATTACCTCATCTCTCAAAGCACATAACATTGTAAATATAATGAACATAAACAACTTAGCGGTCTGACTTGTACCACCTGACTGCTGCATATTAATTTCGCCGTTGATAGTATTGCCACAGAAACACATAATTCCGAGTCTGAGCCTCAAGGAACACGCGGATGATGTGTGATGTCTGCGTGAGACTGAATGCAATGATCGGACAAACATTTTTTGGTCCTGAGACTTCCACAGAAGATTTATGTACATATTTTTTAATATTTAGACCACTATTATTGATTGCTATCAGGATGCGAAGCGAGTTTCAAACAGTATAACAAAAAGTGCGATGGAAATTACTGCCCACCCCACCTTTAACACATCTCTACTAAATTGAGTTTGTTTGACTCACAAAAATAAATGCATTTGTGTTTTTAAACCACAGAGCATATAATGAATTGAAATCATAATAATATTGTTACAAAGATTTCTTTTTCAAATCAGCTTCTGTTGAGGACAGTTTCCATAAAAAAATTGGATAATAAATCAAAACATTGATGATAATAAGAGTGTTTATTGAGCAGCAAATAAGCATATTATAATGATTTCTGAAGGATCATGTGAAACTAAAGAATGGATCACAGGAATAAATTACATTTGAAAATATATTAAAATATTAAAGTACTTCATTTTTGATCAAATAAATGCATCCTTGGTGAGCATAAGAGACTTCTTTCATAAACCTAAAAAAAAAAAATCTTTATGACCCCAAACATTTAGTGTACATTTCCATAATACTCTCTTTTAGCATCTTTTATTCCAGATTTTTTTCATTTGGTTTTCACTACTTATCACTAGCACTTTTTTGAGATGTGCCATAAGAGTACTCATGACTCAAACGAAGATGTGTTGCTCGTCTCTGTTCGTCTCTGTTATGCTACGAGCAGAGGAGATACTGACCTCGTAACGTGGCATTGCTTTTGATTGATAGCTGTATTAAGAGTGTCACTGCTACTTTTTCTAATGGAGCATCACATTCTGAGAGCCTTTACTTTACCATCCGTCCCACAGGCCACCTCTCTCTTTCACTCTCTGTCATCCATCTCTCACCTATCTCGCTCCTCCTTGATCATGTTTCCCGCCACCTATCAGCTGTTTACATTCAATTTCTCAGAGGCAATCTTGCTATGCACCGTGTGGACTATAGGTTAGGTAGACGTTAGATGGACTATCATGACCCAGAATTTGCTGCCTGACTGGAAATGCTTATTCCTAGAATCTGGAGTGAATTTTTGCAAGGGAATAATTCCTCTAACAGATGGTGGGCTCATTTTCATCAGCAGTCGACAACAGCATTGTTTTGACAGCTCAGAGAGGGAGATTATTCCACGCCACACAATCAGCACCTAATCTGGGAAATCAGGCAAGCGGCGTCCCTCAAAGAGGTTTATCAAAGCACACGGTGTCTAAAACAGTTACTGAAATCTCACCAAATGCATTCGCCATCTCATAAATGGAGACATCTCAAAGTTAATGCTATCGTTTGTGGTTAGAAGCATGTGTATTGTGTAACAGATATGAAATAAACTTGGTAACACTTTATTTCAATAGTCCGGACATTCTACTAACTATAAGTCACTTTGCAAGTACATGCCAACTTATTCTACTAACCTTAACCAGTCTGCTAATACTCTAATGTGAGTTAGTTGACATGTAGTGGCAAAGTTACTTATAGTTAATAAAATGTCAAAAGTGGACTGTCGTCAAAATGAAATGTAACCAAAAATGGTGTAAAGCTATACACAACATTGAATTAAAATAGTAAAATAACCATATTTATTTCAAATAAACTCACTGAAATTAAAATGTAAAATAATCACATTTCCAAGATGATAACTGGACTCCATTTTGTATTTAAAGGTGCAGTAAGCGATTTCTGAGAAACTCTTCAGATATTTGAAATGAACACAAACAAACACACTCTTCCTATCATTCCTCCACCTCCAAAACACACAAACACGCAATGCAAGAGTGGGACCAATGTAAACCAATGTTCCTCATGTATGGAGCAGAAACAACGCAACCTCTGCATCCATTTTTTTCAAATATTAACACGGGTCCTAAAGCTCTTGGCTTTTCATAAATCTTCTTTTTCCAGCGATATTCCGCTGACCTTTTTTCTTTTGTAATATCTCTGAGTCATCTCTTTCTACAGTCTTTCCTCAAATCTCCAAGTAGTGCTCGCTGCAGAGTTCTCTGGAGCTTAAGGGTGAAGCTTAACCTGTTTAATGGGTGGGGTTAGGGTGTGGTTGGGGTATACAGCTCCACCCATCATGCCCATAGTAGGTCAAGAGAGGGAGGAGCTGGAGCTCCAGAGGGTGGAGTTGGAGGTTGTGGCTCTGCAGTGAGTAGCCTCTCCAAATCTCCCTCTTGCTCACTCTCTCTCCTCCCCCATCATGAGTGGACACGCCCCCCTACTGCTGATTGGCTACAAGTGTGTTGAGGTGCTCGGTCTGATCCACTTTTCACAGTGTTTACCTTTAAAACCTTTAAAATTAATTTGAAATCAGTTTATAGTACGCTGGTATAACTGTATCCCACAATGCAATGCACGTGACAATTTTCTTTTACAAAAACTGAATTAAAAGTGAAAAATAACCGTATTCATGACAACTGGACTGAACTGTTTTTCAATAAGAATATACTACAATATGAATCTTTAAATTGTTTTTTATCATTTTATACTGCATACTATTTCACATACTTTTAAAAATAAACAGTAGGCATTATTCAGCATATACTGCACAGTAAGCAATATGCAAGAAGTACATTACATTCCAAACACAGCCATACACACACTTTTAACTGAGTCAATAGCATCCCAGACACACTGCTCCAACTGTCTCCAACATTGGCTCTTTTGCCCAATGGCCAGTGTGATGAGTGTCAGCAAATGGTGAGTCTGATATTCTTAATGCAAGTGTTGCTGCAGAGCTCATAAATTAGATTCAAGCCTGAAGCCATGCAACCAAGCCAACTTCATTTGCAAAGTGCAGGTGATAAAGATACACATGCAGACTCTCAAACTTTTTTCTTTCTCCCTCTCAGACATGCACACACACACACACACTTCAACAGAATCTCACTTTTCCGAACTGTCCAAGAGTGAGACAGACCTCTGTGCAAGAACTGATTTCCCATGTATTTGAAAAACCAGACCTGACAACAGGATTTTTCATTTGTATGACTCAAGCAGCAATCTTATTTCTCTGACCTCGGCTCGATGATTAAAACTTACTAAGGAAGGGATTTTACCGTCAATGCTTTCCTGTTAAAAACTCCTATTTTACATATATTCTAACAGATATTGTGGCAGTCCTTTCTAAAAGATTAGAGAGAGGTTTTCCCACTTACATTCTACTAAAGATATGAAACTAAAATGGGACATATCATGAAAATCTGACTTTTTCCATGTTTAAGTGCAATAATCGGGTTCCCGGTGCATCTATCAAACCTGAAAACGTGAAAAAGGACAATCCAGTAGCTTTGTTTTGTTAAGCCTTTCTCTGCAAGCATGTGGAAATCGAGCCACTCCCGATTTTGCTGCCCTATTGACGTAAGAAGGGGATCTTGTTATAATATTACCGCCCCTTAATGTGCACGGTGCCGTCATTTTGTTTTCGGCAAGTGAAATCAATGGCAAAAGTTCGAGCAAAGCATGCGAACTGTTCTGTCTTTGGCTTCACAGATGACACAGAACACTATTTAGAGTTGGCTTGGGTAACCTGCAAGTTGACCGTGGCAATATCGATTGCTAATACTATTAGACCATTTGATGGCAATCATAAATTTACATAAATGTATCCACTAACTATTCAGAATTGTCCATAGCTGTTAAAGATCCACCCTCTTTTGGAGAGCGGGCCGGGAACAGCAACTCATTTGCATTTAAAGAGACACACACAAAATAGGGGCGAATTTGTCCAGCTATAATAAATGATCTGTGGGGTATTTTGAGCTGAAACTTCTCAGACACATTTTGGAGACACCAGAGACTTATATTACTTGTGAAAAGGCGCATAATAGGTCCCCTTAAAAAATAAAGATTCTTTATTGGCATTGATGGCTCCATACAGTTTATTTACAGTCAAACACAGTTTGTTTTATCTGGGTTTTTGAACATTTTTCTAACAATTTTCTGCAACAGCACAACTGCAACAATAACAACATTGAGAGATGTTGAAAGAATGCTGTTCTTGTTTGAGTATGACTAGATTATTCTTTATTTTCTGATCCTTTATCCCTTTATTATCAGTCTTACCAAACAACACATACAAACATTACAAATTACACTCATGGCAAGTGTAAAAGTTACACCACTGTGTAGTGAATTGATCCCTTGGAGTTTATTTAAAATAGATTAATTCTTATATTGTTTCTGCTATAATGCTGTAATGATTTCAGTACAGCCAAAACTAGAGCACAGGGAAAGACAAAGACAGATACCGAGAGTGAGCATTGGGTTAGAAGGCGAGTCTGGCATTATTCTAGATGAGTGATCGAGTGACACACTGGGCACTACATCATTCCCATTGAGCATTGTGGGTAATTTACTGCTTTTGTGTCCGCATGTGTTTAAGGCCGTTTTGTTGGTTTCAGTTTTGATTTATGTCTCCAGCTCTGGCCTTTTAGCAGCTGAGAATGAATTAAAGTTTGATTTGCATACATTTGCTGTTAATTTTCTTCCCGTGAAAGCTTTTGTCTCTGCGCCTATTATCACACTCTATATAAATACAATAGAAGGTTGCTGGAATCTCTCTAAAGCTGCTCTCAGTCCCACAGCACCGTTAGACCCTTTCTACCTTTAAGATTACCCGCTTATGTAAGGCTCCATATATAGTTTGATGCTAAATTTGATATAAAATGGGTCAGTAGAGTCTTAAGCAAAATCAATGTAAAATGCAAAGCGCGCTCTCACACACATTTTTAAAAACCTGAACTGGTTCATCTCCATATATGTGCCTCCAGTCACGCCTGTAGCTTGTTCAAGTTGTGGTTTAAGTCTTAAATAAGAATAAATTATACTTGTACATTATCTATATATATATATATATATATAATATATATATATATATATATATATATATATATATAAACAATTGTATCATTTGTATTTTAGTTATGATTTCAATATTAAAAAAATACATTACAGTTTCCAGAAAAATATTAAGCACACACAACCATTTTAAACATGTTTCTTTGATCATCAAATCAGCATATTCAAATGATTTCTGAAGGATCATGTGACAGTGAAGACTGTAGTAATGATGAGTTTTGCATCACAGGAATAGATTATATTTTAAAATATATTCAAATTGAAAAAAATAGCCAGTTTAAATATTATTACTATTCCACAAAATTACTGTGTTTACTGTATTTTTGATCAAATAAATGCAGCCTGATGAGAGACATACCGACCCCAAACTTTTGAACGGTTAGTTCTAAACACAACTAAAAAAAATATAGACAAAATACTTCACTGATTAAAAAAGACCTAAATGAATCACTGAAATGAATCAATGAATCATTTACCATGCAAACAAGCTCATTCAACAAAATGAACATGGAATTCTAACAGAAGATATGTAAAAAAAAGTTAGTATAGTACAAACTAATCCAGCCATATGAATTAAGCCCGATGCAACATATGAGAATCGAGGGCATTTGAGGAGAGCACATTTTATTATTTAATTTGTTTCGCTATAAAGTTGTTTGCGCAAAACAATGTCAAGTCAAGTCGGGGGGGCCAGTTCTCCTCTGGCCAACAGTGAACACTTGTCCGATACTCAGGCAGAGTTACAGATCATTAAACCGATTTGGAATCGCAACAGTCAAAATATTTTATCCAGTTCCATCTAGTTTAAGATCTTTTTGATCACGGAGATATGGGATGGTTTGTTGGGGATATGTGCCACAGGCTGATGAGTCGGTAAGGTCTTAACAAAGGATGAGCTAGTTCACACAGTCTCCGCCGACACCCCAGGGCCATCCTGCTGCCACACATAGGCGCAGGTTCCCCATCCGACCCGGACACGGCCTGGATCCAGCCAATCACGTTAAAGCTGAGAGACAAAAATTAGCGTAGACACTATTCTTCTTCTCATGTAACGAGTATATCCAGGTGTTATAGGAAGTGCTCCCGGTTCCGGCTGACCTGATCTATGCAGCCTAACAATCCTTTAACGGATATGAAGACAAAAATTGATAGTGCGTCATGTGTATGCCAGGTGAAATAGATGCGTTTTTAGTCTAGATTTAAACTGACAGAGTGTGTCTGCTTCCCGAACAATGCTAGGAAGATTGTTCCAGAGTTAAGGTGCCAAATAGGAAAAGGATCTACCGCCTGCGGTTGATTTTGATATTCTAGATATTAACAACTGGCCAGAATTCTGAGATCGTAATAGACGCGAAGGACTATAATGCGTTCAGAGCTCACTCAGATACTGGGGCGCTAAGCCATTTAGTGCTTTGCAAGTAATTAGCAAGATTTTAAAATCTATACGATGTTTAATTGGGAGCCAGTGCAGTTTTGACAGAACCGGGCTAATATGGTGACAAGACAATGACGTTGCCTTTTGTTGTTCTATGGTGCCATTTGTTAAATAAGTTTGTTAGAAATTCCCTGTTTTGTATATTGGTAGATCTACTTTTAGTTATTTGCTGCCCAACACTGATTATTCATTTGTACAAAATGCCACTTTTTTTTCTTGTGGTCCGAGTGACATCCAAGACAGAGGACATGCAGAGCCAAACCAAGAATCTGAGCTGAGGTTTTATTCACCGTCACTTGGCACTTACACATCCTAGCGGCCTCAGGCTGATGTTCAGTCAGATGCTCCACAGAGGCTCCGTTTCAAAGGTCACTGGAATCAGTATTGGGTTTGAGTTTTAGACATCTTGTTTGAAGTATTACCTGGAGAATCTCGCCTCAGATGCAAGTGTGTCTGTGTGTGTGTGTGAATGCATGTTTGCTGACTCTTTGGAAAGACACGGAGTATGTTTTCTCACCTCCATTGGGCATCAAACCGGTACTGACCAAGCAGACCAGATGGAAGGCACTGCGTGAACATTTCGTCTTTTACTCTGAGCTCATAACTCTCCCTCTCTCTGTTCCACTGGTTGTTTCTTCTGCTGACCAAACTGCCAGTGAATGCAGGAGTGAGGCCTCGTTCTGTCTCTTATAATCAATTAACTACCGCAATTCTACAAAACCTAACTATATTTATCAGTACTGCGGTAGTAGATAATCTTGAAAAGGCTTTAAATTTTCTGCAAACAATCTACTTTTCCAACAAGTAGCGGTGTAACATGAACAAACGTTCTAAACAAAATTCGATTCTAAATGGTCCTCACATTCATGTTTAGCCTTCATTCTAATAAATCAGTTTGTTTGGACATTTAAAAATATATATATATATATAATTCCCCTGCCATTCATTATCATGTTTTTGGCTCAGTTAGAGTGTATTCAAATGTAATGCCGTTAGCCTAATTGAGATTGTCTGTTCATTTAAAACTCTCATTGTTTTTTGGGCCAGAATAATGTGATTCTAATTAAAGGGGCTCTATTATGCAAAATTCACTTTTATATTGTTTTTGAACATAATTGTGTCCTCAGTGTGTGTACACACTATATGGAAGCTTGTTTCCGCCATGTAATTAAACGATTAAAAACATAATTGCGACTTTTTGTCTCGCAATTCTTAAAATTGCAAGATATAAACTCGCAATCGCGAGAAATAAAGAAAGAATTGAGATATATAAACTCGTAATCACGAGTTCCGACTACTTTTCTCACAATTAGTTATTAAGTCCAATTCTGAGGGGGAAAAAGGCTGACTTTTCCCCCTATAATTGCGTGATATAAACTCGCAATTCTGAAAAATAAGTATAAAAAATACTTAATACACGCAATTGCGAGTTTATATCGCGCAATTAAGACTTAATAATTCACAATTACGAGTTAATATCTTGCAATTCTGACTTAACCCCCAATTGCGAGTTTATATCACGCAATTCTGTGGAAAAAAAAGTCAGAATTGTGATAGTCGCAATCACCTTTTTGATTTTTTTATTCAGTGGGCGGAAACAAGCTTCCACAGTAACACAACTGCCCTATTTTCAGCTCCATTACTCCAGTCTTCAGTGTCACATGACCCTTCAGAAATCATTCTATATGCTGATTTGATGTTCAAGAAACATTTATTATTATCAGTGTTGAAAATGGTTGCTTAATATCTTTGTGGGATGCATTTTTCAGGATTCTCCAATAAATAGAACGTTCAAAAGAACATTTGAAATAGAAATCTTTTGTAATAATATAAAAGTCTGTACGCGTTTGATCAATTTCATGTATATCTGTTGAATAAAAGTATTAATTTCTTTCAAAAAAATATCTTGACCCCAAACTTTTGAAGTGTTACTGACTGTATAGTTACTTTACATTATTACTTGTATTCTGGCAGGCTACAAAGTTGCTTCCCAACACTATAAATAACATCCAAAAGGCAGACAAGAACATACTCGCTTCCGTCTACTCAAAATGACTGATACATCTTAAGCAGATGAACATTAGCTGAACAAGGACACTGCATCTGCATAACTCCAATAACTTGCTCATTCAACATGTTAAGAAACTTTTGAAAGACAACCCAAGAAAGCTACTGTGCTTGTCGAAGCTGCTGGGACTAAATTTAATCAGAGTGACTGACACAGAAATGCTTAGTCCTTTCCCTCACTGTATGAACATTGATTATAGGTTAAAGGCAATTAAAGTAATGGAGAAAAAAAAAAACCCGAGGATGCTGCCAAAGAGAGTCTTGGCTTGGCCGTCCGTTAGTGCAGAGACGGCGAGTGAGAGGTCTGATTTAGAGACATAGAGCGTCTTACAGGAACAAACCCTTAATGCAGCATCTCTGGATGATTTTCAGAAAGAGAGAGTCTGAGTATAGAGAAACCAGTGCCAATGTCTGAAATGCTTGAAACAAACCAAGTGTAACCTGCTACAATGTCTCATTATAGCAAACAAAGTACTGCGCCTTTCACCTTTTGGTTAGAAATATAAAGGCACAATGTAAGACTTTGGATTAAAATGTCCAAAAACCACTAGAACAACATTATATATTTTGTCGACTTGTGTACTTACATTATCCAAAATGTTTCCAACGATGTTTTAATTTTAACCAGGACATGCGACTGTGTGTCGCCTAACAATGACTTCATACCCGCGTTACCCTCGATTTCCGTTTTTTTTTTGTTTTTTTGTTTTTTTTTAGAAACCATCAAAACAACAAAGATGCTTTAAGATATTATGTGTTTTATTAGACAGGTGAACAATACTTTACGACAGAAAACTAATCATTGTTATATAGCTCAACACAGTAAGTCTTATTGTATAAATCTCGTTTTCTTGATTTACCGCGAGTACCGTGTTTTACAATGCCTAAAATCTAGCATTCTGCAGTGTGTAACAAATCTCTCAAAAAGGCCACCAAGAGAACTCAGAGTAGCATTATAATAACTTTACCCCATATACGCTTGACCGGAACAAGCGGAAGCGGCGACATTAGCATAATAAAAGCTCCATCAAGGTGTCATCAAGCTATGCTTTTGTTTTGCGACCTCTAGTAGCAAAAATTACATATTGTGCCTTTAAAAGGTAATGTATGGAAACCATATCAAACTGTGACAACTGTTTAATGACCATAATAATTTTGTGAGTATCTAAAAGGAAACTTATGTGTACAACTACCAGTATTTACTTGTTTTAATGGTTGACACCATTTGTGTATATAATAAATCAAGAAGTGGTTAATCACGGCTGTTTATTTCCTAACCATCCATGACTGCTTGGTATCTATTACAGTTATATCATATGCCGCCCCTTTAATCTCTTTTATCTGATTGGTCTAAAATCTCGTTTACCTGAATATTAAAACTGCTGTTGGTTTTTGGAATTCCACACAAAAATGAAAATTCTCTGAATTATCAAATATCTGAGCACAGTCCATACCAGTGTTCGGCAATGAGAAAACGTACGGTAACTGCATTTCAAATCGATAAAGTACAGCATGATGAACAGAATATATCACTAATTAAGTATCTAAATTATTTCATTAAAAAATTATAGAAAAACTAAATATAATCTTTAAAAATAAAATGTTACATTATATAATAAAATATACTAAAATTTAATGCTATATATAAAATATTTTTTTATTATAATACAAATATCTATTTTTATGGACTGCAAATGCAGAGGGCAACTATCCAGCGGTAGAAGCCAAATTCATAGTTTCATAGTCAAGTTGGTTAACAGCTTTAAACATCAAATATTTTCTGATTTTCTGCAATTTTGTTGGTTCGCGACAACAAAACGATAGCTTTAGTCTAGTTAAGAAACAGCATTAGTGGCCTGTAATGTTCAAAACTATTTGGGGTAAGCAGTTTACAGGGCATCGAAAGCTCTTGATAAAGAAATTATGCCCCGGTTTGCACGTGACATGTCAATTTAGGTGGCAGATGGCTGAAGTTGGGACATATTCCCTGAATGTACTTCTCCTCTCCTTATCAATTACTGCCAGTAAATAAGAAACGCAGTCAGCATACTCAAATCAAAGTAAATGATGCAACATCTCCCACTCCTGTAGTTGACTCAGAACGTGGTTATATGGCAAAGTACGGAATAATTGAATTCCTCCAGGGCCAGACCAGCTCAGCGAGGTATCAGACAGAATGCCCTGTGGTTTATTTGGAGCCGTGTGTAAATACTCTTCTGATAGTGCTTCATTTAGATATGACTGAGTATATGCTGCAGTTTAAGTGTGGGTTTACCTTTTTCTTAAAGGGATAGTTCACCAAAAAAATAAAAATCTGTCATCATATACCCTCATATCATTCCAAAACTCTTTTTTTTTAAGTGAAAAGACTGAGGCCCCATTTACAATAGTGCATTTTAGTTTTAAAACGCATACGTTTTGCTACAGTTATGCCCATCATTTACACCGCACCAGTGTTTTCGAACCTCGAAAAACTGAGATTTTCGAAACCACTGCACAACTTATTTTAGGAAACGGACCAAAACGAAAACTTTTGAAAACGATGGCGCTGCTACCCATGTTCGCTCTGCGTATCCTTGATGACCGTGTTAACAATAACATGGAGACTGACCTGCTATCTTTTAGCCATTGTGCAGTTTTTTTTTTTTTTAAAACTGCAGCTGCTCTCATGCGCAAGAGGCTGTTTACACGCCCATGTCCAGTGGGCATGAACGGTCATGTGACATGTGTTTTTCGGTTATGCAATGTCGACGGAGATTGTTTCTGAAACGCTGTGGAAACGCAAGCGTAGGATCGTTTTTATTTTAAAATGCCGTTTTAAAACAAAAGTGCAATAGTGTAAACGGGGCCTAAAATTCTATTTTCTTGTAAAAAGCATTCCAAAAACCCAAAAGTTTTATTTACAACTTCGAAAATTCTTTTCAATTTTTTTTTTCAGTGTGTATGACTAATAGACTTCACAGAACACAAAAGGAAATAATTTATCAGAATGTTCAAAGCTTCTGTTTATACAATAAAAAAAGATTTTTTTTCTTGCTGTACTTCAGATCAAATCTACCCGAAACCAGCAGCATGTGCTCTTCCTTTTCCTTTCTTCCACCTCTCAAATTTCTTTAACTCCATCCCTCCGTTTGCCCATTGTGTAAATAAACCGAATATCAGGCAGGGCTGATTGACTTCCTGCCAGTCTGGTCCCACCCAGCCAAGCTCTACATGTGAAATAAACTTAGATTCCCCCTGTCAGGGCACCTAGTCCCCACAGAACCAGACAGAACCTCCGTCTCCAGGTTCGAGAAGTTTACTGACATGCATTTCAGCAGGTCTAAATGGAGCCTGTGTGCTGTAAACCCCGAGAACACAAAACCCTCATGCAAGCTTCAACAGTGTGATGGATTGAAAAGGGTTTGAATGAGAACTGTGTAGCTGAACATGATGTTGCAATGTTTATGTGGACCTCGTGCTTGGATAGTACAGGCTTTGACAACTTGGAACAGAAGAGAGTGTGTCTGTTGTGATGCCACACAAGGATATCAGTCATGATGTTTGTGCAGTAACCGTACCCATGGGGTAACTGCACTTAAACCTAGACTATGTGAAAAAACAAGGTGATAAACAAGAGAGAGAAGTGCTACTAAAGGGCAAACACGCATCTGTCCTATAGCAAAATCATTTGTTAAAAAGTTAGCTCACCCAATAATGAAAATTCAGTCATTATTTTGTACGTTTATGTCGTTCCAAACCAGAAAGACTTTCATTCATCTTCAGAACACAGATGACGATCTTTTTAATGAAATCTGAAAGCTTTCTGTCCCTCCATAGACTGCTTACGCAACTACCACTTTCAAGCACCAGAAAGGTAATAAAGCCATCATTACAGAAATCCTCGTGACTCCAATGGGATTTGTAATTAAAGTAGTACATTTTTTTTTTTTGCGCAACCAAAGCACTCGCATCGCTTCAGAAAATTGAGGTTAAACCACTGGAGTCACAAGGATTACTTTATTATAAATATAGTACACACACACACACACAGTTTGTGTTTTCATGTTTTATGGGGACATTCCATAGGCGTAATGGTTTTTATACTATAAAAACTGTATATTCTGTCCCCCTACACCACCCCTACCCCTAAACCCACTCATCACAGAAAACATTCTGATATTTTAGATTTTCAAAAAAGATAATTCTGTATGATTTATAAGCTGGCCCACAACGTCAAGATTTATTTGGTCCCCACAATGTAAGGAATACGCCTCCACACACACATTAAAAATAGTGATTAACACAATCATGCCAATACATTACTTTGAAATAATAATAATAATAATCAAATTGAGAGAAAAAGATGATGGTGTAACGGAGGCCAAGACAAAGAAAAAAAATCTCGTGCATCAGAGGGATAATTTAGACAAAAACAGCCAGAACATCACCAGTCATTGATCATAGAGAAGAAGAGGTAGAGATGCCAGCTATCTCCTGAGAGAGAGAGAGAGAGAGAGAGAGAGATGGAGAGAGAAAGATTACCAATTTAGAGAGAGATCTTTGGCTGATAGAAATTGAGACAGATGAAAAGAGAGAGGACAGCTAGAGGCTGAGATGAAGAGACGGTCAGTACAAAAAAAAAATCCCGAAGATATCAGAAGAGAAGATGAGTGTGAGAGAGAGAGAAAAAAAGAGAGAACTCAGAAACAAAGAGCACAAAAGGAATGAGGAGTACAAGAAGGGGAGAGAGAATTAAAGAACAAAAGAAAGAGGAGAAATGTGAGTAGGTGGGGTGTAAGGACAAGGAAATCCTCACACATAACAGTGGGATTGTTTTAAAACTGCAAAAGAGAGAGCTTGAGCAAAATTTCAGACATCAAAATAAAATAAAATCTTAGTACACATTTCCCCCAACTTTTAAGAAGCTTCAATACCACTGATACTCACTCTCTCTCTCTCTCTCTCTCTCTCTCTCTCTCTCTCTCTCTCTCTCTCTCTCTCTCTCTCTCTCTCTCTCTCTCTCTCTCTCTCTCTCTCTCTCTCTCTCTCTCACACACACACACACACACACACACACACACACATACATAAAAGAACAGAAGCAGACACGTCCAGAAAGGCTCTGGTGGTAAATGGGCTACATTAGGCATTTGGCCAGTGTGCATAGAAAACTATTAAATAAATGTACTTATGAAATATGTATTACGTGGCCCCTCAAATGCACTGAACCCTGACAAAACAATGCAGTGCTACCTAAACCCGCACACATGAAGGAGAGAGGCAACTTAAAAAAAAAAAAAACAGCAATGCTCAAAACTATTCTTAGGCAAATAATTCAGTGTGTGCTTTCACACATTGGAAATCAGTATAATTCTTTAATATTAAACTAAAGTGTAAACTCAAATACCTTGTGTGGAGAAAACAGAATTGAGTAAAATAAAATTAGCCTATGACAAGTTAACGGAACCAAATCTCCACAAAAGCAAGCAATAGCACACATTACGATGCAAAATGTAATATTCTTTCAACATGCAACAAAAACAGGCACCTGAAACAATGTTCTACAACGATTAAAAAAAAAAAAAAATTAAATATATATATATATATATATATATATATATATATATATATATATATATACAAAGCCGAATTTTTACTCCAGTCTTCAGTGTCACATGATCCTTCAGAAATCATTTGAATATGCTGATTTGCTGCTTGAGAAACATTTATTATTATTATTACCATTACAGTTGTGCTGCTTAATACTTAATATTTGTGTAGAAACCAATTCTTTTTTTTTTCAGAATTCTTGACTGAATCAGAGTAATGAATAGAAATGTCAAAAGAACAGCATTTCGAATATTTTGTGACAAATGTCTTCACTTTCACTTTTGATCAGTTTCATGCATCTTTTCTGAATCAAAGTATTTATTTCTTTCAAAATGAATGAAAACACCCAAACTGACCCCAAAATACTAGATTAACACTGTATAATATCTGGAGCTGTACAGGCTGGGAACTGAAAACTACTTTTTGTTGTCATTTAAATAGACTATTTAAATGACAAACTGCACACAATGAAAAAACTGTTGCAGCAAAAATTCAAACATTATGTTCCATTCGATTAAAGCAGCAAAAGCTCATTTATGAGGGAACAAAGAGCTCTATTAAACACACACAAACATGCACACAACCTTAAACGAGATAACATGTATATTAAGAGTACGTTCACAGGATATGGACATGGACCGCCTTGCGACGTGATCTGATCAGAAGGGGTCACCCAAAGGTCCGTGTTTCAGCTGGAGTTGAAAACACATGGCGCTCCAACATGCATCAGTTCTGCTCTGACAAATGGCCAGGACTGGGTTTCAGATGTAACGTTCCTCTTAAGAAAACACCACACGGCCCTTCTGTTGCTCATTAAACTCTTGATGTCATCGTGATTGTTCTACTAGCCAGTCCTCCTGTGTTCTATTTGCTCCATTTCCTGTGCAGGTTTACACCGTGTCCGAACCAGATGTGACACGATAAACCAACAAGCGCATCTCTTTCTGTTGCATTGTGCTGGGTCGTGAGGATGAAATGTCAAAATTGCAGTCCATGTATCTATGTAAGGCAATGAATACACTACAGATCAAGTTTGAGTTTTTGAAAGAAGTCTCTTAATCTCACAAAGGTTGCATTTCAAAATACAGCAGAAATTAGTGTTGTGCTACTCGAGACCGGTCTTTTTTTCTGAAGGTCTTGGTCTTGGCCACATTTGGTCCCGCTCTTGTCTTGGTATCAATTTTATTTAAAAATAAGACATTTCTCAGGCAGAAAATGTGGATTTTTCAGATCAATGAGGAGCGCTACTCTGGCCTTGACTCAGTCTCGGTTTAGGTGGTCTTTACTATATATTACTGTAAAATTGTACTAAAATTTATAATATTTTTATTTGAATTTTGATATATTTATTCCTGTGATGCAAAGCATTTTCAGCATTACAACTCCAGTCTTCAGTGTCACATAATCCTTCAGAAATCACTCCAAAATGTTGATTTGCTGCTCAAGAAACATTTTATTTAATTATTAATGTTGAAAACAGGTGAGCTGCTTTGTATATATATATATATATATATATATATATACTCAAACTCATTCAGTTTGGAGCAACATGAGGAAATTTTCAAGTTTTCTATCCCTTTAATCTTCTTTGTAGTCATGAAAAAGATTTTTTGTTTAGTTTTGGCTTTACATATTGTATTGGTTTTATATTTTTATTTTTGTTCATGGAATTACATTATCTTTTTAGTTTCCATTAAACGTAATAGTGGTATATATATATATATATATATATATATATATATATATATATATATATGTGTGTGTGTGTATATATGATAACTTGAAAACTTCATCATGTTGTTCCAAACTGTTTGAAACTTTGTTTCAAAGTTTCTTTCTTCTGTTGAAAACAAAAGAAGATATTTTAAAGGAACTTTTACGGCACCCAATGATCTCCATTTCTTTCCTACTATGAAGGTCAATGGGTGCCGTCAACTGTTTGGTTACAAACTTTCTTTAAAATATCTTCTTTTTTGTTTTGCAGAAGAAAGAATTTCACACAGATTTGGAACCACTTGAGGGCGAGTAAGTAATGTCAAAATTTTCATTTTGGGTGAACTATCCCTTAATAATAAATTCATTTTAGTTTTAGAAACACAATATACTAGAACGGTTTCAAATATGAGCACCCTCTTTTAAAAAACAACTGAGAGACCTTTCAGAAAGAATGCGTTTCTTTAAAAGTTCAACTGCTTTTAACTCAAGCACCTTGTTTTTAGAAAGGTGAGATGCTGCAACAGACGTGAAACACTAGCACATTACAAAAGCACCCTATTCATTTTCATTGTATGAAAAGAACAGAAAGAAATCGGATGGGATGGAGGGTAAACAGCTGATGACAGAGGAACTATTCCTTTAATCAGGAAGACGCAGAGCCTCACTGGAACCGTACAGTGCTGGTCCAGTGACAGCTGACCATGCCAACCCTAAACAGCACTAACCAAATGCTCCCTTATTCTGTTTTGTGACCGCAAACATCTTCCCAAAGGAGGAAATGAAAACCTCATCTCAAGGGAGACACCAGCTGGGATTGGACTTCTAGGGGATTCCTAGAATACAGGGCAAAGGTGGAGGAAACGTGCTGGCTGGGATTTCCTCAGAGCCTACAGGGGGAGCTGTGCTGGGGGTGTGGGCTGCGTCTTGCATATACTAGTTGTTAAATTGATTCCAGCCTTGAAAAGCAAAGGAAATGCCATTCCTCATGCTAGATCCTTTTGTCTGGGTAAAACATCCTATACTATTGTTCTGTCTGAAGTTTAAACTGAAACACCTGCCAGAGGCCCCTTTGGACCGAGTGTCTGCTTTCACTAGAAGTTTTTTCTCCAAAGTAATTAGAGTAAGACTTTTGGCCTGCACTGAAAAATAAGCAAGTTTGAAAAATAACTGCAAAACTGGGGTACTGTTCCGCAGATACGGTCCTGTTCTCCTAATAGAGATGCATTTTAAAATCCTTTTAATTTGAGTGCCGCATTTTTAGATTCCTGAGTCATGTGCAAGACGCAGCTAAAACCGTGAAAGGAGTGCAATGGTCAAACCTGTCTCTCTAACGCTACATAAAAAACAACTGAAAAGCAGTGCACTGCAGAAAAATGCATTTTGTGTGAAGCAGTGTTGTTTTAGTATTGAGATACAATTATAGTATCTCAAACCTCTTGATTCTTGTGGAAGCTCAAACGTGATGCGTAACACGAGAATGAACCTCACTGGTTTACCTTAACTGATGTGTGAGTTGATGAATTTGTCTATGTGAATAACAGCCTAAATTAAATCTGTTCATCATATAAAACGATGGAGTCTCTTCAGAAAATTAGTTTTATGATCTCTTTATGAACTTTCTGAAGCATCAAAATTTCAGTAGCATAGCTGTTAGTGAAGGGACAGAAAGCTCTCAGATTTCATCAACAAGATCTTCATTTGTGTTCCGAAGATGAACAGAATTTGGAACAGGTTGGGTTTGGAACGACATGAGGGTGAGTAAATGATGAAAACAGTCCAAAAATGAAAAATAAATGGACACCCACTAAACTACATTATGACCACTGACAGGTGAAGTGAATAACACTGATTATCTCTTCATCACGGCATCTGTTAGTGTGTGGGATATATTAGGCAGCAAGTGGGCATTTTGTCCTCAAAGCGGATGTGTTAGAAGCAGGAAAAATGGGCAAGCGTAAGGATTTGAGTGGGTTTGATAAGGGCCAAATTGTGATGGTTAGACGACTGGGTCAGAGCATCTCCAAAACTCTTGTGGGGTGTTCCCGGTCTGCAGTGGTCAGTATCTATCAAAAGCGGTCCGAGGAAAGAACAGTGGTGAACCGGCGACAGGGTCACGGGCGGCCGAGACTCAATGATGCACGTGGAGAGCGAAGGCCGGTCGGTGTGGTCCGATCCAACAGCTCACACTGCTCAAGAAGTTTCTGCCGGTTCTGATAGGAAGGTGTCAGAATAAACAGCATCAGTTTGTTGCGTATGGAGATGCAGCCAGTCAGGATCCATGCTGACTCCCGTCCAATGCCGAAAGAGCCAACAGTTGGGCACGTGAGCATCAGAACTGGACCACAGAGAAATGGAAGAAGGTGGCCTGGTCTGATGAATCACGTTTTCTTTTACATCACGTGGATGGCCGGGTGTGTGTGCGTCGCTAACCTAGGGAACACATGGCACCAGGATGCACTATGGGAAGAAGCCAAGCCGGCGGAGGCAGTGTGATGTTTGTTCTGCTGGGAAACCTTGGGTCCTGTTATCCATGTGGATGTTATTTTGACACGTACCACCTACCTAAGCATTGTTGCAGATCATGTACACCCTTTCAAGGAAACAGTGTTCCCTGGTGGCTGTGGCCTCATTCAGCAGGATAATGCGCTCTGCCACAAAGCAAAAATGGTTTGAGGAGCACAATGAGTTTGAGGTGTTGACTTGGCCTCCAAATTCCCCAGATCTCAATTCAATCGAGCATCTGTGGGATGTGCTGAGCAAACACATCCGATCCACGGAGTCCTCGCAAACTTACAGGACTTAAAGGATCTGCTGCTAACATCCAGACACCATGGTCTAGAGGAGTCCATGGCTTGACGGGTCAGGGCTGTTTTGGCAGCAAAAGGGGGACCAACACAATATTAGGGTGGTGGTCACAAAGTTATGCCTGGTCGGTGTATATAGATCAAATGGAGGTTAATAACTATACTGGAAAGAAGCCAGAATATATTTTGCTCTGCTGATTGGGTGTGTCGTAGCTCAGGGAAATAAGATTCCAGAAGATACAGCCTGGTTCCTCCCGATCTTAAGCCAACCAAATCCTTCATAACCTTCTCATTGAAGATGGTGGGGGTCGATTTCCATCCTGTTCGTGCTTAGCGTAGCATGCCAGTGAAAACGGAAAAAGCGCTCACGCAGCGTCCATCACCTCTGAGACGTTTCCTTCTGCATGTCACTGTCGGGTGTCCTGGAATTTTTGCCTCACCCTCCTGTCTGTCCCAGTCTTTTTACAGAACACAAACAGATACATACACATATGGACTATAATGAAACACATGTGACAAAATACCCCATACGCTCTATAAACATGCACTCAGCACTTCCTCAAAAAAAAGAAACAGCCGTAAAGTCACATGTAAAAGCAAACATTCCTCTCCACAGGTGGAACCCCTTTCTTCTGGAGTAAAACTACACAATTCTGTTCATAACTACTCAGCCTCATGATTTATTCCTAATCTTAGATATTAACTTCTATGGCTGTATGATTAATCAGAATAAAACGAAAATCACGAATTGGCCAAGTGGCTCAAATGTGCTAAACATCTTCCTAAACTTTTAACGAGAGGTGCTTATACACCAGCTGTTGTCAACAAAAAAGAAGCTTTAAAGGCTCTCTGCGGTTTTCCGCCCAAATAAAAGCTTGATGGTTTAACGTTGAAAAACTGAAGGAATTAAGAAAGCCGTAAACATTAGTATTGTCATTTTTACAGTTTCACTGTAAAATAAAATGATCACAGTTATATTATTATTAATCTGTACTCATATTTTGTATTTTACAGAGATGCTTCTTTGTAGTTATTTATTATTAATAAATAATTTTTTTATTATTTAATAGTCACATTGATATATAAATCACAATTTTGGCCCACATTTTTCAGACGAACAAACAACCACAGCCACAATGATGCTACTTCTTTTTTTCTTTGCAATCAAATTGTCGCATTTTTTGGACTCTTTTCACAGACTGTGATGATGTGTTTCCACAGTTATCAACAATGTAAATCTAGTAAAGTTTTTCATATTTATATAAAAAAAATACATATTTATATAATGTGCTTTATTACCTTGCCAGTAAACAATGACTCTCTTCTGATCAATGTAATCAATCTCTCTATAATTTTTTTTAAGTTTAGGAAACTCTATCACAGATGTTTTTCTTTTGCTATTGGAGCAAATGGAAATACAAAAATTATATTTGCTGTCATCTCCAATTCAGCGCTATAGAAATTTACCCAACAATGATGACTTCCACTTCTGAGACCCCCAGAAAAGGCTCCACGCAAAAAGCTAGTTGCATGAAAAAAAGCAACCAACAGCTTTTTCGTAATTTATAATTTCGTCTTTTCAGAGAAGAAAGAAAATCATACGTGTTTGGATCAGATGGTGAATAAATAATCACAACATTTTCACGTTAGGTGAACTATTCCTTTAAGTCACAGTAGGTAGAAATGGTCTTAATTCTATTTATTATCATGTTTGTAGAGTCATGCCAGGAGCTGCAGATGGTCGGAGAATAGAGAGTGGTGGAGAAGATCAGAGAGTGGGAGGAGAGAGACAGAGTTCAAACGTTGATGAAAGATCCGCAGAACGAGATGGATCGATCTGGACTAAAGTCTCGGGATTGGGCAGATGCCAGCAGTCAGAAACATCCAGCACGATAAGACTTTAACAAACGATTCCTGATGGACTATGCCTTCCATTTAAGACAATTAGCTGCAATGATGAGCTTGTATGCAGGGTTGGGGAGTAACGAAATACAAGTAATTTAGTTACGTATTTAAAACACAAAATTTGAGTAACTGTATTTCATTGCAGTTACATTTTAAATGGGTGCTAATCAGATTACAGTTACATCTGAAAAGTATTTTAGATTACCAAAGTGATTACTTTGTATTTTAATGTCATTTAAACAGCAATTGGTGATTCTCTGACTCTGACAGTCTGAAAGTTTCATCAACATTTTAATACTTTTAAGAGGGATCATAAAAATGTTGTTATTTTTATTTAGTACTGTCCTGAACAAGACAAAATTAATGAATTTGTAAAAAAAAATGTCAACAGTAAACTTAACTTAACAGTCCTGTCATGACCTGGATGATCCACGACTGTTTTCATGTTTTGTGATAGTAGTTTGTGAGTCATTTTATAATTCACTCGTCACTGCAAATTTCTCACAATTTGTTTTTTTCCCTCACAATGGTGAGTTTGCATTTCACAATTCTGACTTCTTTTTCTCAGAATTGCGAGATTTAAACTCACAATTGCAAGTTATAAAGTCAGATTTGGGAGATATAAACTTGCAATACTGACTTTTTTTCTTGCAATTGTGACTTTAGTATGTGAGTTTATATCTCATAATTCTGACTTTTCTCAATATTGCGAGTTTATATCTCATAATTCTGACTTTATAACTCACAATTGCAACTTCATATCACACAATTCTGAGGGGAAAAGTCAGAATTGTGAGATAAAAACTTGCAATGACCTTTTTTGTGTTTGTTCCACACTTATTAGTATTCCAAAGTATTCTAAAATATTTAGATTAAGTTACTAAACTTGAGTAATGTAACAAAATACATTACAAATTACTTTTTAAAGCATGTAGTTTGTAATCTGTAGTGAAATACATTTTAAAAGTAACCTACCCAGCCCTGCTTGTACGTTTTAATTTAGAGTTAAATCAGATTATTAACAAAAACTACAGCATCCAAAATACACAGCAAAATATGCAATCTGAGATCCAGATAGTTATATAGAAGGCTTCCAAACTCTTGCGAACAGACTTTTCTGCTGTTCCGAAAGGAAGAACAAGGGAAGAACAAGGCTAATCTATTCCATTCCAGGAATGTAGTGTTTAGAAATGGATATTACATGTTCAGCACTCCTGATGGACTCTATCCAAACTGGCTTTGACTCTGAGCCCAGCTGTCTAGCGCCGCAAACCCTACGGGCTTCATTGAAAGCTGATGACTGATCACTAGCAGTCAATAATCTAGTGCAGACGGGACTGAATGGGCTCTTTTAATCTGCCGTAAGGGTATCTAGTAATCGAGTTCCCAATGCAGCATTTAGCATTGCATGAAAATGCTAACTCTACGTCTGCTCTTGTCTGGAAGGCTTTATTGCAGTGCTATTGGTCACTCTGATGAATTCATCTATTGGGAAGAAGCCAAGACTCCCTGTTTAGCATCCAGAGTCCACGAGTTTTCCACTATTGACCTTTTTTAAAGAGTGAGGCTTTGGGATAACAAAGTGTCCACCAGGGTTATTATGACTAAAACCATAAGAAAATTCAGAATATTGATTAGAAATGATAATAATATCTCAATTATACTACAATAACACAATGTTCCACACTTTTACATTTTATGTGGTGGATACAATTGGTCATTGTTCGGCTACTGAAGTGTTTTTGAACATGCTTTTTGTGTAGCAGTCAAAGCATTCACCACGCTCTCCCAGCTAATTTGGTGCTAATACATCAAATTAAAAATACAGAAAAGGTCTGCACCCTAAAACATGTCCACGATAATACCGGCATCATTTTTGTGCATGATATGAAAAGTGTCATACCGCGATATCAATGATATAGTGACGCAATGGCGCGTTCATGTTCCCTAGAGCGCACAAGAACAACACCTGTCTAAGAGTAAGAGCAGCATATCAGCCTCTGATGATGATTTAGTACCTAAACAGGGATCTGCTGCAATAGTATGGAAGTGGTTTGGTTACAAGAGGTCAATAATGTCAGCCATGCGTTCTCGCTCTCTTCTCTCCAACGGCGAAATGACACACAGCCGCTTTCTCTCTCTCTCTCTCACTCGTCTCATTCGCTCCGGTTCAATAGTGCTTGTATTGCGCATCATTTTAGTAATTTCGCACTCCCATCAAAAGCATGCGCTCGACCACTGATCTATATTAGTGGAGCACACAAGCCGCTTCTCAGTCTCTAACAACTTCTGAGTCACTAAAATGAGTGGCTTACCGCGCTAAAACATTCAAATACATACAAAGTTATGTCAAAATGTCTTGGCGAGTATCCAATTAAACACAGTCAGTTTTGTAACAGTATATTGGGTCCATACATAAACTCTTAAAGGGACAGCAGTCCAATATTCCTGATGCTGTCTGTCATGTTAATTAAAGAACAAAAGACAAAGAAAATCACTTTCTGCTCTTGACTGAATACGTTTTATAACTTTAAGCATTAATCTGTATTTCATTTTTACAATGAAGACTACAGAAATTAAAGTGTTATTTGATTACTTTAATTTCTCTAGTATTTCTTACCTTAATAATTATGTATTTAATTAGTTATTCTGTCATTGGATCATTGGAAAAGGATGGAAAAGACATGCGTTCGCACTAATAAATGCTGCTGCCTGCAATCACCAATAAAACATTTTCCATATGTTTCTCTCTATCGTCATAAATATCGTTATTATGAAATACCGTGATGTAATTTCGAGGCTATATCGCCCACCCCAAGTAATTATTATTAGTATTGTCATCTCATGTGTGTTACTTTAGAGTGCAGGCCTTTTCTGTATTGTAATACTGTGAAGTATGCATACAGCATGGTGTTAGCAATGACAAGGTTCAAGAACAATTCCAGGCAACAAACATACAAAATGTATAATTTCAATGCCCTGTAAGTTGCTTTGGATAAAAGCATCAATTAAATTAGCAATTAGCGTCAACACAAACAGTTGACTTCACCTTATTTGCTAAGTCAGCATATAAAACAGCTCTAATTTTTCATCTGTTGACCGTAAATAGGCCAAGCGCACATGGGTGGAGTTTAGATAGGTAGAACGACTGCAACATCTTGTAAGGTCGTGCTTCATTAGCAGGTATAATATGTACTAATGAGAAAGCAGTTAAGCAGCTGTCTTGATTCAGGACTGCAGCATTCGTGCACGTTTTGTGCCCTCTTTACAGCTGTGTGTATGAACTGAACAATGCTTTTCTTCTTCTTCTTATTATTATTATTATTATTCACAATTAAAGGGAC
Organism: Opsariichthys bidens; assembly: GCA_037194245.1. Taxonomy (NCBI): domain Eukaryota; kingdom Metazoa; phylum Chordata; class Actinopteri; order Cypriniformes; family Xenocyprididae; genus Opsariichthys; species Opsariichthys bidens. The sequence goes on along the minus strand of CM074301.1, from coordinate 11,292,401 downwards.
AACAAACCTATAGTGTGAACAGTGTAGTCCGATTCACGAATAATGATTCTTTTAACGAATCGAAGACTCAAACTCAGCAAATACAGAATTGAATCAGTCTGACGAATCATTCAATGAATGCACTGAATCAGTCTGAACGGTTATTGAATCAACTGAATTTTAATACAGGCCACGCTGACAATTATGCTCACGCACACATAACATCCCCTGCAAATGTTATAATTGTTCAAATCTCCACGAACACAACACACGGAAATTTCTCAATGGAACAAATCGCGCAGACTATATGATCATAATAAACGCTATTAATAATAAACAATAATTTCACCTGTGCATTGAAGAACTCCATCATCCACTCCCTCATTATGCTAAATGTATTTTATATCCATGAAGAGCGTTTTGAAATCTTGCTATAATTGGGATTTCATCTATATTTTGTCTAAATCTGAAAGTTTCAACTGTTGTAGCGAACGACGTTGCGTCATTTGAATATCCATTCTGATTGGTCAGTTTTGTTATAAATAAAGGAAATGAAAAGATAATAAATGCTGTTGTTTATTGTTCGTTCATTATACCTAATAGTCTAAGCATTAAATATTGTTAACAAACTGAACATTTTTGTTAGGTACAGTTTATTTACTGATGAAGTTGCTTCATTATGTAGGCTACATGATTGTTTTAATAAAAATAAAAAAAATAAAAACATTTAAACACATTTAATAAAATAAAAGTTTTATTATTATTAAATAAAACTAAATACATATTGTCTATTGAACTAGAAAGATATAAAAATAAATATTACATTAAACAAAAATTAGAAATATTAGAAATATGTTTAAGGTGAAGCATTTAAATTACTAACACGAAATTGCACAACAAGCCCCTTTAAGGCACTTACTTCACTGTTTGTGAAGTGCAAATCGGAAAAAATTCGATGTGTTACCATGCCTTGAGGTAACTTTCAGAATGTGCATTTTTTCCCTCTATCAAACCAGCACTGCAGGCAATGCTTTGAGATTTCTTTTTTATTACAAATTGAGTCAGCATCCATAAACCTTCACATCCTCCCAGAGCAAAACATCAGCAGGATAGTCTGAGTATTTTTATTAATGATGAAAGATTGTGAAGCACTTCTTACTGTCTCTGCAGAAATTGCCAGGGGTGCAGGACAGTAACTGCTCGATTAAATGGTTGTATTTTCATGGACGCATCTAAGCTTTATGATCACCAGATCACTGTCTAGAGTCCTTAACGGATATGAGAAGAGGTTTCAGGTTTGTGATGCAGAAATAAAAGCCTGGATAAATCAAATGCAAGAGAGGAAATATAAAAAGACACTACAGACGAAAGTAAACTTTTTGATGCACTGCTCACATTTATCATATAACACAAGACTTCATACAAAAGCAGTTTTCATTTAGCTCTCCTCGTCTATCATTTTCTATAATTAAGCTATGCTGAAACCTATAAGTCTGTTGCATTTTAAGAGCCTAGAAACCAAACCAAAAGAGTGAGCAACTGAAACGTGCTTCATATGCCTTGGTTTGAATTTGTGGGGAATAATTCACATCGAAGAATCTTTTACAACTAAAGCAATAGCACTCCAGGGCATCTGTGTGATTATCTCTCAGTTTCATAAACCATTTCTCTAAACTCATAAAGTTTTTATTGTGTGTTTATTACTTTTAAGACAAATGCATTGCTTTCTTTCACCATGGGAACATGAGTCCTGCAAATAATGCATTTCTTTCATGACATTTCGTGATCACGCATGTACTGATTTTGGATCATTTTTAGATTTGTAAAACATAAGAGTTTTGCCAATACATCTTGTTCCTTTTTCCTTCGTTTCTGTTGAGACTTTGATCCTCCAACGGTCAAATTGTGCTGAAATGACAGAGCGGAACATTTGAGCTAAAAGTGCCCAGCTGTATTTATCCAAATATCCATTTTCTCTGTCAGTGCTAATTTTTGGGCCGTGTTTGTTTAGGTTTATCTGGTTTGTCTATTGTGTGTGTATATACAGTGTGTGGTGTGTCTCAGGTGTGTATGTGTGTTGTGTGCTAACTGAACTCTTCTGTTGTGTAAGTAAGCCAACCTGCTGTGAAACGCTCTGGCACTGATGCTCCCAAATCCTGCCAGTTCCACTAGGCACCAAACCAGCACCAGAGCCCATTACAGAAGCTGTGGAGTCAGTCTGACCCTGCCTATTTTTGCCCTGCCACAGAAAATGGAACACTATGGCTCTGTTCCAAAACCTAGTAAGCTGCCTACTGCCTACATAGGCGACATCTTAACAGCATGCTTACTGAAAAGGATTATCATGATTTGGAATACAGTATCAATATTGGGGGTATCGCATTACAAGTAATGAGTTACGTAATCAGATTACTTTTTTCAAGTAACTAGTAAAGTAAATATCTGAGTTTCTTTATCTATATAATAACTATATCGGAGTTATTACTATTATTATTGTAGTTCTAGACTAAATAAGAGCATGCATTTACTCATCTCAAAATGAGTACAAAATGACTTTAGTTAAACGTTTAGAATGTTTAACTTTCTTCTCCTGCATCCTATTCTTCTGCAATCAAGCTTATTCATTTTTTTTTTTTTTTTTTTTTTTTTGGTGGAATTTGCCAAAAGTAGAGCTTTTTTGTTTTGTTTATTATTATTGAAAAACAAACATGCAAGCCAGCTTGTGAGAAAAAGTAACCAAAAGTAACGTAACACATTACTTCCCATAAAAAGTAACTAAGTAATGCCATCAGCTACTTTTTTAGGAAGTGACATAGTATTGTAACACATCATTTTAAAAGTAACTTTATCCAAAACTGGTTCTACTTAGTAGTGTTCCTCATACAAAGTGCCCAACTGGGTTATTATTTCAGTTAGTATTGTTATTTTGTGACGCAAATGCAAAACTCTAAAGGACAAAGGATGATAACTAGGCCTATGTAGTTTTAAAAATTGTTCTAAATATAAAAGAATAGCACTGTCCAAACTACAGCTATAACGATACCGATACCGATATAGTGAAACGATATCGTTGGGATCACTTTCAGAAAGCCCCCCCGAGCTGGTGAATGCTAAAACACTGACAACCAATCAGAATCCGTTCTAATTTAACGGCTCGCGCATTTAAAATGCCAGGCAACATTGTGGAGAAGTTATTGTCCAGAGTCCAGAAAAACCCTCTTTTCAAGGATACTTTAAAGAAAATGGATATATGGAAACCAATCGGTCATACCCTCGGAATAAATGGTGAGAAGTATTGACGATATATTCTAGGATAGCACACAATGTAACATAAAATTACCTCAGGTATCCAGCACTAGTTTCGACAACATTGCCTTGCTTCCTTTGAAGTTGCAGTGAAAACAACCAAGCCTTGATTTTATTCCACTATATTGACTTTGCCAGCTAAATTCACTTCTAGATTAAATTGATTGCACTAGTTATTCACTCGAAATATAGCATGCTGAGGACATCTGCTGGTTAAAGCCCAACAGCAAACTGCAGTGCGTGAGCTTACAATAAACAGACCGTTAACGTTCGTTGTGTGGACGTAAATATTAAATAACGTAATTTTATTATAAAAATAGTTTATTTCGGCCTCATTTTTCAATCTGGCCGAAAGTCATGCGATTAATCACAACTAACTTTGTTCTATTAACAGACACCATAAACCAGCCAATCAGATTGGAACTGGCGATATCATTTTTATGTGAAACATGCATCAGATGGTCAGCGAATGGACTGTGGGCGGTCCGTGGGTGTGCCGTCTGAGGCTGTGACTAGCCAAACAATGACCTCTTGGTCATATCAGCCAGTTAAACATAAACAAAAAGTACCACAACCTCCCATTGTCTCATATCTTATACATTCATACACTCCTACGTGTTCACAAAATTTGCTCAGATCACTAGTCATGCTGACCTCTAACCCTGAAAGTAGGCTACTGCTTAAAATGTATATATGATGTAATGAAAACATTGTGTTTTTCTCAGGGACACCTCTCTCCTGCCAGCCACAAGAAGCACTGAGTTTTCCTTGTGTTGTTCGTATGTGGTTTGTGCTGAACTAAAACTCCATCTGGACAGCAAAGGTTCAGTGTGGGTGGAGCTTTTAGCATGAGATGTGTTAGGACAGCTGCAGTGGACTCTGAGTACAGACTGCAGTGGGAGTAGATGAGTGCCATTTCTGATTAATTTCTGAGTAATACTTAGACATCTGATAGCACATATACGCATTCACGACAACAACAATAACAGAACAAAGTGGCATAAACTCACATCCAAAATCATTATGTCTCATGGGAAGATGTGAAATGCTTAAATAGTGCAGCAAAACAGTAAACAAACAAACAATGGAGATGAAAGGAAAAAATAAAGAATTTAAGGATTTTGATCCCAATTATGATACTTCTAGTACTTTTAAAGAATATCTCATTTTAATAATAAACATTTAAACATATTTCATTCATATTTAATTTTACAAATTCTAACTGATAAAACTCATAATGTGGAACTCATTGTTCACAATCAGTCAATAATTATAATGATTTAACTACATGTGTTTGATTATGGGAAAAGAACCGTCTCATAAAAATCATTTGTAAGGAAATCTTACGAATCTGCGGGGCTGGGTAGGTTACTTTTAAAATGTATTTCACTACAGATTACAAAATACATGCTTTAAAAAGTCATTTGTAACGTATTTTGTTACATTACTCAAGTTTAGTAACTTAATCTAAATATTTTAGAATACTTTGGAATACTAATAAGTGTGGAACAAACACAAAAAAGGTAATAGCAAGTTTTTATCTCACAATTCTGACTTTTTCCCTCAGAATTGCGTGATATAAAGTTGTAATTGCGAGTTATAAAGTCAGAATTATGAGATATAAACTCGCAATATTGAGAAAAGTCGAAATTATGATAAACTCATAATATTGAGAAAATTCCGAATTATGAGATATAAAATTGCAATATTTAGAAAAGTCCAAAATATGAGATATAAACTTACAATATTGAGAAAAGTCAAAATTATGACATTTAACTCACATACTAAATTCACAATTGCAAGAAAAGTCAGTTTTGCAAGTTTATATCTCCCAATTCTGACTTTATAGCTTGCAATTGTGAGAAAAAGAAGTCAGAATTGTGAAATGCAAACTCACAATTGTGAGGGGGAAAAACTAATTGTGAGAAAAAGATGCAGTGACCTTTTTTACAATTATAAAATGACTCACAATCAACTATCACAAAATATGAAACTTAACTCTTTTTCAGACTGTCAGAGTCGGAGAATCACCAATTGCTGTTTAAATGACATTAAAATTCAAAGTAATCACTTTGGTAATCTAAAATACTGTTCAGATGTAACTGTAATCTGATTACCACCCATTTAAAATGTAACTGTAATGAAATACAGTTACTCAAATTTTGTATTTTAAATACGTAACTAAGTATTTCGTTACTCCCCAACCCTGCGAATCTGGTTTCAGAAGGGTGCTTGAGAGTCAATATGCGCCCGCCATGTGCACTTTTACCGTGACTTCTACCTGGCGTTATGTCACGAAAGTCTAGACTCTTAGGAAGACCACAAGTGCCATTTGAGACAAGGTCTTGTTTTGATTCACTCATAAGAGTCATTCACTTGTGAATCAGACAACTTCGAGCTGATGGGCTGTATTTAAATAACTAGGCTACTGCAGGAAACTGTCGAATTTATGCGGTATTCCATGAGCATTGGTGGAAGAATGCATGAGTGAGAAACAAACATCAAAAAAGGTAAAACACAAACAACAGTGTAATAAGCTAAATGTTGCAAGGCAAAATATATGGCTTCATTTTTAAAGGCCATGAAGGAATAAAAATGCTCGTTGAATCAGATGGTGTAATTACGGCAAACCAGCCAAAACTTGACAACATGAGGGTGAGTAAATGATGACTATTGCTTTAACATCTTTTGTAGCGTGAAAATGTAGAAGTAATATTTGTGTTTACCCATATCCTCCATGCCTTACAGCAGTTATCAAAGGGCAGAAAGTCTACAACACAGTCCACATGGCAAAACATGTGGTTATATGACTCACAATGGAAGTTCCTCAGGGAGCACAGAAGATAGAGGGGTGAGCGGTAACATTTATATCATATTTCCCCCTCACTCCGAACAATCCAATTATTACCTCTTGCTCACCACTCATAACCATATTAGAGTGAGTTGTCATGGCAATGGAGATTTCCAATCAGCTCTCTCACGTTTCTTGTCACATGGTAGATGACGATATTAAAGGGCAGAATTTATCACCGGGGGTTCTCCAAATCTCATTTGAGATTCAATCATGAGAGCAACAATAGCTTAATATTCTGTTTCATCTGGCTATGTCCCAGAATCCTCCGGGTCACCATTAGTGGGTAGACTGCGCACATTAATGGACCTGTCATACGTTATTTTTAATGAACCCAATGACATTTTTGGTAATGTATGCTTATAATAAGGGAATCCAAGGCTAGTTATCACACTTTTTACCCCAGTGAATACCAACGGAGCATGTTGTCACGGTGGAAAAACAAACAGTGAAAGGTAACACACAAAAACAGCACTCCAACAAAGATTGTTATAATTAATAAATTGTATACATTAACAACATGATATCATTAATCCTCTCCACATGAGAGATTTACCGTCTACCTGACATTGTGTTGAATCCTTTTATTAAAAATCTCATGTGATATTGTGTTCCAGGATTTGTAGTTATATCACTGATGCTGTAATCATCACCAAACAGATATGGCATTAAACAATCCTGCGCTGTGGAAATCTCCAGTAGAGACAGGTTTGCCTCTTGAATCCCGTATAATCCTGCAACCTGTCTGTGTGTTTATGTAAGAGAGCTGAAATACCTCCCCAAATATCTTCCTCGTGTGCGCACACGGGAACTGGCATCCCTCAGGTCGCATGGCTCAGTCATGTTGCTTCCAGGCCATAATCAGCCTCGCTGAGATGTCAACTGTGACAACAGCCCAAACCATTCCATTTCTCATGGGAGAAAGACAGCCTGGATGTAATACCAGATCTTACTTGATGGTATCCGTGGTCTTTCGGGACAAAAAAAAAAAGAAATAATTAAATAAATCAAGTTTGAAAGACGTTTGGTACCATGAAATTATGGACAAATCAGAGGCAATATGAGAATGAGAACCCATAGAAAGTCATTTTTTCCTCCTATTACGAATTTAAAATTTGTTTCCATGGACTTAAAATGATCAATTTGCAAGCAATCCCCTTTCTAAAATAAAGGCAGCTACTGTGTATAAGAAACATTTATACTGTGAAAAATATAATTTTTTCGCCTCCACTAAATACTTTCAGATGACCGAAATGCTAAAAAAGGACAAAAATATTACCAGTCAATAGAATAAAATATTATCTTATGTTATCTTATATTATGTAAAATATCATCTTAAATGTGAGTAGCAATGTTATAAAGAAATAATACAAGTTTTTTCCATCAAGAAGTGCATCAATTTTTGGTCAAGATCATGCATTGGCAATGCAAGAGTCAAGCACTCTGTAAAGTCTCCTCCAGCACAACCCAAAGACTTCAATGAATTTAAGGTCTGGACTCAGATGTGCCAATTCATGTGTGAAAATGATTCTTCATGCTCCCTCCCAACCATTCTTACACACTTTGAGCCTGATGAATCTTGGCTTTGTCATACTGGAATATGGTCATGATATATCTTCCTACATGGTTGCTTAAGAAATGAAAAGTTACACACTCAATCAATTAGGGTTAGGAGAACTGTTGCCAAACATATAACATGATTGAAACATAACAATCACTGTAATAATGATCCTATCAAGCATTTGCCTATTTAAGTCAATCAAGATCTCAAGATCTTCCAAAACCAAATTACCTGAGCTTTAATTTTATGCTCCGTACTCTTACCGTATCTCAAGAATTGTCTCAAATGTGTCTCATCTAAGACACAGTCAACACCTAAGATAAAGTGAAATGCTTAAATTAAACAAACTAAGAATACCATTAAGATATAGTTAACTATAAAAGAGCATTGTCTGAGCAATAACATCTTACTTTGCTCATTGACGATTCTTATACAGTAGTCAGACGGATATGAGATCATTCTTATCATTTGATAACGTACAACAGTAAACTCCTTTATTTCACTATTGAGCATGACAAACAATACATCAATACACTCTCTAAAAACAACAGCATAAGTGTGGGAGTAGTTGGCTTCAAGCTGAAGTTTAGATCTCAATACTGAGCTGAACTGGACACGAATGGTCAAGCTCACAAAACTAGAACTAGGTCAACCTGATACACTTTTACTTTAAAGTTGCGTGAAAAAGTATGTGCGTATATTATTGAATCCAATCCAGTTTATGTCCTCCCATTTCAACAGGCTAAATGCACAAAAGCGTATTGTTTGTGTACTGTCAGTGTAAGCAGTTTATTTGTTCAATTTCTGAGAAAAGCGGATCAAATTTCTGCATAAATTCTTTTTCCTGCAACAGTTTATTTTGACTTTGAGAACAGTTCATTTTCTTAAGCACTGCTAACAGAGATTTTCTAATAATCCAGTTGAGTTCTGCGGGATTTTAAATGCAAACATGAAACTCTGACTGAATTATTGATCAGCGAGGATAGATTCTGCAAACACCGCGGGTCAGACTGTCCATCACACCTTCTCTGCCTTGATTTCCTCTCCGCTCAAATCAGCAATCGTGAGTTATGACACTAATGTACAGTATAATCACATTGGTTGCCATTAAATGGTGACTTGTGATTTACAGGACCGGGTATTTCAGTTCAATATGCGTGTAGCTGTAATGTAACAAGCTCGCTCTACTTATTAAAAGCCTGAGTTTGCAAACATTGCTAGGCTATTGAGTCTGCAGACCATATTTAATCTGTAATCACTCAGCAATTTAATGGAAAAGGCCAAATCATTTTAACGCTTTAAAGGCTGCACCATGTATTTTTTTCCACTTGAAAAATGTTTTACACCTAAATAAATTCATAAACTTTTCCAAAAAGATGAATAAAATGAGATGAAGTCCGTTTTTTTTTTTTTTTCTGAAACTGCAAGTTTAAAAAGGTTATAATTTCTGCATCATTAGTAACACCAAATCGAATTGCAATTAATAAAGTTAATAATTAAATTAAGCTCATTTTTAAGTCCTACACAGTTTGTAAACAAAAAAATGACAATATATTTCAGCGCTTTTGCATTCGTATTTAATTTTTTATGCAAGCAAACAAAACTGGTGATGGAACTGAAATGAAATGGAAGAAAAAAACTATATTTCAATGCTATTGCGAGTAGATGGCAAGATACTCTGAAATGCAAATGTTTGCTAGCGAACATTGAAATATCACTTTTTCAACCATCTCCTCATCACCATGTCGTGCCCCAAAATCACACCATTGGTTGAGTTAATGGCTCCATACGAAACCTAGACAGCTGACTTGCTGCCTCGCTGCCTTACCAGGCAATGACTTGTAAGGCCGCGTTTGTGCATGAAGTAACCTCACAAAACTGATTTCAGACAGACTTCTGAGGCAGCGTAACAATTTAATGATCAACAGCAAAATAGCGCAAGCTTTGGTGAGAACTAAACAAATATTTAATGACTACAGTAGTAATTTCTCGCTAGAAATGACAACAAAAGTGTTAAATGTTGGTAAAAACATAACATTTACAAACAAATTGACCAGCAAATGCAACTTTCGGACGCCATCTTCATTTTTCCTGCTCAATTGTCACAGACAGAAAGCACTGGATTGTGGGATATCAAAGGCAGCGAAGGATACATCTATGCTGCCTTCAAAAATCGATCAGATGAATGTATCTCAAGAACAGTGAGGCTAACATTGGATCCGGATGCTTTTCTCCCTTGAAATGTGCCAATGTCAGGTTGCTGAGACAGACTGCAATACCACTTGGTGCCACTAGAGTCACAGGTATTCAATTCAATTCAAATTTATTTGTATAGCACTTTTCACGATACATATCGTTTCAAATCAGCTTTACAGAAAATGGATGTCAACATTACAATTTAAAGAATGCAGTTAGCAAATAACAATTTATTTAATTAATTTACAATCAAAGGTATAACACTAACTAAAGCTGTAGGTTTTGCCTCTTTGTCGCCACCCCTGTTTGAAACCTGCAATTGCAGTTATTTGACTCCTTTTTGACTCCTCGCCCAACAGAACCATTCCATATAAGGTTCTATACAGAACTTTTTCAATTGAGAGCATTGAGAGGCAATCCCCTGGGCCACAGTGGGAAAATGTTTGTCATCCTTTGTCCTGTTTTCAACAGCTCTGATCACACATTTAACATTCAAAACGATGGCGTGCACTTGATATTTCAGCCAAACCCACCATGGCACTTCCAGCAGGACCCAGACATGCCCGGGGACAATGCGTCTCATTACCCTCACTTACCCCAGCAGGAGGGCATCTTGCTCCCTCACAGATGGTTCTGGCACCTGGACGACGTCCACAAGCACCAGAATGACCGAGGCAGTGTCAGCTTCCGGAACTCTGACCATCCGTCTTTTGACGTCTGCGGTCATGTCAACAAACCTTGCTCTCCCACGGACATATGCATAGCGACACATGGATACATCCCGCATTTCAACAACGGATGACAGACACGCTATAGACCACGGCTAATTTCTTGGCCGGATTTCATGTGCGACCCCGCTTGCATGCTTAATCACATTATGTAAATATCGTGTTTGTCGTGCTATTGTGCACATGTTTGCTGGTATTAGTGTTTTTATGCTCCATCTGTCCTCTAGACTCACCCTATCACCACAGCTGGACTTAAAACCAGACTTTCATGGAAAAAACCCAGACATTTTTTCAGCCAATTTAAACCAGAGGCTGTATTGTGATTTCAAGGGGGGGACATTATCTCTGCACTGATGTTTAAGGCAACCGTACTGGAGCCGTGAGTGAGTCCTGGCTTTTTTAAGCGTCTGTAAGGTCTGACCTCAATCTGCCCCCGAGGTCTCACTGCATTTTATAACTGTCAGCGAGTCTGTGCCATTGCTGGTCTGCATAAGTCTCTGATGAAATTACATACTTCTAAACCTTAAGCCTGCCTACCATCATTCAAAAAAAAAAAAAAAAAAAAAACTTTTGACAGACAGATAGATCTTCTATTGCAGTGTTTCTCAACTGGTGGGTCATGACCCAAAAGTGGGTCGCGAGACCGTTCTGAGTGGGCCGTAGAGTGCTTGGGAAAAACGTGTTTTCCCGATTCAGTATCTGTGGTCAGTTGAGATGATGTCAGGCTATATGTCAGCGTCATTATTCTAACGTCATTTATGTTGCTTGTTACAAATAGAAAGTCTCTTACCTCAGAAAACCGAATTAGTCCTGTCAGAGGTTATACTGTCCTAGTAGCGCACTCTCTTCAACTGCACGCGCAAACGTGGCGGCGTGCTCTGTAGATCACTTCATATATATATATATATATATATATATATACACACATAAAGCAGGCGCAAGAAAAGTTACGTTGTCAATTTGGAAGTCTACACATCGTGTGTTCGCTGGGAAGAATGTTCATTATATTCAGCATCTGCAGTTTCCATGATTCATTAACGGTTCATGTTAGTAGGCTATACTGTGTATTTACCATGGTAACTGTTGCTTCCAAAACCCCAAAATGGAAGTGCTATTTAGGCCTATTAGGCTTACCATATAGGCCTATTTATTCATTAGTATTAGTCATATTCCTACAATTTATGTTAAGTGGGGCTGTACTTGTATGTGTGCGTCAACAATTTTTGTGAAATAAATTTTATATATATATATATATATATATATAGGAACCTTAAAGTCAGTCTCTGAGAAGTACAGCGCAAGAAAGCGAGAGAGACTAAACAGAACGAGCAAAAACAGAATGAGAGATGGTCAGAGAAAGAGGCACAGATGGTTGCTGAAATGTGTGAGTGCTCCAGTTTAGGATGTCATCATTATTACGTGTCAACGATTAATGCCAGAATTGAAATTATGGCACCTGCTCATTTCTCTTTCTCCAACACAACTGCCTAGCAAGCATAAAAGACTTCCACAGCTTTGCATATTGGTTGCAGTTATAGTACAGTAGGTAACATTGCGGAACATTTTAAAAAAGGTAAAACCAACATACAACCAAAATGTTTTGGAAGTGCAAATACCTGGTTGGATTTGCTTTGGTTGTTTGAAAATGTCAGTATAAAATATTGTAACTAAAAAACTAAAGCTGAACAAACTACAATGTTTCTGGAATATTTTATTTTATTGTAGTACGCTATCTGTTTCAAAAACATATAAAAAAAAAAAAAATACAAGCAGGCAATATTACAACTATGTAATATCTATCTATCTAAATAAATATATATGTCAAGTCAAGTCACCTTTTACTTATATAGCGCTTTTTACAATGCAAATTGTGGCAAAGCAGCTTTACATTAATGTGTGTGTGTATAATTATATATATATATATATATATATATATATATATATATATATACACACATACATTATATATATAGATATATATTATGTATATATATACATACATACATATATGTATATGAAAAAGTAAAAAAAAATGTGTATTTCTTATGTTAAAATTTAGTAAGGCAACATTATCACAACTTCAAATAAATGTTTTACAACATGCTGCTTGCTGGGTGAGTTCTCAGTTTACCTCAAAAGACCTTTTGCACGACCATTTTGATGTGACGGTTACATTGGCTGTCCAACAGTGAGACTCATTGACAGAGTTTATGAATTTGAAAACTAAATCAACAGAGCAGTTATTTTCTGCACAGCTAAACGCTAAATCGAAAGCGGCACAAAACAATTCTGATCGTTTCTTAAACCAAATGCATGCTGTTGTTGTGCTTTATAGTACAGACTAACAATGCAAAACTATTATGAGTATTTGCCACGTGGTTGCAGTTCAGAATAGTGTTTAATATCATACCTGCAACATTTGAAGTGATGGCACACTTAGAAAGCAGAAAAGCTGTTCTTGGTCAATGGAAACCCACTGTTTTTCCTGCGGTCAGTGACGTATATGATCAACTGTTGTAGTTTCACAGATGTTAGTGGTGCATTCCCATCTCATCTGTCTGTTTACAGAGAATATCTGATTCCCTGCGGCCCCATGCAAATTGAAACCTCATCAGATGTCCACGGCCGTACCCTGCTGCTCTGCTTTTTTCCCATCTAAGTAGAAAATCATTGATCTGCGAAGTTTAATCTGATTTTCTTTTCTTTTTCACCCTTGATGTGCATGTGCACACCGAGATGGGCTGGGCTTGTTTTGCACTCATATCTTGTTCCCTGAGAGGAACACACACTTGACACATTGCACTTCAATCATTTATTTCTTATTTCTTGCACTTCACTCTTTCCAATTGCAAAGATTAAATTGTTAAGTTAAATCCTGAAGTATTGTCAAGATGTAAACCCATTGCAGTAGCGAATAAATGCACACACACACACACACACACATCCGGAGCAGTGGGCAGCTATTGCTCCAGCGCCCGGGGAGCGGATTAGGGGTTAGGTGCCTTGCTCAAGGGCACCTTAGTCATGGTATCAAAGGTGGAGAGACTGCTGTTCCATAAATCCAAAGGTGGAGAGAGTGCACTTCCATAATTCCTGCTGGTCAGTCACAATCCCCACCTTCGATTCCAGGGAATCGAACCGGCAAGCTTCAGGTTACAAGCCCGACTCCCTCCCCATTAGGCCACGACTACCCTATGTATTGAAATAAATGGTCAAGCAAATAATAAATATAACACACATGCAAGAGTTTGCACTCTTCAGGATCAGGATTATTCAATCAGACTATTGGAACTGACAGCTTGGCAAAAACAAAATACTGAAGACTTGATGTACATTACAAGTGGGGAAATTGTGATGTTCTTTTCAATAAGAGATGCCCTCTAGTGGACATGAACGGTACACCGCATGTTAAAAAGCATCCAAGGAAGGGAAGCCGAGATGTAGGCTAATGTAAACACAAAAGAATGAATCTAAACATTATGTATAACTTTATTACATACTGTATATATAACAAAGCCTAAAGAATTTTACACATACATAATATATAAATAGTCTCTTTCTAAATGCAACTACTATTAAGAAGTAGTATTACTACGACTAATAAAATATGATTAATAAAATAATAAATATGAGTAAGGAGTACACCACTATAGCTGTTATTTACTCCACTCTGGTGTCTAGGACTCCGTGACGTTGCTCTCCGTGGGTTCTCCGCTGAGGCGGTGAAGCTCAGCGCGCATGCTCAGAAGGGAGAGGTATGGTTGAAAACTCGCAGTCCATCGCGCTGAGCAGAAGAGGAGCAGCACAACTAAATGTGACTTATCTGAGCATCATCATCATCATCACATCTGCGCCTCCGGGGGAGAACAAAGACGAGACGAACTCAAACAACGCGACCAGAGCCTCCCGGAGTGATATGATATTATTATTATTATTATTATATCTCTCGACGTGACGACTGTTTGTCTGCCTCTAATGTTTCCAACCCACTGAGACCAGAGGGATTTATTCCTTCTTTTGTTCTTTGCTTTTTTTTTTTTAAATTGACTATTAATAAAAGCAGCCAAAACGAATACATACGGGTCATTATGGTTTTGTTAACACTGAATAGAAGAGGGTTGAATTGCTTGTGCGCGCAGTTCTTGCTGTGGATTTTATGTGCTGTGGACGGTGAGGAGCAGCAGTTCAGTGTGGAGGTAAGAGATCCAAGGAAGAGATGATGCTGATGTCCTTCACATCTCTATGTCCGTAACAAACCCTGAGAGCTGGAGTGAGCATTTTGCATGAAAACTACTACCAGTTCATCTCCCCATAACGCATCAATTCAAAGTTTATTACAATGACAACAATACTAGCCTACAGCAGGAATGGATTGTCTTGTTATTTCCGAGACTTGTTGGTGAATGTTTACTATAATCGAGGACTACAAGAGCAAAGCAATTTAATTTAAACATCTTAATGAAATCAGAGTGCTAATATACAATGATTTAGGCACAGTCTAAATATTAGTGCAGTTTTTTTTTTTTTTTAGAAATTAAGCACTTTTTTGTGTTGGCACTTGGATCTATAGCTAATTTGTTCAAAAACATATTGCACTTCTTGACTTATTGTGTGGCACGCTTCCATAATTCCTGTATATTCTCTTTTCTTCCACACAAACACACACACACATAACATTGAGGTTTGTTCTATTGGCACAATCTGATTCGCAAAAGGGCGGAATAAATCCACTAGACATGACTTGATATCCGGCCAGTAACCAAAAGAAGTCAACCTGTCATTACAGCCTAAATATTGTAACGGTAAACATGCTGTTACAGTTCAACTTTTCAGTTTTTATTAGAAATGCAGCAAAGAAAGCTTTCGCCTTTGAAACGTGCCAACATTATAAAAGTCGCTTGCGAATTTACAGTCGGTCAGAAGTTATGCTCAAATGAGACAGCTGTTTGTGTTGTTTGGAATAGTGAAGTGTGTTCAGGGCAAAGTTTTTCTCCATAGCTTATAATGACTCGAGCGCTGGATGGTGTTGCAGAGGCAGACGGCTTGTTTATGAGCTTGACAGTTGTGTCAGATGCCCTTTATGTCTTTAAGGAGCCTAAAATCTGCGGCGAAGCAAACAATGGCTTGAGACGCCTTAAATTTTCATCCTGACAACTGTTATTCTTTCTGTCTCTTGGAAGATTGCTATTTTAGACCCTTTGAGATTAGAGGCTTTCTCAGGACAGCAGCAATTGTGTCACATTTTTACAGTTCTGTGTACTTTGAAGCCTCCAGTCAGCATGTATTTAAGCATCCCATCATGCAAGTAAGTATTTTGAGATAACTCTATGAGAAACGAAGCAGAAAACATATGAATCAAATCAACTTCATGCAAACTTCTTCACTGGATTGACTTCTTTATTGATTCCTTTCTTAATGAAATCGATGGTTCCATGAAGAACCTTTAACATCCATGGAACGTTTCATTCGGGCAAAAGGTTCTTTATAGTGGAAAATGGTTCCTTTACCCTAAGAAAATCATGGTTCTTTTAAGAACTGTTCACTGAAAGCCAAAAAAATGGATCTTTATCACTCTTAAAAATAAAGGTTCTAAAAGTGGGTTTTCAGAGCGATGCCATTGAAGAACCATTTTTTGGTTTCCCAAAGAACCTTTCAGTTCTTAAAAGAACCCTTATTCGTTTTCTTAGGGTAAAGAACCATTTCCCACTATATAGAACATTTTGTTCAGTGGAAAGGTTCCATGGATGTTAAGGGTTCTTCATGGAACCACTGATGGCAATAAAGAATCTTATTTTTAAGAGCAGAAGTGTTCTTCAGATTATTAAAATGCGCTTCAAACTAAGAAAAAAAAAAGGTTCTTTTAGGAGCTGTTCACTTAAAGATTCTTTTGGGAACCCAAATGGTTCTTATATGGCATCGTTTAAAGTTTTGAACCTTCATTTTTAAGAGAGTAAGGGATAGTTTACTCAGTTTTTTTCTCCTGCAGAACATCAACATTTTTAAAATGTCTCTTACAATGTTTGGACCCGCATTCTCCAAAATATATTCTTTTGCATTCTGCAGATTTTGGAATGACATTAGGGTGAGTAAATGACAGAATTTTCATTTTAAGGTCAACTTTCCCTTTAAGAAAGCCTTTCAGACATTGAATCTGCCAGGGTAAAAAACATAGAACAGACAGACAAAATGCATTTTCCACTTGTCTGATGTTATAAACGGACACTGATGTAAAAACATTGAAGTTTATTGGCGCGGTTTGGCTTGCGTGTTCTGTTGGTGTGGCAGTGGCAGTGGCAGAGGTTTATGTTGGTAGCTTCCTGTGCGCACACACAAATTCAGTGGCTTTTAGAGGGATAAGACGAGTTGCTGTCTTTCTAAATGACAGATCTGTGCGTTAGCCAGAGTTTAACCTAAATCCGTCCAGGTTTTGATGGCAGGGCAGCGGTCGGCTGACATTATGACCGTCTCTGTGGGACTGAGGTCAGCAGCTGATTGGTCACCGGGCCACAGCATCACCTCAATTTCCTGCCTGCTTGTGTTCCACATGATTAACACTGTTTTACCAGACACATTCAACCAGTTTTATTGTGTTATGGTTCAATATCTATTCAAATGCATAATGTACACACTCCCAGTACAGTAGAAAAGGTCTCTCTCTCTCTCGCTTGCTCACTTTTGGTCTGTGTGTGTTTTGGAGAGAGACATTATTAATAGTGTGACAGACAGACAAAAGAGGGATTTAACTAGTGTGCGGCAAAGGCATTGAGGTGTGTTATAAAAGAAACCATTGACAAACTATTTGGTCTTTCAGAAAGCCAAATTATTAAGAGCTGACAATGGACATGTAATCTTTTCTTGGCTGTTCTCGCGCTCTCCATACGTATTGCTCTCTGGAGGTCTTTACAATGCTTTCAGTTGAAGAATGGCCTCCCAGAACCAGCCGAGAAGTTATCTCCCGGGGACACAACTGATTTATTTTTTAATCAAAAAGAAAGATTTATTAAATGGAAAAAGTTGTGTTAATATAAATCGTTTGGATTATGGGGCTGTTATTTCATTCATTGTATAGATTTAAGTCATCATGTCTTACGAAACCGCTGGAAAATAGCGCCAGAGCTGTCAGTCAACAAAAAGCGTCACTGTGAACAGATAAAGCTCTGTCACACCTCTACAACAAAGGCGTATTCTCTGCAGAATGACAAGATTGGATGATGTTTGTCACTTCGTATAACATGATGTGTGTGTGAATAGAGTTCAGATAGAGTTCAGCCTCTGACTTTCTATTGCAGTGACTTTCATTTTGATAAAGTTGCGTTAAAACAAGAGCGAAGGTTATTTCTGCGCCGATTCACCCCCAAAATACACTTGCATATGCACTGGATGTATAGGGTTGGGTGATATTTAATATATTTACGAGCCCTAATTGTATGCCAGTGTTTTGGGAGACTTTCATGAACACATTTGAGTGATTATACAAATGAATCATTGAATCAGAGCTGAAATGATTCATACACTGTAAATGCTGATTCATGTGAACTGAACAAACTTTGATGCTACTTTGAAAAATCAAAGATGCTACTAAAACAGTTTTAAAGGTGTCATACACTGTAAAAAAAAATATATATATATATTTTCATGATTTGTTATAGCAACATTTGTTTTTTCTAAGTTATTTTGTTAATTATTAACTGCATTTAGTGTAGAGGTTGCATGTGAAATTTTGTTGGTGGGTAGAATGAAAGAAATTCAATTCAATTCAACATTTTTTTTTTTGAAAAATCAACATAGTTAATTAATGTTGTTCAGATAACATAATATTTTGAGTTGATTAAACCAATCGCCTTCATTGTATTAACTCAAATTTTTAATTTCAATGAACTCAAAATTAAGGCAGTCGGGTAACTTACTTTAAGTTAAATCAACAATTATTTTTATACAGTGTACTTGAGAGTCATAAGACGAGGAAATCTCAAATATTTTATCACCCAGCCCTAATTGTACATTGGGGTTGAACAAAAATATTCGGACGTACATGTGATGACGAGAATAAAAGTTAAATTGATTAATTTAAGTGGACATTTTGAACTGATTTATGTTAATCAATTCTGACAATAATGAATTTTTCATCAAAAACACTATTAAAATACACATACCTACGAGTAAGGAATGCTCGTCATGAACCTCCGTGAACATTTTTGAGTGATGACACAAACAAAAAACACTGAATTTCAGTTGAATTCGTTCATTTGGACTGATACATGTAAATGAATTGAACCGATTCTAATGCTAATGAAATTTTAATTAAAAACACCATTAACACTTTCATACTGACAGCTAACACATCTCAGAAATATCACCTAGTCCTAATAGTATACCAGTGTTTTGGGATGAATAGGTCAGATTATAGGTCTAAATTTAGATAATCTGTGTATCACAGATTTTGTCACACTCACACAAGCCACTTACACATATAGGCCTACTGGAAATACACACACATATTCTCAGCTCATGCTCAGCTCTCAGCTTCAAAGAGAATGCACAATGCGCAACTCATCCCATAAGCCCTTTGCTTTGACTTATATGTGTTCTAGAGGCATTGAGGTTGCGTCCTGCTGAGCGGCGAGTCCGTGACGGCCCAACTGCACGGGTTCAGTTCTGTCTTTCTCACCACCCGACAGATCCGATCACAAGAACCCTTTGAATAATGGAGCCATTTGACTTGGTCCGTTTTGATCCCGAGTACAACATTAAAGTCTCTTTTGATGGCTGATGAATGAACAGAAGCTCAAATGTTTATTAGATCGCTTCCTTCACCCTTCCATCTGTGCGTTTATACTTTTGCAGTGTTTGTGAGCGGCACTTTCTGTCTTGAGGCCTACTGAGGACATGTTGACCTTTTATTGGCTCTTATATTTGTTAGCAGTTGTTGCATTTATACCTAATGTGCTTGTGTATGCGTCAATGTGTGCATGCTTTCCATTCCTACATTGTGTCATCATGTGCATTTCCAGGATAGATCGTAGTGCTCTGTTTCATGTAGCATGTTGCGTTCACACATGGTCTCTCTGATGTCAGTTTGGCTCTGTACGGCGAGCAGATTTTCGCTGTGGAGGGGACGACACATCCGTCTGTTTATCTGTCAGAGTCTTGTGAGAACCAAAGCACACCAGTACAACCCAAACACAGTCGCAAACCTAACGCATGGTTCTGTCTGTACGCAATGCCTATTTCTAGCTTTCTTACTCCCCGGATGTTATATTCTTTCTTTTCTGTCTCACTTGCGCCGTCTCTTGACATTTTCCTTGCCGTGATGTTTGTGTGCTGAAAGAGACCGTTGCTCTTCAATCTTTAATGGCACGGGTGATTGCTGGTGTTGAACAGCCACACATGACACTATCGGCCCTCTTGAGATGTTTGGGGTTTTCTATTGACACTGTGGGGACCTGGAAAATGTTCTTGCAGCTCAATCCAGTGACGACTTGATGCCAAGCTCACTTCTACATTGCACAGGCACTAACTACACTGAAAAAAACCAACAATGTGGTATTTCGACATGATCTGACCCTTGAAAGTGACTTGTTGGTGTAACCGAAGGTAGTCGGGTTAAAGGATGAGGTCACTTCAGAATTAATGTCCTGATAATTTACTCACCCCCATGTCATCCAAGATGTTTATGTCTTTCTTTCTTCAGTTGGAAAGGAACTGAGGTTTGAGGAAAACATTCCAGGATTTTTCTCCTTATTGTGGACTTCAACAGGGACCAATGGGTTGAAGGTACAAATCGCAGTTTCAAAAGGCTCTACACGATCCCAGCTGAGGAATAAGGGTCTCATCTAGTGAAACAGTCAGTCATTTTCTATAAATAAATAAATAAATAAAAATGTAAATATATACTTTTTAACCACAAATGCACTAGCTCTGTGATGCGCCACGCATTATGTAATCACGTTGGACAGGTCACGCGTGACGCAGACGGAAGTACCCATCCAGTGTTTGCAAAGCGAATGTGCCCTTTACAAAAAAAAAGGTAAAATGACGATGTTGGATGATTTTGAAGCCCTACCGCTTAACGCTACTTCCACCTACGCCCGCGACCTTTCAAACGTGATTGCGTAATGCTAGTGCAAGACGAGCATTTGTGGTTAAAAAGTATATAGATTTTTCGATCTTTTCGCTAGATAAGATCCTCGTCTGGGATCATGTAGAGCCCTTTGAAGCCGCACTGAAATTGTAATTTGGATATTCAACCCATTGAGCCCCAGTGAAGTCAACCTTAATTTCTTTTCGACTTAAGAAAGAAAGACATAAACATCTTGGATGACATGGGGGTGAATAAATTATCAGGAAATTTTAATTCTGAACTGAACTAATCCTTTAATTCAGTCATATTAAAGCAGATTTTTTTTTTTACTCAAAATAAATCAAAATCATTCAAAACCGTCCATGTTTACAGTGTACTGTATATTTATACTACTAATGATACAGTCAAATTTGTAAATTGCAAATTTCATGAAAACAAGATGAGGACACATTTCTACCCATATTTAAAAAGTATTATTTTGCATATATTTTTCAACAATTAAGAATTTTACTGGTAATATTAATCATAATTTTACTGGAAAAGATACTGGTAATTTTCTGCCAGGACATTATCCATATTACAAGAACTTAACTTCTTTGCTTTCAATTAACGTGATTCTCTAAAATGGGACAATGCGAAACAATCAAGTACTGAAACTGTAGTTCCCAGCATGCTTAGAAAATGTTTAAATTAAGTGTTATTTTATGTGTTTTGGAGCAAATGAGAAAAGAGGGAGACTTGATAGTTTTTAATAGTGTTTAATGTTCAATTATGTTGTAATTATTAGAGCCATTTAAATTTCTCTGGGTTACCATTGTGGAGAAAAGTGAAGCTTTTTCTTCGGCTCTGGAATTGGTACAAGATATATCAATACTGTTTTGTCCAAACATCATTTCATGCTTAACATTTAGTACACTAGAATATGCCATTGCTAGGCATTAGTTTGGTTCAATGCATTAGTTTAAAGCAACATTGGAGCTAAGTCATATGATACAGAATTATAAATTATATATATATATATGGAGAAATGTGATTGAATGATTGATTTACTGTACTACTTTTGCCAAAATGTGCAGTAAAACAGGAGCACACTGTGTGAAATACTGCTTTCCACAATGCATTGCACTGTACTTGACCTTCCATTTCAAGTGTGATGAATGAAATGGAAGCAAAGGCCACAATGTTAACATCTAATTCACATTTAATTAATCATTTAAAAACTCAAAACGTAAGACATTTGACACAAAATTGGATTAAAAATGCCACTCACTGATTAAACATGCAATAATGAACAACAATTTAGCATAGCACAAGATTTGTTGCATACCGCTTCACATAAATTATTAGGCCATATACAGTACATACTGAGCAGTATGCTAGTATTCAATTCTGAACATGTAGCAACAGACACAATCCTCTCTCTGGAGGGAATGAACTGCGAATGAATGAAAATGTTTTGTTTGGAACTGGGTCGTGAGGTTAAAAGCGTGCTAGACCCGTTATAGAACCGTGACATTCTCTGACATTTGGCCAAAACAGTCGGCAGCGGTTGATGGAGGGCATGAGACGGAGGGGGCAGCCATGGAGATCCCATGTGCGATATGACGGTTTGGTATGTGTCCGGATTAATAATTTAGTGCGTGTGAAAACGGATACCAGAGAGCGATAGCCCTTACCCACACACACTTACACTCACTAAAGCACAAGTGACGCAAGAGATCCGACGTGTCTGGTGTCACAGTTGAGCTAAAACAGACAGCAGTTAAGCACCATTGTGTGAAAAGTTTTTAATATAAGTAGTAAAAACACACACATATTCCACGTATGTATGTAAAGAGGCAGCAAAACAGTTATGGCGACTCAAATTGCATGGGATGAAGGTTAAATCATGCATTAAAATGAATAAGCCTGGTAAAGCTTTCCTTATCAAGTCTAACAATCTGGAAAAGCAACTAGCTTCACTAGGAACTGAATGATTGTTTTCACACAGGTTTCCTCAAACACTCCCCTCGTCTGCCATTGGTCACGCTCCCTCCCCAAACTCACCCCTATGGTTGATCTAATGTTGCTGTTGCCGAGCTGATCGAGACACTCAAACAAACAATATTCTGAAAACGCCACAGAGCCAAAAATTTAACCTCTAGAGATGAACGAGGGATCTAGGATGGATTCAAGTATTTTTGACTACCCAAACAGTCACTTATTTATCTGTGATCTATATTCCATCTGTCCATGTTGCCATGGTCACATCCTCTCTCCGAGGATGTCTCATTGCTAATGAAGCGTTCGAACGCCCTTTAGGGTTCAGCTTTGATGTTTCTATGAGGCTAATTAGGCCTTGTTTGGCTTATTAGCTTGTGATCCATGAAACGCATCAGCTCTGAAAGTTCACTGGCGTGGTTCAGTGATCAGAGTACAGCGTCAGGTCCGCTCCGGCCCAAATCATATCATGTGTGAAGTTGGTTGACCTTTTGGAGTTCAACAACGACTGTCTTCCAGTGTTGTTATTGTTAATTAAAACGATTATCATTTATATCATTATTTCAGCTGAAATAAAACAAAATGTAAATAGATTAAACACTTAAACAAGAATTGACAGCTAAAAGTATAAAATAGTCAATCAAATCGTGCACAATCACAATAATTACCCTGATGATTAGTCACATGGCATTTACGGCTCGGGTGATTGGCTCAAAAAAGTTTCCACAAGAAATATACCTATGAGCAAAGATATGGAAACTGAATAAAAAATAAAAAGTTTTGTATCTCACAATTCTGACTTTTTCCTCAGAATTGCGATACAATTGCGAGTTATAATGTCAGAATTGCGGTATATAAAGTTGCAATTGCAAGGCATAAATTCTGAGAAAAAAAGTGAGATTTAAACTTTTTTTGTCGCAATTCTGAGTTTTTCTTAGAAATCGTGAGTTTTGAGGGAAACAAAGTCTTTTTCCCCTCAGAATTTGACTTTACAGCTCGCAGTCGCGAGTTTATATCCCACAATTCTGAGAAAAAATGTATAAATTGTGAAACAAGAAGTCGCAATTATCTTTTTAACTGTTTTATTTCGTGCCGGACACAAGCTTCCATACAAACATGACAGAAAGTAGTTCACATAGGCTACTTCCTGAAAGTCCAGCAATAACTGTCATCGAGATGAATTAAAAGTCTTTCTCGTTAGTTTGCTAATCCAAACACAGTCATAATCGTACATGAATGACATGAACTCTGATGGGTTACGAAAATGAAAAAAACAAAAAAACATTTAAAATAAACCGAGAAACAACGGTTTCCAGCAAAGAAAAAAAACAGGAAATAAATAGGTTGGGAGAGTTAATAATATAGGTTAAAGTTCTGGGATAACAACTGAAAGTTCGTAGGATTAAACCCCAAATGAGTCATTGAGCAAGACACAAAAATGTACAGTAAAGTGCTTTTGACAACAGCATCTGCTAATAAATAAATGTCAATCTTACCAAAATATAGGGTGTACCTGTAGGCCCAAAGCTCTTTGTTCCACATCCAAAGTGCTAACGTTACCGTATCCCGTGTCCTGGTTGTGGTTTTTAATGGCCCAAATCTTCTTGATGCTGCACCAAACGTGCTAAGTGTTCCCAAATCCAAAACCACCTCAGAACACTCTCTTTCCCTCTAGAGGTCCCCAGGGGTAACAGTCCTCACAAAATCTTTCTGTCTTAAAGAAACAGTAACTTTAGAATAAATATGGCCAAATGTATGTCATACGTCCTACCAAATCACTGAATAATCCTTTCAGATTATTTCTAAACTACTAAAATAACATGACTTTATCTGTCTTTACTGTAATAAATGTGTTTCTGCTCTGATATGAATTGACTGACAGACAGGTGTAGGAAAACATTGACCTTCTGTGTGGAGCTCAGCTGTCTATCATGAGCAGATAAAAGAGGGCATATATCACAGGAAAACTGAAAGAAAAAATGAGTTTAGACACCAGTGAAGAATGAACCTAGAGAGCCGAACAAACACTTTGAATTATCCTTCTCTTTACTTTCTTTTACCACGCTAATTATATGTGATATGACAAAGCAAGTGCATAGTATGTGAAAATTTGAACGCCAGCTAGCATACTACAAATCTTATATTCGTTCAGGAGAGTGGTGTAGTTCATTTTAGAACAAATTATATGCTGATGACTCTCAATATCATAAAAAAATATGATTAATCACATGATTTCGATAAATAAACCTTCAAAGCTTATATTTTATTTATTTAATTATTATTATTATTATTATTATTATTTATAAACTATGTTTTTTGAACTTTTCTGTTGCCAGTTTGAAAACCCCTGCCCTAGAGTACACCACATAAGTCGGGAACATATCTGCAAAGACTGTAGATACTGCAACGCGCAAGATGGCGGAATACGTTGCGCCTTCTGTAAAAGAGCCAATCGCTGATTGGTAAAGTCATTGCGTCACTTCAGCTGCCGTTAGAAGCTCTGGTTCCCATAGAAACATGAGACTCGCGCTTCGGACTGCACACGCGCATTGACTTGTCTAGCCTGAAAAATAAGCTTTTTTAACACTAGTTAAAAGTCAGTTCATGTCAGATTTGTTTTTGATTTGAAAATTGTTATTTAACTGTGAGTTCGGCAAGCAGTTTTTGCGATGTCAGGATTCTGGACTTGAAATAGCTGCCCGGAGGTTTTGCAAAAATGGTGAACAGACTTCCCTTGAAAGGGACTTTGATGTCAACCCAAATCAGCCAATGTTTAAAGGTGAAGTTTGTCATTGTAAATATTGGCAACAGAATTGAACAAGTAATGATTTCAAACAAGTTTCCATTGGTTTGGACAAACAAATAATCCCACATCACTGATTAAGCCAATGTTGTTTTGCCGAAACCGGTCAGGCCTTTCAAACAAACAGACTGCAATTCTGTTTGGTGCCAGAAATGGCACACTTCACTTTTAAGGTTATTGGTGCAAATAATACAGCCTTTCTAAAACCTTGCCAATACTTAACGCAATAACGCACCATACCTCCCACTGATTAACTTGAGGTTCAGTGTGTTTATTTATACTTGTGGTTTTTGCCAGGATTTGAGGTCTTTTGCAACCTCTGGGGTTTGATTGAGGCTTTGAAACAAAGCCTGAAAATAGTTTGTCATTCTTTTTTTCTGGAAAAATGTCCCTCAGCACGCTAAACAAATAGGGGAATGTGAAGCGTTGGGCGTAGACGCTGGGCAGCAATAGCTATGTTGCGTTGTGCAATCAAATAATAGCACCTCTGCACAATGCCACCCACGAAAACGTGATACATTTACGGCTCTGGTTTTGTTTCCTCATTCGCTTCAGGTCTGTGCATTATGCAACACCTCATCACGTATGTGTCGGTGAACCCGAACTACCATAGATCCCCTTGGATCCCGTTCCAACATCAAATTAGGTTATGATTTTTATTCATGAAGTCAGACTTTCGGTGCCAAATGCCTGTGCCAGGTAAAAGCATGATTCCTGTGCAGGGGAAAACATCTGAAGATAACAGATCACTGTTTAGCGAACAGCCTACTGTGAGTGAATGCAAATACAGGATATATTAGCAGAGTGTTACACTTTCCTGGCCAGACGTGCCAACAGCCAGGGGTGAAGGTCAACCAGTAGGCAGAGGGAATTCTGTGTGGAAATTCTGAATGTAATCGTCTAGTTGGCAGGTCAGCGTGTTATACTGTACATATTTTAGCTGACCTCTAGATCGTATCTAGAGGAACATTTTAATCCTCAGATGTTGCCCTTTTATATCTCAGTAGATCTAATGGAATTCTCTATGAACATTGTCAGAAAAAAAATGAGACGGTTGCTGACATTTAGTAAGATGAGAATTTGATGAGAAATGTTTGCGCTTATATTGAAATAGTTCTGACTTCAGACTTTGTATCTTTGTGAATCTGAGCACAGTTTGAGACATTGTTGAGATCTTTTCTGAAACTCATACACCTTTACTAGGGTGAGTGTTGTTATTGTTAACTAAAACTAAAGCTATTAACAAATGTTTTCGGTAATTGAAATAAAACTGATATAAAACATAAATATTAGATAATAAACTTTAAACCTTCATGACAATTAGAAATGTTGCCTTGACAAACAACATTGACTGGGCTCGTTTTACAAGTAGAAATCAAAAATGAAAATTCTGTCATTAATTACTCACCCTCATATCGTTCCAAACCTATAAGACTTTCGTTCATCATCGGAACACAAATGGAGATCTTTTTAATAAAATCGGAGAGCTTTCTGTTGTTCCATTGACAGCTACGCAACTACCACTTTGACGCTTCAAAAACTTCATAAAGAGATCATAAAACTAATCCATATGAATTGAGTTGTTTAGTCCCAATTGTCTGAAGAGACTTGATCACTTTATATGATGAACAGATTTAATTTAGGCTTTTGTTCACATATAAACATTGACCATCGATCGAACATAAACAGAAGCTCAACCAAACTTGCTTGATGCGCGAGAAAAAAACTCATTGGTTCTTGCAGTAGCTCAAAGTGCTGCGAAACACACAAGAATGAACCTCACTAGTTAGCATAACTGATATGTGCTTGATGAATGTTTCTCAAGTCAAGTCAAGTCACCTTTACTTATATAGCACTTTTTACAATGCAAATTGTGGCAAAGCAGCTTTACATTAATAATTGGCAAATCATTTTTGGCTGCACAGCAGCTCCCAAAGAAAATGGTGTTATTGTCCAGCTTATTCTATATATTATTGATTCGTTCCATTGCAAAGATCAATAGTTATAGTTATAGTCTAGTTAATTTATGTGCATCAGCACTGGAGAAAACAGTGATGTAATCGTCCAGCTCAGCTCAGTTCACATACAACGGCGCCAATGCAGTCAAAATACAGTCAAAAACACTGCTGAATATCAAGCAAGTGTCCCCAACTAAGCAAGCCAAAGGCAACAGCTGCAAGGAACCAAAACTTCAACAAAATGGAGAAAAAAACCTTAGGAGAAACCAGGCTTAGTCGGGGGGCCAGCTCTCCTCTGGCCAACAGTGAACACTTGCCCGATACTCAGGCAGAGTTATATCAGGTCATAAGTCGGATTGGAGTCGCAACAGTCAAAATATTTAATCGAGTTCCATCTAGTTTAAGATCTTTTAATCACGCCGGTATGGGACGGTTTGTGTGAGTCGATAAGGCCCTCACAAGGGATGAGTCTCCGCCGACACCCCAGGGCCACGCTGCTGCCGCACACAGGCGCAGGTTCCCCATCCGACCCGGACACGGCCCGGATCCAGCCAATCACATTAATTGGTATACCTCGGGATAAGCAGACAGACAAAAATTAGCGTAGACGCCATTCTTCTTCTGATGTAACGAGTACATCCGATATTATAGGAAGTGTTCCCGTTTCTATGTGAATAAAACATATAAATTTAATCTGTTCATCATATAAAGTCATCACATCTCTTGAGAAAATTTGAACTAAAACTCTCAATTCGTATGGATTAGTTTTACGATCTCTTTATGAACTTTTCAACGCGTCGTGTAGCTGTCAACGGAGGGACAGAAAGCTCTCCAATTTCATATTATGATTAAAAGGCTTTCATTAAGGTAGAGCTTATAGTTACAGTGAAGGGTAGGGTTAGTGGCTGGGTTGGGATACGCAAATGTCAACAATCGCGAACTTAACTTCCAGTCTGATTCTGCTGTCCTCAGACTGCGGTGAAGTGTGGCTCTGCAGTCACATGACAGCTGCAGGTTAATTTAGTCGTTAATAGTGGTGCCACAGAAATGCATAATTCCCAGGCCGAGCACATGAACAGCTCCGAATAAAACGGCACATGTTGTCATCTTGACATGGTGTGAATGCAGCATAACACACCACAGCTAATTATCCTTGTGATGCATAACACATAAAACAACTTAAGTGAATCAAGTCCTCTGATTGCTGAGTGTGTAATGAAGATATAATTCATGTGACGTGATATATATTAAGCTTTCTGTCGTGTATCTCACAGAACAACCTGAATTTGTCCTTTATTCTCACTTGGGCTTGATGAATTATCAACATTCCTCTGTAAATAACATTAAAAAAAGCTGTGTGGCGATGTGTTGAAGGATGTCTATGCATGCTTTAAACAGTGTGCAACACTTTAAAGTATAAGTACATACTTGTCTATTAAACTCCTTAAAATGATTTATCTAAGTAGATCGTGTGTGTGGATCAATTTCCTTGTCGACCCCAAACAACGTTCGTTTCAACCTTTCAAACCTAATGGTTAGGGCTATCATTCCCATTGATCTTTTGGCTTATGATTGTTTGCTGGGAAAGTTATTCCATTACAAATAAACAGTGTTGATCCAGGAATACGTTGTACTTAGGTAAATCGTGTTATACGTTTTAGTTTAGTACGTCATCAAATTATGTTTGCCAGTTGCAGGACCTTTAAAAAAATAACTAGACTAGTAAATTTCTCAGAGAAATGATCATATTTCACCCTAAAATTAAAAGAAAAAACTGAAATGTTTATTTACCAAATGAAAATAATACTATGCATATTTTGCATAAACATCATCCTCATTACAAGAATGCAAAAGAAATATCATTCTCATTACTGAAAATGATCCACAATGGAAAAATCTTCATTTTCTTTATGCAAATTGAATTAGATGTCCAAGAAGGGAACTCAGTCTAAGATATAAGATATATATAAAATATAAATTATGTATTTGCATGTGGGCTACAATGCCTAATTTAACAGTTTTTCATCAATTACTGACAATCCTCATTTTCGCCGCGTGAGATTCTCCAGCTTTTTTGTTGTTGAGCAACCGTTAAAGCTCCGCCCTCTTCTGGAAAGCGTCAGGAGCAGCAGCTCATTTGCATTTAAAGGGACAGACATACAAATAGTGTGTTTTTACCCACACCCAAATATGGGCAAATTTGTCAAGCTATAATAAATGATCTGTGGGGTATTTTGAGCTGAAACTTCACAGACATTTTGGAGACACCAGAGACTTGTATAATAGGTCCCCTTTAATACTTTTATATACTAACAATATCGGTTTTACAAACCAATAAAAATGACCATCAACAGCCAATCAGAATTCAGTTCTAATGTGATCATTTTGGTCATGTTTACCAGGACCACACACACACACACACACACACACACACACACACACTCAGTGTCATGATGAGTGTTGTAGAGTTGTGATGCATTTGGCTGTTGGCTGAAGGCAGCAGATGGGTCAACAGAGGATCCGTGTAAGCACTTCCTACTGCTTCTCTCCGGCATTAATGAGAAAACCACTTCAAAAACAAACTCAACGTTCTTTTTAATCTGCTAATGGCAGTAACGGTAGCAGTGGCCATGTTTCAACAGAAAACTCTGTCAGTGCGAGTTAGTTCAGCTATGCTAAGATAATGTAATTCTGGGTTATGTATAGAATTTTAACTGTGCATATTAGTTGTTTTTATCTTCATTTCAAATGCATTCTCAAGAAACTGTCAGAATGAGTTATTTTAGCTATGCTCAGAAAAACAATTAAATTATATATACAATTATATTATATTAGCACATGTGTTTCAGTGTAGTTAGTAATTCTTATTATACATTCTTATTATATGCAGTTCTGACTGGCCGATTACGGATTTTTGCTGTGAAACCTTTATTTAAGTAATGTCTAATGATCAAACAAAACTCTCTTTCTCTCTCTTTTTAAGGCTTGGCTGCAGAGGTATGGCTACCTCCCTCCCACAGACCCCAGAATGTCCGTCCTGCGGTCAGAACAGACCATGCAGTCTGCTATCGCTGCCATGCAGCGTCTTTACGGCCTTAATGTCACCAGTGAACTCGATAAGAACACCATAGAGTGAGTAGCAGTTACACTCTCGCTAGCTCCCATATTGACTGATTCTGGGTCAGAAGTTTAAGAAGATTGTTCTTCTCAGAGTCACTTTTACGCTGCTGACTGTGTTTACATGCACAACAAAATGCCCATAAGTTGACTGACCCTGTTGCAAAGACGGATGCCCGTTTGGTTTCCCATCCTGGAGTGTTTTTACCAGCAGTGGTGCCGCTAGAAATACCAAGGTCATGGGTTCAGTTCCCAGGGAATGCATAAACTAATGTAATGAACACAAAGTCACTCTGGGTTAAAACAATTTCCAAATGTATAAATGTATATACCACCACCTAGATCAATGCAAACCAGTCTGGGCCAACTTGAAAATTTATGCTGGCCTAATTTGATCATTTCAGTAGGGTAAAGGGATAGGGATCATTTCAGAAATGCCTTCACAAACTATAGATCTGTATCTCTGAATATGACGTACAGCTGTGATTTCCAACCAGGTGTAGAAGACATTTTTCTAATTCAGGTGTTATTAAAATGTACTTGCGCCTTCGTGATGGCTTACATATGAACTGTTTTGAAAGACTGATGTGCAACAGCTGGCCGCTAAGATCATGGTGATTTCATAACTCTTATGTACTCTTTTTGTTTCCTTTTTGCTTCGGCATAGTGATATCACCTTAAGGTGAGGCTGATTCTTCTCTTGTGATGTGTTTTTATATATTCAAAACTGTTTCTCTCTCTTTCTATGAACTCTATTGAAGTTGCTCAAGATCAGATCAGAATATGAGTGATCTGATTTACAGTATCATAATGGAATATATTATTGATAGCGGAAAGCATTCATTCTTTAGCCAATATTTGGCCTCTCTAGACATTGGAATGAATTTGGATATTAAAAAACATGGTGGTACTACTACTACTAAATGAAAAAATACAAAGTAAGTTCATTATAACACAAGCATAGGTTGACGTGATGTATGTAAACTTTAAATTTTAGAAATTTAAGACACTGTTCCGGAATGCTAATTCAACATTTTAGTGTCATGTAGAGGCCCAGACAGGCTGAATGTCGTGAGTGTGGAGCAATGCAATACTAATGAATCTGCTTCCTTCTCTCACTCAGCTGGATGAAGAAGCCACGGTGTGGGGTGCCAGACCAGTTCGGTGGTGCCTCGAAATTTACCGTCCGAAAAAGACGTTACGCCCTCACAGGGCAGAAATGGCAACATAAACATATCACATACAGGTGAGTTACAAAACCACACGTTTGTGTATGTGTGTGATGTGAAATGCATTTATTGTTTGTCTCGTTTTCCAATAAAACAAAATGAATTTACTTCATACTAAGATACTAAAACTTGATTTCAGAGAAAGTGTATTTTCCTCACAAAATTTAGTAAGGGTTATGTCTAAATCAAGACAAACAAAAACAAAATTGCCAATGGGGAACATTTCTCTGAAAACAAGTTTTAATATTTCATGCAGTTTTGCTTCTCGAGTCTTGTTTTAAAGATATTTAAATATGTTTACTGGAAAACGACACTAATACTGATTAAGAAAAGGATTTCTGCCGTTCCAGCAGTAGTGCTGAGATAATTATGCTGTCAGATTCGTCTCCCTCACCTCACTGTCCGCCTGCCAAAATCCCTTCACTCGTCCTAAATCACTCTGTCCAAACTTCTCCGAGCTGCCCTCACTCCCTCGGTGTTTACAAATCTTTACTGGAATGACTGCAAAAAATCAAATTTCACTGAATTATTCAAGCCAAATTATTATTCAAATTATTCAAAGACTATATATATATATATATATATGTATATACTCTATCGTTTAAAAGTTTGAGGTCAGTAAGATTCCTACTTCACATTAACGCTGTACTTTTTAACTTTCTATTCATCAGAGTCAGTTTTCAATGTTAAGCTGGATCATGTGGATCAAAAATATTCTGAAGGATCCCGTGACACTGAAGACTGGAGTAATGATGCTGAATTATCAGAATCACGTATTGCATTTTTTGACCTACATTGTTACAATATGACATCAACAACATTATTATTTGTACAGTATTGTGTTAGATGTATTATAACATACACATTATATTTTTCATAATCTTTTTACATATTATACATAAACATAATGATCTCTATCCTAAATGCAAGATTAATTTGATAATCCCACAGCTTGTCTGTATGACCTATATTCAGATACAACTATAGCATTACATTTGCCTCAAAATAGTATAGTGTGGACAGGTTTGTGTGACGGACGCGACAGAAAAAGTGCCCAAAAACTCAGCCCACTACTCCTCGAACATAACTAGAAGTTCATCCACCTATAAAAGTAGTCCCATCTGAAAATGATGTGTAACAGCTCGAATAACAAGCATACCCACTGCATAATTCATGAAACCAAGCTTCGCATTTCTGCTTTTAAAATCTCCCGACTGTTTTTTCTGCAAGTGTGTTAATGTAAAATAATTTCTGCAAACTAATCGACATGATGAAATTACAAAAGACCGTGTACCAGCACACTTTGACAAGATGTATATCAAACAATATGGTCTACTGAGAAAGAAAGAGAGAGACAGAGAGAGATTATGATTATGTAATGGAATGCAGCTTGGTGGCTTTAGGCAGGAGTTTAGAGCGCGTGTGTGTGTGTGTGTGTGTGTGAGTGTGAGTGTGTAGCCATGCTGACCAGATGGGTAGGCAGATGTTCCCTTCAGCACTCCCTGCTCTCTGTCTTGATCCAGACTGTACCACCCTTCACCTTTCCCCAACCCTGGATCATACCATACCACACAGGCGCGCACACACACACTCACTCACACACACAGAGCCCTCTCCTCATCCTCTCATACTATAACAAGCACAAATAGCGTCACTGTGTGTGTGTGTTAGTATGGGCTAATTGAGTTGGTCTCAAAGCAGTCTGTGTTCTCATAACCACTGACACACACAGTCATTCACGTAGCTGACATGGTTTCAGCATCACCAGAAAAAGACTCGGAAGAACAAAGCGCAGTGTTGTGTATTCAGTGTCCAGGGGACGCTTTCGTGTGAGCCCTTTTGTTTACATAGGTTTAGATAATATAATACCACAATTTTTAAAGTAACAGCATGTGTAATGAACACTGTTGATTTGCCAGAAGCTCGTCTGGGCTGTGTAGAGCATTTTCTACACCAAATGAAAACTTTATTTAGGATTCAGTACAAGCTCTGTGGACATTGTTTGCGGCATAACACCGCTTTTAAACCCGGGTAAAGGAGCGTTTCACACTTGTAATTTAAAAGAGGGGTTAGCACTGTTTTTTATGAAACCCTGGGTTAGCACCGCTTTTGCGATGTTTACCACGGATTCTGGTGCTAAACTTGTACAGTGCGAAAGATGCAGTGTTCGAATGTTACAGCAAGCAACAGACAACCAGTCGTGTACTCATGTTTGCCTGCTTTAGACAGCCACAGAAAGACTGCGAATTGTATATAAACAGTAAATTCTGTGTTTGAGAGGAAAAATGTCAATTGCTGAAAGAAAACGCGACAATGAGTGAGACCGTTTCATTCTTGCCTTTATAGTCCGAATTGTCCATTAAGTGTAAACTCAATAGTACAGGATGCGCAATGCTAGAGCTGCGAAACGTTTATCCAATCAATGACACTGACACCGCAAATATGCAAATAAGAACATTAACCCAGGGTTTAGGATGTGAAAGGACAGTTTATGAATACCCAGGATTAATCGTTAACCCCATGTAAATTATGAGCAGTGTGAAATGTAAAGCAAGATAACCGAGGATTCCGTTTACCCTGGGTTTAGAATGACCCAGGGATAACTATTTCATGAATTTACTAAATTGCGAATAAAAATAAAAACCTAAAGCATTCTGGGAAAGTGTTCTTTCACTCTCGCCCACAAAATTTAATTTGTGAAAAATGAAAGATAGATATTTAAATGTTTTATGTTACATTTAATCCTTTATCCATTAAACTTTCAAACAAGGTCTTCAAACAAACAAACGTATTTTCTCAATTTAATTCTGAAAGGCACACAACCCTGCATTGTATAGTGGACAATATCCCTGCTGTTTGATTTTCCTAGTGGAAAGACTTCCTTCTGGTGGTGGTGGTGGTGTAGTCTAGTGGTTAAAGAGCTGGGCCAATAGCCAGACAGTTACAGGTTCAAACCCCAAACGTGGTGAAATATGAATTATAACCATTGTGCCCTTCTGACATACACTTAACCCCTAACTGTCGTTATGATTTAACACGGTTAGATTGTGGAAACAATTTCCACTGGCTCCGTTCATCAACCAAGTGCTGTTTGGCATCCAGACTTGATGCAAATTTATGCTCCTTTTCTTAGTGATTCTTTAACGTCATCTACTGAATCAATTCTGTATGTAGCAGATGAGACGCACCGTTGGAAATCTTGTAAGACACCTCGCACTCCGCACAGATAACAAGCAGTCTTCACGGCAGCTGAGCTGAAAATCTAAGCCTGGAGAGGAAAAGAAATATCTGAAGGGTCATGAAGTTCAAAGACAGGATTATGATTTCTGGGAAGTACAGCTGAGAAAGAAAAATACATGAACAGTGGAAGCCAGATGTTGATCTAATAGTTTGCACTCACAGACAGAACAACTGTATAAGGCTGATATCCAATCCTCATCCTGCACCACCTGGAGGGAATGAGAGAAAAATAGAGATAGGGAACTTAGGTTTCCCTGAGATATTATGTCTTGTAAATATTTTAAGAGGCACAGCTTTAATACGGTTTAAATTCCTCAGCACATTTGAGAAAACAGCTGCTACTGAGTTGATTGAGAGTTTTGGCTTATACACAGACACTAGCACAAAGTACCCAATATCATACTTAAGTATAAGAGTCAAAGTCTGCTAAGGGGTAATTAAAAATCTATCATCTTTTATTGGACAATTAGACAACATTTTGTCAAACTTTGATAATTGCCTTAATCTTTTAAGGTACGGTACAGCCTTAAAGTTGCTTCTTCAACACTGACACCAACTTCACATCACTACATTAGACACTCTAAAGGAAAATTTGGTTTTGTCAGTCTGCTTAAAACAAATTTAAAATGTGGTTTTTTTTGTTTGTTTTTTGAGGTTTGAAAATTGTCCACATCAGGCGGCTTCTCTAGTGCATGGAGCAGTTGATTATCCTGATCCTGTTTTCCTGTATACTTCATATTTATGTACAAACACAGAGTTGTTTATTTGACCATTGCGTGTAAAATTCACACTTTCTGATTGTCATCATCTACTCTTTCCAGCATAAAAAACATCACGCCTAAGGTGGGAGCGGAGGAGACCCACAACGCCATTCGCCGGGCGTTCGACGTGTGGCAGAATGTCACGCCGCTGCGTTTCGAGGCAGTGCCCTATAGCGACCTGGAGCGCAACAAGAAAGATGTGGATATTACTATCATTTTCGCCTCAGGTTTCCATGGCGACAGCTCCCCCTTTGATGGAGAAGGGGGTTTCCTTGCACATGCCTACTTTCCCGGTCCAGGGATTGGAGGAGATACACACTTTGATTCGGATGAGCCCTGGACACTAGGGAACCCTAACCATGACGGTATGTAAACCTTATATTGGTCGCGTATAAACCCAGCTTTATTGGAGAATAAATCCCAGTTCTCTTAGAGCGAATTACTTGTGTTGTCTTGCCCCTGCTTTTCTGGACTGCTCTATAAAATCTTACAATATATGTATTTTGGTCACATTCCTTTAAAATGAAAAGCAACTGATATTTTGAGAGCTTTTTGAGAACAACAAATCGGTAGATCTGCTGAAGTTTATATAATCATTAAAGATCTGAAAGTTTTCAACAGATTTTCAACTGCAGAACTTTATATTCTGCTTTGTTTTCTGTCTGTGAAATAATCAGTACTTATCTTTTTTGGATAATTGTTCTGCTATTTTTCTGTTGCATTATAATTTGACTTTTTCCATACGGGTCAATTACAGTATTAATTTACAGTTTTAATTTATTTCAGATTTATCCACCCCTAAACAGCCTGTACACACTGAAACAAACTGTGGTTGCTGTACATGCCAGTCAAATGGTCTCTTCCTGTCTAGATGGGCATTTCTTGACCAGAATAAACTGCAGAGTAGATTGGATGCTGAGCCAAAGTCTGTCTCTGCAAGACCAGATTGTCTTTGACAAGTGTTACCAGATTGCTCTAGACAAAATAAGCAAGCAAACAAACAAACAAAAAAGCGCAAAGTGAGCGACTGAGTTCAGTCCAAACGTGTGTGTAGGTAGATGGTGTTAATTGTTCTGAGGAATAGAAACAATTTATTCTTCTCATCTGAACATTTTGGGGGCAAACATCTAAAAAGCCCAAATGCACAACTGTAAATGAACCCCCAAAACTGCAAACTGTGACTTCACAGAAAAAAAAGAACATAAAAGTCGCTTGACTATGCAGACATGGCGGTGCAGTTTCTGACATCAAGTGTTCTTGCATCAGAAAATATCATTTGCGCAGAACACACAGTTTGGGGGCCGAGCCAGAGTGCTGTCAATCATTCTACAAGTGCATCCATTACCTCAGATGTGTTACACTGCAATATTTCACATCAACTTTTCAATCAAAAAAGGTTCTTATTTTATACCACAAAACAATGATAAACTTGGCTTGCAAACCAATGCTGCACTTCAGGGACTTGGACAATGGTAACTACACAACAGTCTCATGACCAGTTCTGAACCTTAACTAACTAAGAACACAGACCCAAACTTGTTTCCCATAATTCCTACGTTTTAGCAAGCATTTGGACCCGAACTAGTCACCGCTCATCCAGCTGCAATGCACTGCAATATACAGGGCTTGACAATGACATTACTTGTCTAGTGGTTTTCCAAAGTTAGTAACCACACAGCATTTTCACTGGCCACAATTTTGACATTGACACCATGCGGGAAAACTGCCATATAGATATTTGGCAGCAGGTTTATTAGACTGCTGTCACTTTAAGACCTGACGCACGGATCCATTATACTGTTACACATGTGTTTTCTTTCTCAACTGTTTAAGTTCACTTAAATGATAAACTTGTGTTTGTTTAAAATGTAGTTGTCATTGATATAACTGACTGTGTTTACGTGAATACTCACCAGGACCGACGTTATTTTGTATGTATTTGACTGTTTAAGCTCAATGAGCAGTGATAAAAAAAAAAACTCAATAGTTCAGAGAGGTGGCTTTATGTGTGCATGAGCATGTGGGAATGAGTAAAATTATGCACAATAAGCGCAAAATAATGACACCAAAATTCAAAACTAACGATATTCATCCGGAGCAAATGAAACGAGACAGTTTTGTGTGTCAACTCGCTGTTGGAGAGATGAGAGAGCGAGAAAGCTCAGTTGGTGTCGTGTATCTATTCTGCGGAAAATGAGTATTTATATATATATATATATATATATATATATATATAAACATAAAATCTATAAAGTTGTGAGATATTAAGATGAAATTATGTGAAGCAAAGTCACAACTGGCAGATATAAAGTCAGATTTTGAGATATAAATATCATTGTGAGATGTAAAAGTTACAATTGTGAGATATAAAGTCAGATTTTTAGATATATTGTATATAAAGTCAAGAAATGCAGTGGCAATTACGATATATAAAGTCACAATTTTGTTATGTTTTACCCTGAGGCAGAAACAAGCTTCCATACTTCAATATCCGCTCCTTCAAATTTAACTGCCTTCTCATCCTCCATTTCCCCTGCACTCATTCCCAGCTCTCTCTCTCTCTGGCTATTTTCTATATTTTCTACACTTGTCATCCCGCTATTATTGATAGCCTTTAGGTATCTCTCTCTCATTCACCACATTTCAAATTGTTGCCATTTCTGCCATCTATCTTTAAAACAGGCCTACTTGCATACACCCACAAAGCACGTGGTCAACAGGAGACAACACTTCTGCGCCTCTGTCAAATCAATCCCCTGCCTGTTGCCGGGCACAGTTGTCGTGTTTGTTTTGTTGACGTGCAGTGAGGGATTACAGCTCTCTCAGGCTGCCGTATCCTCCCTCACGTGGACCGACATTTCCATTCTCTGGTTGTGGACATCCTCTACCTCCACCGTCTCATTGTTTTGTCAGAGAGTTCAGCTGTTAGTAGGTCTGGCTGTGTGTAAAGCAGTAAGTGACATGGATTCTAGGAGTATAATAAGGGGGACATATCTCACAAGATGTTTAGTCTGGGTTAGGGGGACAAACTACACAGAAAAATGCAATTTTCTCCCTTGCACGGTCGCTATTTTCAAATTCTTACCTTCTCTTTCAATTTTATCGCTCTGCGTGGTTTCAGAATCAAGTAAGGAACATTACGGCTGGGCTGTAGAACTGTGTGTGTGTGTGAAGGAGAGCAGTTAGACCTCACAGCAGGAACAATCTCCTGGTCTCATTCTAGGCTGAGAGAAAGAAAGATTGTCTGTGACGATAAAGGTGAAATACACAGAATAGAGCAATAAAACCATTTGTTTACTTGTACAACTGCAGCTGCAGTTTAGCACCAAAACTATGAAGAGATGAAGCTGTGTAGCGTCTAACCCTCAGCTATGGGCGTGCAGTGAATGGCATGGAGGTTCAAATCAGCATGGCAAGTTTTGATTGGCTAGCATGGTCCCATTAGCCTGTGCAAGTAGATGCCACAACTATGTTATGTGGTCAAAAAGCATCTTTCTCCATTGGCAACCATTCAAAGAGTAGTTACATGCGTCCAAAGTCAAATGTCACTATTATTATTGCTTATTTAAACTCGAGCACAGTGGTTTTCAAACATTTTAATGCCAAGGACATATGGGAATATGATATAATGATCGGATTCTCTTCCTGAAATATAAAAGCATATACTTTTACACTGTGTGAGTAAAAGTAGTAATAGTATTCTAACATTAATTTAAGATAAATGAAATGTTTACTGTGGCATTATAAAGACAACGTATTGTTTCCCAGATTAATGTTTTTGTATTAAAAAGCAAATTATTGAAAGATAATAATACTTGCTTTATTAAATTGACAGCATATCTTGTTTTTACTTCCCACTATTCATCTTAGATGCCTAAACCTGAAAAAATTTCATAATAACTCTATAAATTTGTAAATGCATTAAAAATAATTGCATTGAAATATTTCAAATGTAATGATTAAATTTAAAACATTTATTTATTAATATCATACCAAAACATGTTAATTGAAAAAAACATTTTGTATTTTTTTCACTCAATTGACACCACATGGCATTAAGTTTAGCAAAAACTACGCTGTATGAAAAAATATCTGTAAAAATAATAATAAAAAAATGACCAGTTAAGTTTACAGACATTCCCGTCGACCCTAAAACACAACACAATGAAGTGCGTGATTCAAAACACGTGAAAAATCAATACAGAAAATTCCTTCATTTTAACACAGTGCATTGCGCCATATTTTTACAGACTGAATCGGTAGCGTTATATCTAACATCCGATTCAAATCAGCCTACGGCAAACAAGAACTTGTATGTAACAAGAAAACCTGTAATATCTCATATAGGCACCATTATACTCTTGAAAAGATAACCAAAACAAAAATGTTTTGTTTTTCACCAAAATGTCCCCGGGGGGGTACACACAGCCGAACACGGATTCCAACGGATTCTGAAGTTTCCCGCACTCTTAAGTCGATGCGATAACATCGGCTACAGTGGAAAATATGGAACATTCATGTGGCTGCATTCATGCAGGAAATTAAAATTCCAGAGTGATATTTTCTCTCCCTCACCCAAATCACGGTGAGACGGGGTCTGCTGTGTAGGAAAAACAATCGAGATTGAGGAATGCCCTGAATGTTTCGTGAATAAGGAGACATGCTTAAATAATTCAAGAATTTCACCTACATTTCTGATGAACACATTTACCCGCACGTGTTGGGCCGTCCACAAGAGCAGACAGGAGTCGTAGCTCGTATTAGAGCAGTAGGAAGAGGAGGAAGAAACTGAACATCTGAAAAGCTGTGCAAAGAACAAGTTCTGTTGGAAGAGAATAACTGGCAAGATGAGTGTGGATGAGACAATAAATGTCCAGAGGAAGATGAACTTTTATATTGCATGTCCACATGGGTCAGTTGGTTATCAACCGGGCTGGGTAGGGTTCTTTTAAAATGTACTTCACTACAGACTACAAAATACATGCTTTAAAAAGTAATTTGTAATGAATTTTTTGTAACTTCAACTAAATACTTTAGAATGCTTTGGAATATTTATAAGTATGTAACACAAAAAAGGTAATTAAGAGTTTTTATCTCACAAATCAGACTTTCTTTCTCTGAATTGCGTGATATAAAGTTGCAATTGCGAAAAAAAGTCAGTATTGCGAAATGCACAACTTTCCAGAAAAAAGTCTGGAAAATTGTATGGAAGCTCGTTTCCGCCACAAAAAAGATTGTGACTTTTTTTCTCACAGTTCTGAGATAAAAAAAAAAAAATCAGAATTCTGAGAAAAAAAGTCACAATAGTCTTTTTTTTTTCTGTGGCGGAAACGGGCTTCCATAGAACTGAGACATAAACTCAGAATTGCAAGAAAAAAAAAGTCAAGTTATCACATTATAACTTGCACTTCTGAGTATACATATCCCAATTATGCCTCTAGTTTTTACAGACCGTCAGAGTCGGAGAATTATCAATTGCTGTTTACATTATTTGCCTGCCACAGTTTACTTCAATGTTAAAATGACATTAAAATTCAAAGTAATCACTTTGGCGATCTAATGGATGTAACTGTAATTTGATTACCACCCATTTAAAATGTAACTGTAATGTAATACAGTTACTCAAATTTTGTATTTTAAATGCGTAAATAAATTATGTATTTCGTTACTCCCCAACCCTGGTTATCAACATAGAGAAAAAAGTGCGTGCGTGTATGTGTGACTATTGATTATAGATGTTCAGAGTTATATATTTTCAAAACTGACCAGTCAGTGAAGCAAGAAAACCCTAAATAAGATAGATAGATAGATAGATAGATAGATAGATAGATAGATAGATAGATAGATAGATAGATAGATAGATAGATAGATAGATAGATAGATAGATAGATAGATAGATAGAGATAGATAGATAGATAGATAGATAGATAGATAGATAGAATCAACAAATCATTGCAGAAGATTCAAAATCCAATCGAAACCTGATAGATTCAACACATTAAAGTTAAA
Organism: Opsariichthys bidens; assembly: GCA_037194245.1. Taxonomy (NCBI): domain Eukaryota; kingdom Metazoa; phylum Chordata; class Actinopteri; order Cypriniformes; family Xenocyprididae; genus Opsariichthys; species Opsariichthys bidens. The sequence continues at coordinate 11,250,602 of CM074301.1, read as the reverse complement.
TGAAAATACATTCAATGTTTTATGTTTTCTAGTTGAAACCATTGCTGCATTCACGTTGTGTCAGAATTACTGTAATTATAGGATGACAACTCTTAGGCTCTGAGATGTACACGTCCTCAGACTCAGAAATTATTCATTTCTATGGCAACTTACAACGGCAAAACAGATGCATGTGCGGCTTTGTTCTCAGTGACATCAAAACTAAATCACATGAATTTACTTCAAAAAATGTTGAAAGATAAGCAAAGTGCAATATCGACTATAATTAAAACGACAGAAACATGACAGAGAAGTCGGGACTAGTTCAACAAAAACATATGGGTTTTTTTTTAACACTTGGAACCTCGTAACTATGGAATTTCCGACATCATGAATGCAGCATCTGTCATGTGACCAGTCTGTGATGTCATTGCATCCTCAAAAAGCCATAAATTGCAGCTAAAGAGACTGTAAACACAGGTCACAACCAATATGTGATTTGACTGGCCTGCTGTAACTGCGTTGTACTGTATGTTATCCATATCCTGTATGTGTAAGGAGAGCGACACATGCTGCTACACACCAGGTCTGCTCTCAAAATAGGCTCTCACCCACCGACTGGAGCATTAGCATTCCATGTGGGTAGCAGCAGCACCTTCCGCCGGCACAGCCTGCCTCTCTCTCTCTCTCTCTCTCTCTCTTTCACTTTGTCCCTCTCTTCCCATTCAAAATTTGCCTCACACAGCATTGTAAGGCTTGAATAACTTGACATGTGAGTGTTTAAATACTGTCCTTAATCTCTCCTCACTCCTGTGAGTGTCTGTCTAAAAGCCACTTCCTCTGGATTAGATATCAGCCTGTTTTTTTACTCATGACTTGTTAGCTTGCTAAAGTCAAAGGAGTCTTTAAATGTTGCCTTAGATACTGTCTTCCTTCTTATAAAGCAGTTTAGTGAATGTAGTGTAAAATTGAGCTGGATTCTCATTAACATGTATTGGAAATACTGCTATATGTAAATTGCCCATTCAATATGTAGTCTATTACATCATATATCTGATCGCTTACAAAAGCGCTGTAACTACTGCACACCTGTACTCAATAAGATGCATGTTTTAAGGTCACATTCATGTCTGTAATGAGTTTGATGAATTGCACAGCAAGGTTTGATTGGTTTGCACGATTTTTTTTTCTGGAAAAAAAAGAAAGTAGACTTAGATTGCTGTGCATGTTTGTAGTGCTGCACAATTTGACCAAAAGTTTGTGATTATTTATGAAGTATACTAACAGTAATTGACCCTTCGCAAAGACCCGACCTCGTCTTTCGACAAGCCATGCACTCTCACACCACACATCATGTTTTCACGCCGTGAAAAATACATTGTGACACTGACAACGCATTGACAGACGTATTAAACGGTTTCATATTTAATAAATCGTAATTTTTTTAAGAAGTTTAAACAATAAATAGCATATAGTGTCTCTTTAATGTGTCGTGACAGATCGCTGTAGCTCCTTTAAGCGGCTCGTGAACCGATCATCTCTTCATACTAGTTCATTTATAGCATCAAATAATAAACATGAATGAACATCAGAAGGAATGTTGTTTCAAGCGCGGAAAGACGTGAGAGCACACAATTTCTCAAGTTCAAGTTCACCAACGTTAATCTACAAACTCCCCTGACTGCTTTGTCAGACAAAATGGCGGATTCGGGGTTATGATTGGTCAGATCGTCTGTCAATCAACGACATGGTGTGACGCAGCATTACTATTGTTGTAATTAAACCAAAGCTCACTTTATATTGTTGTAGGTCATTAAACTGTTATGCTGCCTCAGAAGTCTGTCCAAAATCAGTTTTGTGAGGTACCTTCATATACAAACGTACAAAGTCTTTTGTGAGGCAACAAGTCAGCTTGTGTAGTGTTTTATAGTGGACGGCAAACGATGCCGCGTCTGCGATGCTTCACAACATCGCATAGCAACAGAAAGACTAGCATGTTTAATTTTTTTCTCCATCGTCCATATGTTACCTCAGTTCTCTTTGAAGGAATTCCAAATATGTGTCTACTTTTGGGCTTTTCTGACAACAAAACTAGCCATTATTTGTTTACGCTCACGGCACCTTCTGTCAGTCGATAGTCCCGCCTTCTCGATGACAGCACGCGATGTGTGGTCGGGTAGCGTAGTCTGACATATTTCTTGCCCACGACAAGATTTTAGTAGTCAAAATCGTATAATCTGACACAGTGACTATCGTGACCGTCAAGAATATCATGTAGTCCGAACCGGGGATAAGATTTCTGACGCAGCCTTTCAACATTTATTAAATATTTATTTTATTGCAGCCTTTCCGACCTGATAATCATGCTAAGCCATATATTGCGTTTTCAGTTTTATTTCGATTAATGGTGCAGCCCTCGTTAGAAGTTTTCCAAAATCCTTAACCATGAGCAAGCACTAAATATTCTACAACAGTACTGCGTGTTTGAGATGGTTTGTGTTCAAGGTCAGCATATATTAGTAAAGATGAAGATCTGAATTTGAAACAGGAAAAGCAGCGGTAGAGCCAAAGTAAAGGCAGTAAGTCTCGTCTAGACGTGAGAGCTGAACATGAGGAAGAGAGGGGTTTTTGGACAGATGAAGAGAAAAGAGAGTGAGATGGCCGAGCAGCTGTTCTCTCCACAATGCTTCATCTGTTCATGGGCACCGGCTCATTTCTTCACACCCAAGAATGAACCTGAACCTGATCTCTCCTGGAATCAGCCACGGCTAACAGAAGAACGCCAGGAATCTGAGTTCTCAGCGTTCTCTTCGTCTCCCTCTTTCTCCATTCCTGATCCAATTACTCAGCGATGGCCTTCTCGAAGGGCTAACAAAAGCCCTCTTGTTCTCAACTATCCCATGTTTTTAATCACCACTAATGTTGAAATGAATACTAATAATGTTTCTCATCCATAATTAGCATTTCAGGAGGGATTCCTCTGAATTGCAGTTCAACTGTGTGCTTTATGAGCTGTGTTGATGCTAATCGCTAGGCCTACTCTAATGATTTTTCCACCGTTAGCATGGCGTTCTTAGCTGCGTCTGTTTACGGAGTACGAATCAGCAAGGGTCTGTTTGTGGGGTGCGTTAGCAATGTTAAGCAAGGGTTCGCTAGCATACCGTAATGTATTGGGTTAGCAGAGAAGATCGTTAGGCTGGTGTATTTGTAGGGCTTGCTAGCAGGGTGTAATGACTTGTGTTAGCAGGGTATAAAGCACAGAAATAGAGCAACAGAGAGGTGATTAGCATGAAACAGCTTCTGAGGACAACCCCGTTGAAAAACCCAGCATATGCTGGTTCGGTATGTTTTGAAGCATGGCAGCTGGTTTGAGCTGGTGCTAGTTGCTTAAGACCAGCTTAAACCAGCTCATTACCAGCTAAGAACCAACTAACGACCAGCTTAAACCAGCTGCCATGCTACTAACATACCGAACCAGCATATGTTGTTTTTTCAAACAAGGAAAACAAGTACGAGCTATTAATCAATTACTATCAATTAACAACCCTGTAACTCACATTAGGTCTGACTTTAATAGTCTCCTGTATGGAAAATTAATGCTATTTTTACTTCCAGAACCAGACTGTTATTGCAGATCCTCTATGGAGTATCTCTGTTTTGTTCATGATCTCCATATGACCGTAATGTTGTAGTAGACACTACCCAGAAGCTCTTTGAGCACTCTTCGCGTGGGGGAAAATCAAATATGGTTCACTTTAAAAGTGAGGAAAGGCATTTCTCTCAAAGAAACCAGTTAGGCCTTGGGCATTTACTGTTTTCTCTGAAATCCTGTTGACAATGCTTTAAGTGTGGGCCGGTGTAACAGAAACAGATTTAACATTCTGCTAGACAGATTATAAAGAGGAAGTCAGTATAGCAAATGGTAAATTAATGAACTAGAGCTCTCTAATACCTGTGCTTTCCGTCTTTAGCTGAACAGGACGTTTGTCCCCAAGCAGAGAGAAAATCTGTATGGGATATTAAAAGGGTGTTACGTGCCCCAAGGGTATCCTGACTGATGTCTTTGTGTGCGTGTTTAGCTATTCATTTAAAAGACGCCCGGTGCCTCAAAGTCACAAACATCCACACATTCACACGGATCTTGCCTTACTGAATTGCTCTCCGTTCCCCTGAGGAACGCCGAGTGATGTCATATCCTTTGAAGGCTAATGAATCCTTGAAAGTTCATCAAGCCGTTTGCTGTTATTAAAATAATTTCCTGGCAGTGCATGTGGCAGAAAGGCTTGTCAATCATTCAGCGATGTGGGATGATCCACTTCGACATTTCCCATCTCGTGTTTGGAATTAAGCGGATGGATCCATCATCTGTAATCAGAGTCTAGGTCTCTGGAGCCTAGTGTGTGTGTCGGGCCGTGTGAGTAGGAAGTTCATCATGCGGCTTAAAAAGGCATCGCTCATTTTCGCAACGACCGAAGCTGGGATACAAAGAGAAAAAAAGAGAAAAAGAGAAAAGGGTAGTCGTGGCCTAGTGGTGAGGGAGTCGGGCTTGTAATCTGAAGGTTGCTGGTTCGATTCCCACGTCGGCTGGAATTGAAAGTGGGGATTGTAAATAAACAGCACTCTCTCCACTTTCGATGCCACGACTAAAGTGCCCTTGAGCAAGACACCTAACCCCTAATTGCTCCCTTTGTAAGTCGCTTTGGATAAAAGCGTCTGCTAAATGATGAAAAATGAAAAAAATGAAAAAAAAAAATGAAAAGACTGTGAGAACATTTTACTAATTCTCTCATTCACGATAGGATACATATAACTATAGAAACCAATTGTTGTGTCTCTGTTCCACACAGAAGTTTACCATGGTATTATCATGGCATGGACATCGTACTATTATAAAGGCATGTTTTTTTTCATTCCCTCAGAAAAATGTACTACAGCAGTACTATGGTACTTTGAGACATACCAAGGTATGGAAATTCATGTACCATGTAATTTTAAGGTCCATGGCCCTACTATGGTAAATGTCGTAAAAAAAAATATGGTGGTACCTTGGTAAATTTTGAAGCGTGGTAAAGTCATAGTATTACTTTAAGTACTTGTGCAGTAGCATTGAATATTAATATGTAAATCATTCAGTACTATGATACGTCAATAAATCACAGTATTGCCATGTTTTATTGGATATTGGTAATACCGTAACCTTCTTTTAAGTAACTTACGGTACCATAGAAAAACCATGGTACTTAAATATTAAAGGTAATCATTCAGTAGTATGATATACTGTATATCAAAGTACCATGGTATCATCATGCTTTTTGGACGTTTACCATGGTAAAGCCATATTATTCTTAGAAGAACTTTGGATTACCTTGTAAATACCATGATATACAAATTTGGCAGTTATTCAGTAACATGGTACAGTATATATCAATACACCATGGTATTATTTGGACATTTAACACATGCTTCTCTTTTAAGTTCATTAAAGTACCATATAAATACCATGGAACATATGAATATAATCCTTCAGTACCATGGAATTACAATGTTGTTGTTGTTGGTTTTTTGGACATTTACAATGGAGTACTATGTAAATACCATGGTGTATGAATAATCGTTCAGTACCATCATATATATCAAAGTACAGTGTCATGAGCATGTTTTAGTGGGCATTTGGACACCTACATTTTAAGCATGGGTGAAGATAAGGTAATTCCCAGACTGATGTCAGTGGTCTTGATAAATTGAGCAGTCTTTTCATGTCCATTTCCCGCTTTTGTTTCCCATCACTTTGCTTTTCTTCTCCACTTTTTGACGTGTGAACTTGCCTTTCAGCTGCCTGCTAATTAATCAGGGTCTCGGGTCTTACATAAGAGATGTGATGGTTCAAACACAGCTGTTCCTGATTGAACTTCAGCAGGAGCATCTTGGGAGAACTGAGTCAGCTGATACTGTATGACACGCACACTTCACTTCACATATCACTAGATCTTTTAGAAGGAAAAAGTTTGGTTTTATCCTCCTTTCCTGTGGAGGGAGAAAATATTAAAATATTTTTTACATGTTATGAAAAAATGTAGGCTTAAATGCATGGTGTTTTGCTGGTTTTTGCCTAAACAGTTGCTGTGATGTTCTGAGTGGTTGTTAGCATTTTGGGCCCTGTCCCAAAAGCAACACATCCTTTACACTTGCAGACTTGTGAACTTACAATGGCCGCCACATGCTTATTGTCCATTAAGTCAACAAGTCCGTAGAGTGTCCCATTTGTCATTTTATACCCTTTGTGGACAATATGCGTGGAATGCGAGGGCTTAGGGTTCCATTTGGGATAGGACCTATGTGGTTGCTTGGGGGTGGGGGGGGGGGGGGGGGGGGGTACACCTTGCCTTAAAGGGACAGTTCACCCAAAAATTAACATTCTGTCATCGTTTACTCATCCTCTTGTCATTCAAAACTAGCACTTTGTTTCTTCTGTGGACCATAGTTTCGTTTATAGGGTATTTGTTTTGATTCACTGAAAAAGAACTGGACCATAAGAATCATTTGTTCATTTGTGAATCAAAGTACAATGATTCCACTGTTTCTTATTTACTAAAACAAAATAAGAGCTCATAAGAGTTATTCACAAATTGACTCATATGAATCATTTGTTCTAGGATCAAATTACACTGGTCTTGCTCTATGTTTTCGAGTCATCTCTGTCTCACACTGTTTCTCCCCTCTATTTTTATGTGGAGTGAGCATTAATAAACTACAATTTTATATTTTATGAAACATAACTGTTCTGAGAACTGGCTGAAAAGAATCATTTGTCAATTTTCATTCACAAAAAAACTGCTAACAAAATGTGTTTGCTCTCATTCACATACACACACATGTGAATCAAACTACATGTTCATAGTGTTTTTGAGTCAATAAAACTAATTGGCTCATAAGAGTCAATTACTCATGAATCAAACTACACTGGCCTTGCTGTGTGTTTTTGATTCTCAAATGAACTAGCGCTATGATTTTGATACATTTCTCTATCCTGTTTTTTTTCCTTTATCCCTCTGGATAAATGAAGCATAAATGAACTAAATTTGTACATTTTAAGAAAGATTATTATGTTTAACTTTGATAGTTATGTTTTGCCAGTTTTGTTGATTCGCTATGATGTTTTGGTTGTTAGCATGCTACTAGGTTGTTGCTGGGTGGTTAAACTCTGCCATAAAGGAACAGTTCACCAAAAAGTGAAAATTCTGTCATCATTTACTCACGCTCATGTCGTTCAAAACCTGTAAGATAGTTCATTTAAAAATAAATCTATCCTTTATTTCAAAAGTCTTAGATTTCTTAAAAGTCTTAGATTTAAAATGCCATTCACGTCTGTAGCATAAACGGTGAAGGATGATTTATGTAACGAAGTTATGAAAAACTGATCGCTCTAATTTCCGACAGTCCAGTTACAGTGCGGCCCGCTTTCTGTTACACCACAAAGCCTCTCTCGATTGCACTACCGCCGCCCCGCTACTCATAAATTCTTAAAAACCCTTCTGTGTTGTGTACATGCAGTTTGTTTCCTTCTAAAATCCTACCAAACTAATATTTTACTCTGATTACAGAACTGTAACTGGTCTCGTGTGTTTTGTTCGCTCAGTAGCATTTGGTCAATTGTGTATTTTGGAATGTTTTGCAGCCATCGGCTTTGATGCCGCCGAATTCTCCGGGGCAACGTTCCGTGCGCTGAAATAGACTGAAATATCCAGGCATGCAAAACGCATCATTTGATCTGCGTCTCCTGCGACGAGCAGTTTAAATAAAACTCAAGTCGACTGAATAAAAATGTGTCATATTCATTTGTGTCAGCAGATAAAAGATAGTGAGACGGAGCGAGTTACCACTGAAGGAGAAGAGAAAGGATGGACAGCTACAGCTGTCTGTAGCTGCTGATGTGGCCGTCATGGGTGTGCTATTCTCTGCAGTCCTCGTTTTCCATCGCATAACGTCTGCCTTTGGTGTTTGGACTGTTTTCTGGCCTGTGGCGTAAGGTCCTGCTTCCAAACCATCACAGGGCGAGCAGGGTGGGGTTTTCCATTTGTGCACAGAGGGAAGATGCTCAGTGTGGATGTTTGATGTGAGGGTGTGTAGCGACAGCGTTCATACAGTAATGAATCCCAGCAGTAGATGTGGTTACTCTGGATGAGTTATTCTGGAGTGGAAACAGAGATGAATAACAATTACGAGCACAAACAACCACACGCACACATGCAGACAGCAGCTTTGATTTTGACATATCATTATGCGCTCTGACACAAACAAACTTTGCTGTGAATTTAGTGGCATTTTCTTTCTTTTAGAACATATACAAAGTTCTGTCTTGAAACTCTAGATGGCACAGGCTTCTGCTTGCAATATCATCATTCTCTATAGAGCCCAGCTGTTTGGTTCCTGCTGTTCTCGCTGCTCAACCTTCAAATACTTGCTCAGCATTTGCTGCAGCAGTGCAGCGCGCTTTCAGTAACCCTCCACCTTCCCTAGCTCCACCTGTATAGATCTGCTACGGGTGATTCATGTATGCTATATTGTACAACAGCAGCATGTCTTACTTGCTCACAGCAGCGTGTTGTTGTGTGTGTATAGACAGCAGCAAGTCCCGTACACGCTCTGCAGTGGCAGCAATAACAGCAACAGCATAGCAGATCAGTTCCGCCGAGACCAAATCTATCAAGATTGTCATATCCATTGCCATGCCAAACAACTCCGAAAGATGTCATGACAGAATTGTTTATTTTGGAATTGAACTACAATGGTCACACTGAATTTGATTCACTAAAAAATAACCAGCTTATAACAGTCAGTTGTTTGTTATAGAACATATACAAAGTTCTGTCATGAAACTCTAGATGGCACAGGCTGATTCTGCTTGCAATACCATCATTCTCTATAGAGCACAGCTGTTTAGTTCCTGCTGTTCTCGCTGCTCAACCTTCAAATACTTGCTCAGCATTTGCTGCAGCAGTGCAGCACGCTTTCAGAAACCCTCCACCTTCCCTAGCTCCACCTGTATAGATCTGCTACGGGTAATTCACAAATCTATCAAGATTGTCATATCCATTACCATGCCAAACAACAATAGAAAGATGTCATGACAAAATTGTTTATTTTGGAATTGAACTACAATGGTCACACTGTATTTGATTCACTAAAAAATAGCCTTTTGATACAGTAAAAAAAGAATCCACTCATAAGAATCATTTGTTTGTTTTGATTTAGTTTCGATCCACTTATTTGAGAATCAGAATGGTCGCACTATACTTTTCACTAAATGGTGTTTTATTAACAAAGTTCGGTAGGAGCACATTCAAATGATCTACCCAATCAGCATAAGAGGAGGCCTATGAATACGTAGCCGACTCACCTATGGTTCTCCACAGTTTTTTCTGCATCCCTTCACCACCCCGTCTCCTCACACTTGCCTGGTTACTATCCTAACCACGGGGGGAGTACTCTGGGATCGGGCAACACTCTGAGCACGGAGCCCTCCCATTTGAACAGCACTACAAATACGCATACTTTTTATTCTATCTAATCATTTCTAAGTGTGAACCGAGTCTTTTTTTTTCACAAATCAAACTGAACCATTTGTGCTGTGCGTTTTTGATTCCCTCAAATGAATCGAGCCATTTGTTTGGGAATCAGACTATGTTTTTGATTTACTACAACAAACTGACTCATAAGAGTCACTGATTCAGGAATCAGACGTCATTGACATTAATGGTTTCATTTGTGTGTTTTGTGTGTATAGGGAACGACCTCTTCCTGGTGGCAGTACATGAGCTGGGTCATGCGTTAGGCCTGGAGCATTCCAACGATCCCACTGCCATCATGGCCCCCTTCTACCAGTACATGGACACAGAGAACTTCAGACTGCCACACGACGATCTGCAGGGCATCCAGAAGATCTATGGTAACATTCACAGTATACTTTCTCTCAACAAACACTGAATAAACCTCAGTGTGTAGCTCAAATCAGAACTCACACAGAGCAACACTCTGGCAATCATTCACACTTTCCTCATAAAATGTAAAAATCAAGTGCCTTATTCTTATTCGATCCGTAAGATGCTCAAATCCTCTTTCCTGAATCCCTTCCAACATACAAATGAGTCGTTCATTTGTAAATCAAACCACAATGTCACACTGTTAATTCACTAAATTGATCCAGCTCATGAGAGTCATTTGAGTCACAAATCAAACCACACTGGACACACTGTTGCTGCATCCAAAATCGCATACTAACTAGGGAAGGAACAACATTTGAATTTATTTTGCGACTGTTAATAAAGTACACTATATAGTATGAATATGGGTAGTACGGTCTTGCCAGTGTCAGTTGTGTTGCGCCACTTCACTGCCATTCATAAATCCTCTCCCGTGGCCTCACGGGATAGTAAAGTGTCCATTGTACGCACACTCGGTGGATAGTAGGTCATCCGGGTGACTTTTCGCCTACTGTTTTACAAATACTATGTATTTGGACATACTACTCTTTTGGCATCCTGTTTTTTCGCTTACTATATAATAGGGAAGTATTCGATTTCGGATGCAGCGTTTGTTTTTTTGATTCACAATTTGACTCATTAGAGTCATTTAATCGAACTATATCTTGTTTTTTAATCATCTCGCTAAACAACATTTGTTTTATCCTCTTTTCCTGTGAAGAGATCATAAATGAACCACCATTTTGTTAGCATGTTGCTATGTGGTATGGCATGTAACCTTAAAGAGATGCAAAATGAAAATTCTGTCATCATTTTCTCACCCCTTGTCATTCCAAACCAGTAGGACACACTTTCCTCATAAAAGGAAAAAAGTGCCTTATATTTCTATCTGTTCCTCCACACCAATCCATAATAACATGTCGGTGAGATGTTCAGATCCTCTTTCATGGATCCCATCCAACATCCATCCCTTCGGTCTTCCTCTTTCCTCCCCCTGACACAGGAAGAGACATGGGAGAGATAGTCGTACTTCTTATGTATCATGGACACATTCCTAACCACATTCTTTCAATATCCATCACTCTTAGCAAAGCAGATCTCTCTGTCTATATCTGTCTGTTTCTTTCGCCCTATGTTATGTAATGTGAAGGGCTGTAATCCTCGCTCTATTTCCGGAGATTTGATATCAGACAGAGACTCCTCTCTGTGCTCCTGTGGGCCACTCACATCTCCAGAGGGGTAATCCTGTCAGGCAGCCCTCATACTTAAAATCATTCATTATTTTCTCCATTTAATCACCTATCCTTTCATTCTCACAGAGGATTTCTTGACCTCTCGATCTGTCAGCTCGTAGCGTTCTGCCGGCTCTTCCAAAAATCTGACGTCCTAGTTCATTGTGCTAACAGCTTGAACTCTTGAGCGCAGGTCAGCCGTCTGCTGTGATAATGAGTCCACGGATAATCGAGGTGTATGCTGGACTATAATTGATGCGAGAGCACATTATTATACCAACACTCCAGATGAATATTATAAAACCATTTATTCGGTCAGCTAGATTATCTAGTTTATTTTACCTTTATTTTTAAAATAATGCATATATATTATATATATATATATATATATATATATATATATATATATATATATATATATATATATATATATATATATATATATATATATATATATATATATATATATATATATATATATATATGTATAAAATATTTTATTTATATTAAATATAAAGTATAATTTAAATGTAAAATAATGTTTTTAAGAATTAATTAATTAAGAAAAATTTATAAATGAATTATTTTATAATATAAGATTTATTACATTTCATTATTAATCTATTTAAATTTTTATAGAATTTAAATATTTATAAAAAAAAATATATATATATATATTTGTACACTTGGCATTTAGCCTCTAAAACTTACAAAATGGCATCATGATAAAACACAATATTCAATGAATCATTAAATGTAGTATTCTTAATAATTCCGGCAAGTAATATAGTACATTAGCTTAACTGTGGGCTGTTGTAGTTTAGAGTCTAAATACTTCTAATGAGACCAATTTTTTTTTTCAAAGGTTTTTAGCTACAAACATCCTTAATTATGAAAAATATATCACTAGAAACTATAAAACATTTGGCGTTTGATAGCTCTCATCTCTCTTTCTCTTCAGGACCTCCAGATAAACTTTCTCAGCCCACGAGACCTCTACCGACGGTCCCACCCGCCCGCTCGCACCCTCCCGCAGATCCCCGCAAAAACGACAGGCAGACGCGGCCTCCGCGAATACCAACCGGCGACAAACCAATGCACCCGAATGCTAAGCCAGACATCTGTGACGGCGGCTTCAACACACTTGCCATCCTCAGGAGGGAGATGTTCGTGTTTAAGGTAAGCCAACGAATGAGACGTACAGTATCTTTCACAAAACAACATACACACAGATTCTTAATTACTATATGAAATGAGCTCATTTCAAGCTCATGGTCTCATAACCGCCGCTTCAACACTGTGTTTAGAGCGCTGGCAGCCTCAGCTGACAAACACACACGTGGCGGCCGCAGGAAACATTTCAGCCAGCGTTCCTCCTCCTGTGTGTGGGTGTTTTCTCTTTGTTCTCTTGAGCTTGTGCTGAAGGAAAGTGACCTATTAGTCAGAGCCAATGAGCTTTTCTTTGCTCGCTGAACCTGAGGGCTGCCTTCAATGAATCCTTAAACCTCTAGTGTGATAGTTGAGTGTATCAGAAGAGCTGAGCGTTAGCAATCACTGTGGATGACAGGGTGTGGATTATGAGGCTCTGACCCTACTAATGAAAGCTTGAACCTTACCAGTGGAAAAAAGATAAAGGGAGGTTCATGGAAAGCAGATAAACTAAACTGTTTAATTCTACACACAATGCAGGAATTGGAATTTTCCGATAACATTTTGTAATTATATCATGAGTACAAAATTAACCATGGCAACTCGAGGGTTTTTCTTTAGGATCAGTATTGAATTTGTTATAGATTTGCATATCACCAATATATTGCCAAATACACTGGTTTTTATTTTTATTCAGCAAGGAGGAATTAAATTCAATTAAATCACAGGGATAAATTATAAAATCTATTAAAATTGTTTGCTTTTGAATGGCAAATAAATATGATCAATAAATGTATTTTTTTTTACATTCATGAACAGACATATATACATATATATGCATATACACACACAATATAAATATAATAAAATATAATTATGAAAAATATAAAAAATAATATGCATTTTTGTTCAGAATATAAGATTTACAACTAATAATAAAGCTCTTTTTTCACTATACCTCACGTTCTTATTAGGCTTTCAGAAAGGTGATGACTCCAAAATCCATGATCGCCAAAGTATACACTGAAATCGGAACAAACGAAGAAAAGTTACAAATTGATGGCCACTAACTGCACAAGGGGCACCAAAAGAGGTTTGCAGAAGATAAAACTTTAACCGATTAACAATGGAAACTAACAATGGTCTTTTGAAAGTATTGTATGCCAACTCACTTAAGGATCTTGAGGAGACACGTATGAATAGAGACTGAATCCAATAGTTGTGTTGTAGCTCTCTGATCTGTGTGCGTCTCTGAAGGCAACAGTAAAGATTTATTGTGCTCTCACTTAACACACAGCCAGTGTTTTTGTGTATATTTTTCTGTTTAAAAATAGATGGAATTCATTTGTCAGACTTTACAGAGAGTATCTTTTTTGTCTGAATAGCCAAACTCTTGCTGACGTGTAGATTTATTCCACTTGAAGAGGGTTTTTGTTGGGCTCTAATCTTGTCACTTGGTCTCAACTCCCAGTTTCACAGCAGACGCCTCTGGGAAAACAAAATCTATCATGAATGCTGTTACATTTCCTCACTTACCCAGTCGCTCGCTCTCTCGCACGCCGTAAACTGGAGTAGTCTATCATCGCGGCTAGACAATAACACAAACATATTTCTGTGCAGTACAACGCTCAAAGTCTGCCATCTAAGCTCTGAGGTGAAGCCTATCCAAAGTAATATCTGTCTCTGCTTTCTCATGTTGGCGGCACACAGCTGTGGATCTGATCGTCTGAATGAGTTTGACAATATATTCAACTGTAGACAACACAATTACACTGACAGATCGATAAGTTGGATATGAGATCAGTCATCCAACCACTTGAAAATAAGGTCGATATAATAAAATAATCAATAATATAAGTAATTCATACAAAGATCTGTCATGAAACTCTAGATGGCACAGGCTAATAGGTCCTTACCTCAATCTGATTGCAGTCACATCATTCTCTATATAGGTCACAGCTGAATGGTTCCTGCTGTATCAGTAGCCAATGAGCTACCCTCCACCTTCCCCAGCTCCACCTGTATAGATCTGCTACGGATAATTCATGTATGTTATTGTACAGCAGCAGCATGTCTTACTCACAGCAACGTGTTGTGTATATGCTGGCTTTATCAAATCCGTACTTGCTCTGGAGCAGTAGCAAATAAATCAACATTATCATATCCATTTCCATGCTAAACACTCATGACAGAAATATAATTACCGTCAATCGTGTAAAATATAAATAATTTCCTGATATGCTGATTAATCAAATTAGTCACACATATTTGCGGAGAAAAGCCAAATGATAATGACTCAAATGCATTATTGTGGTGATTAAATATATGAATAGACAAACTTTGTTTAGTTTCTGAATCATATATGTAATCAAACATCACTGACCTACAGGGCAATCTATTATCTAGATTATCGATTATCTAGCTTATTTTACCTTTAGTTTTAAATAATGCAATGAGAATTATATATATTAAATAATAAATATTATATAATGCATGGCAAATATCTGAATAAATATTTAATCTTATAGTTGTATTTAATTATAATAAATATACAATATAAATATATTTAATAAGATTTTATTTTTTAATATTAAAAATAAGCCTTAAATGTCAAAATAAGAGTCTGTATACTAAAGTCTATAAAATAATGCAATAAAAATAATATATATATTAAATAATAAATATTATTCGTGCATGATAAATATATAAATAAATGCATAAAATATTTAATAAATTGTATAATTTTGTGTATAAAAAACTACAATATAAATATATTTAATAATCTTATTTTTTAATCTTAAAAATGAGCTTTTTTAAATGTCAAAATGAAAGTCTATACAATAAAGTCAATAAAATATATCAAATGAAAAATATTTGAATATTTTATTTATAATAAATATACAATATAAGTATATTTACTATGCATGTTCTATTTTTGCTAATGTAAATAAAAGCACACTTTGTTCTCTATCATTTATCATTTCCAGTAATATAAACAGTCAGTTCCCTCCTCCCTCTCTCTCTCTCTGAAAGTATGTGTGTTTGTGTAAGAGAGAGTGTCTCACTCAACTGACTGCCCGTCTCCTGAGTGCTGGTGTTTTTTGATGCGGTTTAAGTCTGTGCCCGGTGACAGATCTCTTCCGTCCAGTTCTGTGAGGACAGTTTCACAGTCCGGTGAGGGATCTGTAGACTGTGAAACAGCGAGAGGCTGAGAGATAGAGGCCGATCTCCCAGCAGCACGCTCTCAACCTGCCCCGCACCACACTGCTTGCGGTGCTTTGATCTTTCCGATGCATCTCTCCTTCCCTCCATCTCCCTGCACGCATCCCTGTGCTCAATGTTGGCTGGTTGTTTACAGTGTGCATCATTTGAACAGGCTAAACCTCACACGGCACGAGCGCTCTGCGCGGAATCCGTATTCACATCCTAATGCAGAGCTTTTGTAACTTAATGTTTCGTCCTAAAAAAATCAGACAAATTCAAATATTAGTGAAATCACATCAAATTTCCACTCCACAATAAATCAAAATATAGCTATAGCGTCAGAAATTAGGAAAAATGAAGAGATTCTGCTTCCAAAAATGTTGGTTCCTCAAACATTCCATGAACAATTAACGACTCCGTGAATCAGAAATTACAGTGATTTAAGTCTGATTTAGGTTCATCCGAAAATGAAAAATGTCATTATTTTTTGACACTCACAAACTTATATATCAAATATCAAAGTTATATCATAACAAACACAATTACAGCCCAATATCATAGGGAAGTGATATAGCATAGCGATATCACAAGTTCTGAGCCTCATAATTGAACTGCATGTGCTTTGATTTCTCTTATCCTACTGTACCACATTATATTTAACATATTTCACTCCTCTGTATTACACAGCTAAATTCAAGACATTTTCAATTGAAAACAGTCCAACCTGTACCAGATAATGGTCTCTCTGAGAGTGACTGTTCCTAAAAATGAGGCACGGAGGGTCACTCTCTCTTACAGTACAAAGCAGAAAACATTTTTGGTCCGTGACCCATTTTTTAAGTTCCAAAATTCATACATCCCCACATTTTAAGCCTACATTTAATGATCTCGCAGAAGCAATATACCCAACTGCAAAAACAGTTTTACTATTTTTACTAAGTTGAATTCATCTCTGCTGTTATAGGTTATCTTGATGCAAATAAATCAATACAATTATCTTAAAATTAAATTAATAAGAAAGGTTGAAAACCTCTGGAAGTAGAACATTTATAACAAAATTGACAATTCCTAATTTTTTTAAGTAACATAAAAAAGGGGACCTATTATCTCCCTTTGCACAAAGGTGTAATAAAAGTTTCTGCTGTCTCCAGAATGTGTCTTGTGAAGTTTCAGCTCAAAATACCCCACAGATCATTTATTATAGCTTGTCAAATGTGCATTTATTTGGGTGTGAGCAAAAACGACGCATCGCTCATATAAAACATAGTTCCGTTTCCCTGCTACGTCGCGGAGATTCTGCGTGCGTAGGCCCCTGGCGGACTGCGTCAGTCAGCTGACCTGGCAAGAAGTGAGCGTCGCAAGAGCAAGAGGTCGCTTCACACGAGGAGACGATGCTTCGAGGACGAAGGAAAAAGGAAAACGAGAAAGAAGAATAGCCGAGCCAAGCACCAACTGGTATAAGGAAGGTATGCCGGAATGACAGTGCGGGCGACGCTCTCTCTGGGACTCTCTCTTAAGAACTAACTCTGAGGACGTCGTTGACTTGCTTTCCCCGATTCCGCTGCAAACAGCATAACTTTGCGGAGCGATAGCTGTTGGGAACCATAATGCCAAAATTTAAGTGAGAGAAGTCCCTGTCTGTGTTAACTAAGCAGCACTGTGCCCCGGACCGAGAACCAAGATCAGAGTCACCTTGTAGACACAAACGTGAGCGAAGCGGACAGCCTGAGCGGATCACAGATATCACCCACAGACAGATAACCCGAGAGAGGAATGCTTTCGAGGCCGCGAGACCCCGGTAAATGAGCTCTAAGGCCCAAAGGGCTGAGAAGGGTCAAAGGGGAAGCTGTCCGGAAAGCTGAGTAAAGAGCTGAAACTATCCACCTCTACTTCTGTCTGCTTTGATGCACTGTTGATCGTGGAACCCTGTCAAACAGCTGGGCCAAAGCATACAAACAGCGCCTCTAGGGACCCAGGTGTCCTCGTCTCGCAGTGGCACGGCTGCCGACGTAAGACATAGCTGTCTTCTCTGTCTGCTGGTCTGGATCCGTAAACGGAGGGGGACAGAGGACAGGCAGGGCACACATGGGCCGACATGGAACGACATACCCTGTTTAGGGCGAAGAGTAGGACCCGTAAAAAATGTTTAAATAATCCAGTGCGAACCGTCGGAGACACCGAAAACCTGTGAAGCCTACGCCGAAAAGGCTCAAGTGGAAAATAGAAAAAAAGGAAGATCATAGATCGAAGGAAATCTCTCCGAGACTCGTCAGAAATGGCTAAGTGGCAAGGAAGATAAACCAGGAACCCGAGAGCAAAACCTTAACCTAAATTAAGAAGACCCCAGCCTGAAGCAGCAGATCAGGAAGGTTAAGGTGCACGAAAGGAAAAAAGGAAGGAAGTGGGAAGGAAGTACGCTGTGGATTTTCCAAGTGCCAGCCAGCCAGCCAGCAACGTGGCGCTTGCTGATACCTATTAGAAACAGGTGGTTAACCCTGCTGAGAAGGACCCAGCAGGCACCAGCCATCAACAAGTCCCCCAGCCATTCTGCCCATCGCAGTGGAAAACGCGTCCACTTCAGCGAACAGTTTCCACTTCAGCGCATACAGTTTCCTTGCTCTGGAGTGAGTGGAGGTCTCATGAACCTCAGCTGAAAGACCCGAATCCTACGAGACAACCCCCCCTCAAGCGAAGGCCATAAACCCTAGGCTCCACATAGAACCCGGGGGTGAAGGCCCCGTGCCCGTGCCTGAGGGAGAGGGGGTGAAACTGAGTGGATCTCCAAGGGAGGTCTCGAGTCTCTCCGGAGTCTCAGGTCCGTGGGGAGGAGCCCGAACAGAGGCCAGTACGGCTCGGAGTTAATACGCCCCTTAAGGCCCCCTTTCCCCCCCATACTTCCTGGAAGCATGACTTCTGGGGGAAACCCAACAGACATGACGACTCGGCGGGGTGACAGACGCAGCTCCGGGCACGCCTGTGCTGGAGCTCTGTGCCATGGCATCCAAGAGGGTGTGAGGGGATGGGAAGCAGACAGAACAACGGCGTCTTATCCTGAGAATCTCACATATGAACATCTCCACCGGCCAGTTTGGCTTTGGCCATTCTTCCTCCCCCACCCACCACTGTCTCACTCAGGCCTCCTTCTCCAGCCCCATGGCCCTCAGCCCCTGTCTCGACAGGACGTCTGCTCCTAAAAATACAGCCCGCCCCTGAAGCGCCAAGACTGCAATCAAGGCCAGCTCCAGACCCGGGCCACGCAGACCCAGGCGTGCAAGTTTATTGCGACCCTACGCGCCAAGCCCATTGACGCCCCTTATATAGGATTAACTTGTCTGTTGTCTGTACGGCTCCCCACCACATGGCCCCCAACCATTCGGAAGGAGAAGACACAATCCTCTTTCCCAACCAGCCCAGGGTCCCTGAGCGTGCAGACCTACCACTCCCCATGAGAGCTCTGCGGCCTTCTCAGTACCTGTCCCTACCCGGCCCTCCCGTCAGTCTGTGGTCCCTCGAGGGCTGGGAACAGTGCCTCCCAACACATCGCCGCGCCGCGGAGCCCAAGGCGGACCTAGGGACATCGTACAGGCCTCTTTCGGCTCGCCAAGATGGCGCTCTGGCCGGAGCGCTCGCGTGATCTGGTCGGGACGGAAACAGAGACCCAAAGGGAAAAGGATCTGGTTCTTGAGCCACCAGCCGAAAAAGGTCTCCACTCTGGGCAGCAGAAGGGTGAGTGGTTGTTGGCAACTGCTTTCAGCCCCAAACTCTCCTTGGGACTGTGTTTACAGTGAGTGACAAGCCCCTGCTTCTTGACTCCTGCGTGAGAAACAAGAACTGCGTAATACGAGCTGCGTCTAAAAGTGCGCCCAAAATTACGGCAAATCTGCCTCAATCCAAAAAAAAACTGTGTTGTGTTGGAGAAAGATCCACACTTTTTCCCGCACCAAGAACCCAACTGCCAACTTCTGTATGTGTCCGTGAGCGAACCAACGAAATGCAGACCCCAACTGTTCCGACTGTGCTAATATGTTCTGCGTCGTTTCAAAAATGTTTGGAAATGCCCAGCCTGGCGGTGGGGGCGTGCCATCGACTAACGTGATCGTGAGAAGCCGGGGTGGACAGAGCTACCCCGGGACCGAAAACCCGGTACGATGTACGGGAAAAAGCCCTGAAGAACCTCCCCAAGGAACTGAGAAACTTTGTGGATGGGTGGAATTTGTTAGAATGGGACAGAGATGGACTATCGTGACAAACCAGTATTCTGACCTGATTTGAGTCCTCATTCGGTCTCTGTTTTTGATTTTTGAATTTCTTACTCTTTATTTAGAGGCATTACCTTTCGGAAGGAAAGACCGAGCCAAGATCCGGCTCTAGGAACCCTTTCTAATGTTTTGGCGGCTGAAAACTAATGTAAGGTCGGTGACCCTTTCTAAAGCTCTCCTTGCTCCTTGCTTGATTTAAGTTTGCTCGGCCGGATGAGCCACTGCTTGCTCCCTCCAAGACTTGTTACGAAGTTTCGTAAAAACCTGAAACATACCCCCAGGCGCACAACTTTTGGCTAGGACCTATACTCTACCGTAAAACTGTTTTTTCCTTACCCCTGGAATACTTTCTATCTCAGGGCTTTCCAAATAAAAACGACTCTAACCCCAAACCTCTCCCAGAGGGCTCTGGTGATGTTAGTACAGCCGCTCGGTGACCAAAACACCCCTGGGCTGGAACTGCAGGAAAAGGTCTGCCCCCGCAGCCCCGACCCTTGAGGGAGGCTGTGCTCCGTGCCGCTGCGCCGAGGGCCTTCCCGGCGCCCCCCGGTGGTTAGAGGGCAGGGGTCTGAACGGCCGGCCGATGCAGGCCACGTATGCCCCACAGTGTCTGACGCGCCACGTCAGGGTGCAGGTCCCGTGTTGGCCCTCCCCTGAAGCCTTTGGACGCCAGGGGCGTCTCTTTTCGCTTTTTCCCGGTGACCAGGTTCCAGGAGGTCCGCCTTGCCCGTCTTCTTGAGAGCTGCGTGGGAAGGCGCCCCGTGGAGAGTGAGTGTTCTGCCCCCCGTGTCTCTCTCAGGGGGCTCGAAAAAGCGACACTCTCTCTTTGTTGATCTCTATAAGAGGACGCCCGAGACGCCGAGGGTTGAGCCCAGTCCCACAAGTCCTTGAGGAAAATGGGCGAAACGGGAGAAAAACTTTAAAAAACCTCTCGACGCTTCTTGGACTTCGATTGTAGCCGAGGGAGGGGGCGTCGCCGGGCAATCGAGGAGAGGAGGAGGAAAAGCGGTCCCTGGTTTCCGAAAGCCCTTGAGCCACAGATGACCTTGTGAGCCCCACCAAGTGGCTGCATCTCCTTGCGTCCCATAGCATACCAAGGCGCTCCTTAGGCGCTCTGCTTTGTCGAGTTGTGGCCTCCGATGGGTGGCCGATGTTGCCCCCTCATTGGCCCCTCCCCGTCCCCTCCATCCCGCTCCCCTCCTCCCTCAGCAGTCTGCCTCTCTGTAAGATGCTCAGTGTGTAAAACAAGCACCATAGATGCCCCGTCAAACAAGTACGCTTTCCCCACCAGACGCTAAGTGTGTTTTTTTCCCCCCACCAGGCAGCGTGGGGGTTTTTATGTGGTCTGGACCCGGGCGACAGGGCCTTCATGCGAGGATCTGTTTCAGGGGCGACAGATAACTCGCGAACGTCGCATTCCCCCCCGTTATATCCCCCTAGACTTTCACCTGAGGGCTGAAAAGTGGACTGGAAACTTTCACCTGGAGGACGATCTCTTTCCTCACTCTGGCTTATCTCAACATCTAGACAGGGGAACTCGGGGAAGATGGGAAGGCCCCTCGGTGAAGATGCTGTAAGGCGCTGACTTTGGACGCCGTGTACGCCCGCCTGCGGCTCGGCTGCGGCCGGTTCAGTAAATCTCTAAGAGACAGAGAGACAGACGCTGAGAGAGCTCCCAAACACATCACAACCATCCACACACACACACACAGAGATCGTGTCCCGAACACAAAAAGAAGAAAACGAGGAACACACACACACACTTGAATGAATTGCGCCATTACCCATTTTGTGCTTTGACAAACAACAAACAGTAAACAAGACAGACAGAGGAGACAGCTTGCAGCTTTGCTGAGGCAGAAAAGATCTTTCCGCTTTCTTCCGGAAGTCCTTTTTTTATCCTTGGTCGTGACGACCCCCGCGCCGACGCGAGCTTTCTTCTGCAATGCTAGTTGACATTCAGTCTCAGCAGACGCACTGACGCAGAGGGAATTCCCAAAGCGTAATATGAACGCAGCGTTGAAGTTCCCTCGAAAGGGAACATGCCGTTTTTGTGTGTGTCTCTTTAAATGCAAATGAGCTGCTGCTCCCGGCTCCCTTTCCAGAAGAGGGCGGAGCTTTAACAGCTCACGCTTCGGTTGCTCAACAACAACAAAGCAGGAGAATCTCATGCAGCCAAAATGAGGATTTTGTTCAGCCTCACATTGTTCAAACCGGAAGTCGACACTGATGGAGAGACTCAGGAAAGAGTAACAACTTTTAGAATGAATCTGGACGTTTCTGAATGATTAGTGGATAAATTAATGCAGTTGCTACGGAGTTGATTCAACTCATCCACTAGCATGTGCCGTCATGTTAATCTTTCGTGCAAATTCAGCGTTGAATTGAAGCATTTTGTGAAGCAGTCCGGTGTAAAATTATGGCATGCCAACAACACTTTACTACAACAACTTTCCTCTTCTCTAAAGCAGCCCAACATGGCCTCGCCCCCCTTGTTGCGTGTTCCCGGGGGCGGAGTTTATGTAAATTTTGGGCTTTATGATGAACCCCAACATTACACACTGACTAAAGTTAAAAAAGAGAAATCATAATCATTCTCATCTCTGATGATGTGTTAACTGGCATGAGGGCGGGACAACCTGTCACTCACACAAGATCAACCAATAGCAAACCACAACCATCCAATCCATGGACAAAAGCAAGTCCCACTCTACATTTTTTCTTGTTCGAGAAAGGGTTAAGGAAGAAAAGGCTATCACAACTTCTCTTTAAATAAGTTGTGATAGAGTCTATTTTAATACTGAAGCTATGCAACGTGTCCCATGGTCTGTCATTTCGCAATCATTCAAGCCGTAAAGAGCTGAACGCAGACACAACAGTGTGTCTTCTCTCATAGCCAAACAATAATGAAACGCAGATGAATGTGTTGCCTCCAGCGACCACACGTTTACTGGTTGTGCATATGTCGGTGTTGTCTGTGTGGGCCTTCCTGTGATTACATAGTGCCAGTCAAATTTCTGGTATAAAAGGGAGGATGAGAAAAAAGTAGCATATTATATAGAAGTAGTATTACAAGTTACACAACAAAGTTTCATTTGGGTTTGTCTAAATCACTAGCCCAAACTACGAGCCATAGCGTTAGAGATATTTGATTAGAAAACACCACTAATAACCAAAATGCCTGTGATATCTGTTTGATAAGTTTACAGTATTTTCTCCAAGGAGACAGAATACTACTCTCGGTCCCAAAAGACTCCCGCTGACTGCTGTGGCGCGGACGGGCGAACGGCAGTTTTGATTGTCTCCGTGGTCGTGTCAGAGAGTTTTCTGCTCTGAATTCATTCGTAATTCTTTCTCAGATCAGAAGAACTGATTACACGTTTATAGTAACATTAAAGATACACACTTTTCACCCTCTCGCTAGTTTATGAAGTACAATATATAGATATAGATGAAACTGAAACAAAACAAAGCTAAATAGAAATACTAAAATAACAAAAATCACTTAAGAAAATAATGAATACGATAGTATATAAATATATTACTACAATAACACTAGTTGGAACAAGATTTTTGTCAGAGAGAACAGGTGGAATCAAAGCGGTGGTGCAAAATCTGAAGAATGACGTCTCTGTAATCGAGTACAAAATACTGTCAGCGAGGAACAGGCAGGATTTACAGGCTGAAGAAGTGTCATCTGAGTGCCTTACTGCAGGAGAAAATGAAAGAGGCCCTCGGTTTTAGAGATACTGATGGTCAAATTACATGCTTATATTTGCTACAAAAGATTAGTCAGGAGAAGCAAATCTGTGCTTGAAGAATAATGGAGTTGTCATTCTAAAACTATAAGTTATGCTCAAGCTTGCTGTTAAATTGTATTCTGAGAGACACAGAGATACAGCAAAGAATCTCGGAACTTCTCATATAAAAAAACATGCGGTTCTATAGATGCTATAGGTGTGATGTTGGTCAATGCCATGTTCCAGCGGTCCTGCACTACACAAAATAATTATGGTCAACAGAAGAAAAAAAAGACAGAGCTTTGGGACGAATAGAGTTGAAAGCTTGGTGGAAAATGCTACTCGTAAATATAACAATATTTGTAAATATATAATAACATATTTTATGTAAATTATTTACATTATATTTAAATTATTAAATATTTTGTAATAGTTTTATATTAAATTATTTATTACACTATTTACATATACATAAATTAAATTATAGTTAATTATATTTAATAATATTAATTTAAATGATTGACCATATTAATTTATTATTGTATATATGTGTATATATAATATTATTATATTATAATATTATGATATATATATGTATAAATATAAAGTTCAACAGAAGAAAAAATTCATACAGATTTAGAACTAATAGAGAAGATAAAGCTTGGCAGAAAATGTGACTCGTTTATCCAGTTTATGAGGCGACAGGCTTGATTCCCATCATCCTCTGTGGCAGCTAAAGAATGATAAAACACACAGATAAACATCAATTACACACCTAATGCGCATCCTTTGCTCTTCACATGGACTAAAAGGCCTCCTGTGTCTGTCGGGAACTGCGAAAGAAAGACGGAAATATGAAATTGCCCTCAATGTCTATTGACTTGAACACACATGCCATCATAATTTTGATTTCTGGACTCATAAGTAGGAACTTCCCAGGAGGCAACGATTGTTACGGCCACCACAGAGTGATGACGGAGATACTGTCTGTTTTGCCACCAACATTTAAACAAGCTTTGGAGACTTCAAAGCAGTGACATCAAAGCTGTAGATGTGTGACGGGGGATTTTCCAAAGCTGGAAGTGAGAGCAGCTGTGGCCGCACACAGTAGGTGAAGGGCAGGATGCCACAACTACAGCTATTCCATGATGCCTGTTTGGGTTTGATTTAATAAAATATACTTTTTCGCCCTAAAAAGAATGACAGAATAGCTGTTGTTTACAGGACAAAGCCTCTTGGAAAAGCCCTAAAGCCTTGTATCGACCACTCTGGGCTCCAAAAAGACAACATGCAAAGCCTTATGGGAGCTGTAAACCCTGAAACGTGCCATGCCACTAATGTTTCTTTATGTATTTTTTCTCTTTCAATCATCTTCACTCTATGAAGGACCACTGGTTTTGGAGGGTCAGAGATAACGCCGTGATGCCCGGTTACCCCATGCTCATCAATGTCTTCTGGAGGGGTCTGCCACCCAAGATTGACGCCGTCTATGAGAACAGCAAGGGCAAATTTGTGTTCTTCAAAGGTAGGATTTCTACACATTAGATCAACGTCCCTCAGCGCAGTTTGTTTACAAGCGTAAGAGGCGAGTTGAGTTCAGAGATAGTGAGAGAACAGCGTGAAGAAGAGACTTAACCTCGTTTCTACAGAGAGGTCAACTGCTGCAGGGCTCTCACTGGTTTATCTACGTTTTTCTGACTTGCTGTAAAAATATAACAACATTAGGAGTTCATATAGTGAATACATGAGAATGCATATGTGTGTGAGAGCGATTCTTGCAAAACCTGTCAAGAGCATGGGTCATATTTTACCCAAAATTAAAAAAAGGAAAGACATGAATTGATAGAAAATGAAGCTTATTTTTAGGATTAGGATGTCAGAGTGTCTATTAATTGCCCACCTTGTTGGTAGAGGCTATTTACACTAACTCCGCCCACCACTGCCTGATCGGACCAGACAAAATGACGAAGTAAATCCCGTTGACAACAGAATCAGTGGTGTGGAGAGACGGGTAGCGTTAGCTTTTGACATGACCGACCCGAGTTCGAATCCTCCTTTTTCCGAACTCACTCTTTTCATTTTCGCATTTTGACTCAAATTAGTTTTTATTTTAAATAAAAATGAAGAAAATATTCAAAAAGTGGGAAACGGGTATTTAATAGTGGGAATGAAGTGTTTAACAGGTAAGGTTAGGAGTAGGTCTAAGGGATAATTTAGGGACTAAGACAAGTAATTTCCTAATAAGAAAGCATCAATTTATGATTTTACTAAATATAATTATATACACTGAATATATATTTATTATTGCATAACCGTTGTATAAGCACACTGTGCTTATAATAGGCATATAGTACAATCCACTAAATAACAACTCTAACCCTTAGTGCAAAGAAAATAGTAGTATAATTATAGTAGTTACAATAGTAGTCATAATAATATTAATTATTATTATTAGTGTTATTATATTGATGTACTATGATTATTATATAAATTATGTACATATAAATTATTAATAATAATAATAATAATAATAATGGTTATTATTATTACTACTACATTATTTATAATTATAATATTTATAATTTAACAACAGATATTTTTTATTAAATTAATCTATATATGTTAATATATATGTTTAAATTGTTATATTTAAATTTTATATATTATTTGAAACATGTCATGCACAAATATGAGACCCATGGAACTGTAATTCAAAAAAAAAATGGTAAAGTACTAAAAAAAAATTTATTACAGTATTTTTTTTAAAAACACAGTGTGCTTAATTGACTTCATTTCACCAGCAAATGAAATTAGACTTCATTTTCTCGAAAAGTTGAATCAAAAGTGGATATTTATATTGTGCGTAAAAAATGTAATTATTCCCTTTTGAGTCCACTATTGACTTTTTGTATTTAAGTTTAGTTGTGCCTGTAATGCGAACCCATGGCACTCTAGGCTCAGCACAAAGTGTGTATTTAGCAGAATGGTATAGCACTGTACATTTACTTTTCATGTGTTACTGAAGGAAAAAATACAGATTTTAGTGTAATCATGTAGAAAATATGGCCTGAATATACAGAGCTATATTATTCCCATGGCGAGGGAAACACTGGGGTTTGTGTGTGTGTGTGTGTGTGTTGTTGAAAATAGCTAAAGAGGAAAAGAATAGGCCGGGCCAAATGAGATAATGACAAATACACACACCTACACAAACACCGCAGTTTTCCACACGCTTTTGTTCCTCGACAACTAGACAAATGGTCTCCCGTGTTCAGAGAGCTTAATGAACCTTTTTAGCCCACCATGCCTGTCATTTTAATTATTTATTTGCCTGTACACCTCACATCTCCAGTAACAGATCAGAGAGGAAGGAAAAAGAGAGGCATGGATTGAATTATGGATGGAACATTTACCAGTTTTGGTGTTTTGTTGCGAAATTTGTTCCAGATTTTTCTCCTAAAATTGTAAGAAATAAAATGAAAATTATGCTTTGATTTTTACTCTGAAGCAGAAATGAGCTTCAACAGTTTTCTCCTTAAATTCTTTAGGACATGAGACACAAATGAGGCAATATTTGACATAGTGTGGATATAGAGCTGCTTTCAAACTACACGGATTGAGAAACATTATAATAATAATAATATATTATTATGTATTATAATAACATAAGAAATACAAATAAAACGTCTGTATATGAATGTGAATCCGATAATATGGTTTTGATGAGAAATGTTGAATTGAGATTATCCATGGGGTATAGTACACATTTTGTGTGGTCCATGTGGAAGCAAATAAACAGATTTTTTCACATTCATTGCCGGTAGAAGCAGCTCACAGTGAGGATCACTTTCACTGACCTCTCAGCATTTAAGTAGGTCAGAAAGCATGGCCAAATCTGGAAGTTTAAATGCGTTGCTCTGGATAACATTGACCTCAAGCCAACATTTACAACAAAATCATCCTGTAATTTCACTTTCACAAACATACTCACACAATCACTGGCAGACACAAATGAACAAACACACATACTAGAGCTCTCTTGCACTCATCGGCCCTGTCGGACGGCGCTGCTTGGCACAGAGAGACGCTGACCCCACTGAGAGGGTCATGAGAAAGACCCAGGTGACGTGACAGGCATTTCCTCTTCCAGAGGAAAAATGACGGACCTGTCCTCCTCTGACTCCAAACAAACCATGACGCCCTTAACCCCGTCTACTGTCGACATGCATCACAGACGGTTTCCTTAGCTCAGAGGGTCAGCGCTGCTCCCCTGTTCGCCTCCCTCCGCCGTAACCGACACTAAAGCACACTGACGTTTTAAAGTGAAGGCATTAACATGTCAGGTCTGAGTAACAGTGGCAGACGCACGGTCAAAGGCCTGGTCACGGTAATTAAAAGCAAACAGGAAGTGCCTGAGCTGTGAAATTGAATGTTTGGTTTTGCTGAAACAGACATTTATCTGGAAATGATGTAAATATTGAGGATTCTGTATCAGTAACCTCAGTGTCATTTCACTGGCACAAACAGGAAATATAGTTTGGAAAAACTATATATTTACATATATATATATATATATATATGGGTGTGTGTGTGTATTTAAATCTGTAAAGTATGCATACATTATGATACAGTCTGTCTACTGTCTTTAATTTAAAATAAAAAATTAAGATTAATTAAAAATACAATCATTTATATTGTAATATTCTTAATATGCATTAAATATGTACGTATTTGCCATAATATGTATGTATTTACTGTTATATTTTTTATTTTATGTATAGTATTTAATTGTCATCACTGTAATGCAAATAATAATAATCATGTTCAGTATTTATATAATGGTAGTAACTGTCTACTGTCGATAAATTGTAAATTAAGATCATTACAGTAAAAAGGTTTTAATGGAATATTACACACATGTGCACATACAATATATTATTTATTAATATAAAATATATAAATATATTTGTTGATCAACATTTCAACTAAACAGCCATTACAGTAAGTACAGTACAGCAAAATGTGGAACAAAATACAGTACAATCAATCAATGCATATTTTCCTCACTGTTATTCACTAAATAAACAGAGAGGAATAACGCTATTTTTGTCAACACTCTTATACTAAAGGAAGAATCGCAATGCTATCTTAATTGCCAACTAAAAAGCGCATTCGAATCATCAGTATATATAATCAATATATAGTGGAGCGACACTTGAAAATATCAGCAAGTCAAAGACAGTTTATAAGCGATGATTTACATTTTCCTCCTTTGACTGAGTTAAATCACTGAGCACTCTCATTTGGTCCAGTGAAAATGTACCCAGTGCTGAATACACTGTAATCTCCTGATTTCTCCTTTGTTCTTGTGCTTTTTCTAGGGAAGCAGTTCTGGGTGTTCAAGGACACAATGCTACAGCCTGGCTACCCCCAGGACATCTCAATGTTTGGAAACGGCATGCCAGCACAGAGTATAGAGACAGCCGTCTGGTGGGAGGACGTAGCCAAGACCTACTTCTTCAAAGGAGATAGGTATGTGCACAGTATGTGAGCGTTCATCTCTCTCTGTGTGTGTGTTGTGTGTGTCTGTGTAACTTTCTCTACTTACCTACATGCAGGTATTGGAGATATAACGAAGACATGAGAACGATGGATCCTGGTTATCCCAAGTCCATCACAGTATGGAAGGGTGTTCCTGATTCTCCGCAGGGAGCATTTGTGGACAAAGCTAACGGTAAGACTATGATGTAGTCTTTAATGCACAAGATTGAAGTTGATAGTCATTTGAACAAAACTAAGTCGGTAAGGAAATCTTAAAAATGTGATGCTTTGATCACTGTTGAGTGGATTCCTAAACACCTCTGATTGGCCACAATGAGCAACGCTTCAAAAACATGTTGTAAATAGACACCCATGACCGAACGCTTACATAGATACTCGCGGGAGCGGTTGAAAGGAGGTGTCTATCAGCGGACCGGTCCTTTCAAACGCTCTCTCTTTCAAATTTAAACACTTCTGCATGCTTTCAAACGCTCCCACGCGTTGGATCATTGTAGCCAATCACAGACATATCTGATGAGCACATGAACGCAAAAAAGTGTCACATTGTTCAAATTTAATCAGCGACTTTTTATCGATGTCGATACTTTTGACAGCACTAGTGCTCACACAAGTTTGAATCTGCCTTGCAACATTTCCCAATCTCATGGCCTCGTCATCCTCCCATCATTTCCTGTCGTTTCTCCACTATATGAAAAAGTGAGTGAAAAAGGCAAAAAGGGCTAATATAAAAAGCCGCTCAGAGAAAGGAAAAAACCAGTTGCAATAGCTGAGGTAAAAAATCTGAAAATTATATGCTATAAAAATAACCAAAACCAACAAAGAATTTGAACATATACAAAACTTACAAGGACTGGTGAGCTAACTAATTTCAAGGTGACCTATTAAGTCTTGATTTTGTTTTTGAGGTCTACTAGAATAAGTTTTCATGCTTGAATGTTCAAAAATCACATTATCTTTCACAGATTGTTGCAGGCGGCACGTCTTTTTCCAGTCTGTCAGTAACGCTCTGTTCAGTTCGGGTCTCTATGAAGCCCCTCCTTCAGAAAAGAACAATGTGCTCTGATTGATTGGTTGGATAAGTGTGTTGCGATTAGTCAAACGCTTAAAGCTTGTGAGAGAAATGTCGTGACCTTTAACATACTACTAACACAACTTAACTCACCCCCCTTTTTTGCATTGCCTTGGGCGGGAATATTGTGACGTGTTCCTTCCCAGAAGAAGTCCCAAGACTCCAATCCAGTTCTTACTGATATAGAGCATAACTCCCTTTGAACTACAGCAACTTTACACGCTAGAGAAAGGTGAAAATATAAAAAAGGCAGCATAAACTACAAACAGCCCATGCAGATATTATACTGCAAATGATTCAGAAAATCGTTTGTGTCCTTTATGAGGCAGTTTAAATCAATATTATTCTCGTTTACACTGCCCTATTTTCATTGTATACAAGTTTGAAGGGTTGTGCATTTCAGGGCAAGTGTGAATCTCTGTAGGGGTTCTCGAGGTGGGTACGTCTTGCATGAGTTCAGTCCATAGCTGCAGGCTCACAGGTCGACAGCCACACACATGCCATCTGTACCCATCCCCGGTGCCAGGTTTGCCCATGGACGCAGGCGATCATCTGAGCGTGAAGGGTGGATTGATATTCCAGGGAAATTGTTTGGCTAACCACACTTTGAAAGCGATCGTGGGCTTTCTTTCAGCTCTGTCTCTGCACGTTACCCAAAAGGCCTCTGTGGGCGAGACAGAGTAGAGAAAATTGACCCTAATTATGTGTCATCATGGCCAGCCGATCATGGGGAGATCGGAAAGGACAGCTTTTTTTCTTCAGCTCTAGTCCTGTTTTAGTACAAGTATAGATTTTACGATAAAAGTAGTCTTACGATAAGCCTTTCTCTTTGGTTTAGTGTCCTTCGGATCACACCGAACCCCTGTTCCGGTATGGATTCAAGGATTTAGAATCTTTATTCATCAGATTTAGTGGAGAGTGACAGAAAAATTTTTGGGGAGATATTGTATCAGGGTAAATGTCAGGTTGGAACTTTCATCACCCACATGTGCACCATGGCTCAATGTCTATTCCAGCTGGCCTAGGTGCGTTAGAAGGGAGTGGTTACTCACTGAGCTAACTCCCCTGATTTTTAATTTAAAATAATATAATAAAATAAATAAAATAAAATAAAATGGATAAAATAATATATAATAAAAATAGGATAAAATAAATAAATAATAATGGTTGCAATATGACAGGTTTTAAAAATCAAAATGAATTGAAATTTTAAAATTGTACATAAAATTAAATACTTAAATTAATTTGGCTAAAGTAAAAAACATGGATAAAAAAAAAATCATGCATCATAATGGTAGAAAAATTCATTTAAATTTTAAAATAAAAAACTGCTAGGAATTTTTTGAAAATTACAAAAACTAAATATAAAAAAATAATAAATTATATAAAAATGTAAATATATTTTTAAAATATTTAAAAATATAAAAATAAACGTAATTATAGCAAAACTAAAAATCAATGAATTCAATCAAAATTAAATGATTTTAAAAATGTAACCAAATATGAAAACAATGCACAATTATATAAAATATAATTTTCACATTTTTAAATATATATATATATATATATATATATATGTATATATGAGCATGAATTAAATATCCGATATAAATATAAATCCATCTAACAAATGTCTCCTGTGTCACAGGTTTCACGTACTTCTACAAGGGTAAAGAATACTGGAAGTTCAACAACCACAGGCTGCGGGTGGAGCCCGGCTACCCTCGCTCCATCCTGAAAGACTTCATGGGATGCGACCTCACGCCCATCGACCCCGACCTTCAGCCGACGGATGACGAGGATGTCGTGATTAAACTGGACAACGAAGCCAGCACGGTCAAAGCCATCGCTATCGTCATTCCCTGCATCCTGGCGCTCTGCCTGCTGGTGTTGATCTACACCGTCTTTCAGTTCAAGAGGAAGGGTACGCCACGACACATACTGTACTGTAAACGCTCCATGCAGGAGTGGGTGTGAGTCAGACAGCCACAAGACACAGTGGTGTAAACACCCTAAACTTGCGGACTTTGGCTCTCGACCCGCATCTCGCTCAAGGAGAACAGTGAGGGCCTTTGCTTTGATTCCCCTCTCCAGGAGATGAGGGGCGCATCCCCCACCCCCCCAAAAAAAAAACCCTTTCTCTTCTCCCATTGGCCCCGGTGCACCTGATGTAGGACTTGAGGGATTGCAAAGATCCCACGGTGCATTGCGACGTCTAGTGCCACTGTTCGATGTGGAAATCGCTGATTGCTATACCTTTAGGTTTTACAAGTGCACGCTGAAACGCGCCAAAAAAAAAAATCAATGAAAACGTCACAGGAGTCGTTTTGTTTTATCTTTTCAGATTTTTGCTTGGCTCCGATCTATAATTTATTTTCAAACAGAGATATTTACGATTCCCTTTAAAGCACTCCCAAACCAAATAAAGACTTTCTCTCCAAAGAGGATCTTTTTTCTTTTTCTTCTCACAAACCTTTTTTTTTTTTTTTTCCCTTGTTCTATACGTATTTTTTTCCCCCTCCCTGCTCTCAATATTTTGCAGTGATATGTAGAGGGGAAGTTTTGACTGTTGTGGCAGTCTGTCTCAAAACAGGGGCCAAAATATTCTGCAATATTTTTAACAGCCTTAATTATGGATTGTGTTGTTTGCTTTTGTTTTAGTTTATTCATTTGTTTTTGAGCACCGCTTTGTTTGTCTGTCGGAAAGGCAGTGCAATATTGCTTTGCTCCCTTTGAGATCGGAGATCGCGGTTAACCTCATTTTCGCCAGGGGCTGCACTGCAGGGCCGCCCGGCCGCTGGAGCAGGGGCAGGACTCCTTAACCTCTGCCTAACATGAAGCATATCAGTCAAAACAGAGGGAAGACCAAGCCACTGCAACGACGAATATTTTATTACGCTTTTTCCGTCCGACGGTGGAATTGCAACTGCAAAGGAAGTGCTTGAACCGTTATCGTGCTTAACGCTCACTCGTTTGGTCGTGTTTGCACGGACAGGAGATTTGAGAATTCGTATCTTCCCTTTTTTCCGAAAGGTTGCTGTTCAAGCATGTCATCTCCTTCGGACTGCCTTGTTTTTAGGTCTGGATGGGATCCTAGAACCTTGAAGTATGAACCAGAACCACCAGAGCAACTCAGGACAGCGCTTGATTCAAAAGTGTATGCAAGCATTCACATCCAGTCCTGTGTCTTTATTATCAACCGAGAAGAAAATCAAGGATATATCATGTAACGTTTCACCATTGCTTGTGATCGGAGGTTTCGGCAACTGGATCGGGCGATATTTTGTTTTTATCGGAGTCAGAACTCTCAGTTCGGTTCATGTTTCGCAGTCTGACTCTAGATCGGTCCTTTGCATCGAACGGATGTTTCAACATACAGTTATTTGCTTGCATTAACGTTTTATATGTTTTTTTGTTTTGTTTTGGTACATTTGAACAAACCGAATGGTCTCAACCTCAACTTTAAAAGTGGTACTTAAAGTGCTAAGCGGTCATCCGGCACGTTTCCTTTAGACTCGAGAGAAAACGTACGTGATCTAAAGGAAACTATATGCGTGTTACTAACAAGCAGTGTTTGAATGTGTGTCTGTATCGATGCTTTTTTCTTTTTTTCCTTTTTCATTGTTTTAAGAAAAAAAGGAAAAAAATGGGATATTCTTCAAGTTCATGTACTTCATGACTCGGTTTGGGACAAACCGTCCTGACAGACTTAATAAATTAATCAGTATATGATTAAAATGCCTTTTAGCGATTTGTTCACATTTACTGTACATACATATTCAGTCTGGGAGAATATAAACATCCACTCTCTAAACTTACAAAAATACCATGGTAATACCATAGTATTTCAGTGTGGTAATCATTCAGTACCATAGCATATATCAAAGCATTATGGTATTACCATGGTACTGCCGCAGTTCTTTCCTTTCTTTCACTTACAAAAATATACTATGGTATTTTGAACGTGAGCATCATGAAATGTGATAAAACCATTACATTTGAGCATGGTACCAAGATTCCACCATGGTATTCTGGACATTTTACTATGACGTTTGATCATGATATCATGCTACTATGGTATTTTGGACGTTTTACCATGGTATTTTGGACATAGTACCATGCATGGCATTCCAGACATTTTACCATGGTACTACTATGGTATTTTGAACATTTTACTATTTTAGACTAGACTTAAGATGGAAATTTGAACATGACACCATGGTATACTACCATATTTGAAACATTTTAGCATGGTAATACCGTGGTATTTGTTTACGTGTTACCATGCATGGCCTTCTAGACATTTAACGTGGTACTTTCAATATGTACCATAGTACTACCATAGTATTTTAGACATGTTACCATGGCAGTATCATGGTATTCTGAACACGTACCATGGTATTTTAGATATGCATTATGGTAGTACCAAACCATGTAAAATGCAATGGTACATAAAATCCGGTACCATTCAAAATGACCATAGTATTACCATCTGATACCACTACAGTCTTTTTCTGTAGGAGTTCTG
This sequence comes from Opsariichthys bidens, assembly GCA_037194245.1. Lineage (NCBI taxonomy): Eukaryota > Metazoa > Chordata > Actinopteri > Cypriniformes > Xenocyprididae > Opsariichthys > Opsariichthys bidens. The sequence continues at coordinate 11,215,900 of CM074301.1, read as the reverse complement.
TCTTCTCTCTTTCTTACTATGTGTGTGTGTGTGTGTGTGTGTGTGTACCCATACGCATGATCGCATCTGAACATTTCCCAGAATCCCAGCCGATCAAACAAAAGTCAGCTTTGAAGAACTGAGAGGAAAAGGCAATCATTAAATAATACCAAAAATTGAGTATCATAAAGGTGGTGTGTATCCTGTGGTTATATTTAGCTAGTATGATAAGAATCAGAGCATAAAATATGAGACGGCGGTGAGCAGAGGCATTTAGAACTCGCCAAGTGCAAAAGTAAACAGAGACAGACACGGCCCATGCGCATTCTGATTGGCTCTCGGAGCGCTGGCATGGCGGATGAGTTCAGCTCGGGCATCCAACTGCCATCTACGTTCCAAATCAAATCTAGCTCAGCAAAATCACTGCGGCCATGGTTACTGCGAGCATAATGGCTAAGATGAGAGATTAAAACAGTAAATGACCTGAATTACTGTCTGTGGAAAACTTTGACTGCTTTTCAAACGTTAATCACTCTAAACTGACCAGCAATGTTGATGTGCAAAACTACATGTTTTCAAAATCAACTATTAGGTGGGTCGCCTGAAAGACTAGTCGACTAGTTTAGAGTTAGGATTAGGGTTTATGTCCACCGGACCCCAATCAGATGTGTCTTAATGGGAGACTTTCACATGGAATGCGTTCCTGCATTCAAAAATGGCTCGATGGAGCGCAACGGGAACAATTCAGAGATCATTTTTTTAAAAACTGAAAAAACAGAAAAAAGACGAGACGCAACGCAACGCAAGGTCAAAAATTGCATGTACACTACCATTCAAAAGTTTGGGGTTGGTTGGAGTTTTTATTATTTTTGAAAGAAGTGTGTTATGCTCATAAAGCCTGCATTTATTTGATTAAAAACTAAATCAAATAAATAAATATTATTACAATTTTTTTTTTTTAAATCTATTTGAATATATTTAAAAATGTAATTTATTCCTGTCATGCAAAGCTGAATTTTCATCATCATTACTCCAATCTTCAGTGTCACATGATCCTTCAGAAATCATTTGGTACTCCAAAACATTTCATATTATTATCAATGATGAAAGCTGTTCTGCTTATTAATATTTTTTGCAAACCATAATTTATATATATATATATAAAAATTATGGTATAAATTATACATATATACGTATATATACACATTTTCTAACATAAATATCTTTTTTTTTTTAATCAAATGAATGCGTCCTAGCTGAATAAATGTATTAATTTCTAAATTTCTAAAAGTAAAATCTTTCTGATCCCAAATTTGGTATATAATGGTAGTGTACATAAAATATAAACAATTACAATATTAAAAAATGAATTTTTATTATATTAGTAAAAATATATATTCACCTGACAATAATTTTCCTTAAATCCAAATTATTTACCATGCTAAAGCTCAGTGTGCTAAAAGTCTATAAACTAAATTCCTTTTTTAAAGTTTAAAAAACCCATTAAACTAGTTTTTGCATGTCTTTTGTGAGAAATGTCAAACACATGAGCGTGCAACGCTTGTGTATTCGCTAAGAAGCTAATCTGTCGTTCTCCGTGTTTAGTGTAAGAACAGTGAGTCTGGTCTCTCTCTGAAAGTGTTCCGTCTAGCCGACAGAACTTGTGGTGCTAACTGGACCTACACTGGTGAGCGTTGTCCTGTAGTCTTTTGGTGCTGTTATTATTTTAGACCTTATGGACTTAACACTTGATTTGACGATGGTCTGTGCAGGAATAATGTATTCACGCTCATGTAGCACTAGCCGTGACGGTGCATGGATTGGTAGTTTAGTGTGCTAAAAGTTTGCGTATATATTTCCTGTGTGTTCTGTGAAGGCCTTAAGCTTAAGCTAAGTCAGGTGTCAAAGGTCGTGCCGCCCATCGGCTACATGTTGGTGCTAGACCCTGATTCATGTTTACAGTTTCTGTAACTTTAGCAAGGATGTGGTTTTCCGTTTGCTTTGCGACATGATATCATGATCTCAATTCCTCAAACTCATCAGCATCTGTGCTATTCTCAATCATCCTCATTGTCTTGTTTATCATCTTGCCATCCTGATTATGTTAAACGATTCCAAATGAAGGAAACAAAGCTGAAAAACATGTTTATACTTTTTCATTCTGTCTGTATTTCATTGATCAATAAACACATTTGAACATATTTCCCCTGAGCAATTTTGTGTTCATCTACCTGTACCGTCATCATGTTTCTCATTTTCAGTCTGTTGTGCTTGATTCATTACGGTTCATTTCTATTCCAAACATCACTCACCCTCAGCTGTGAATAGAACTAGTAAAAACAGGAACTAAGCTAAAAATACATTTTTATGACCCCCAAATAAACTAATATTAAAATATTTTAATTATTTTAAAAAAGAGCATAATGTAAACTAAACCAAAAAAAGACGAAAAAAAAAAATAGAAAAACATTAACAATTCTAAACTAAATTATTTTATATGAGAATATATAAAATAAAAAACATTTGCTCAAAAAATTGCATCAAAAATGTTCACACACGCAAAGACAAAAATGAGTAATGAGTAAAAGAGTAAATCTAGAATTAAATAGTTTACAAATTCAGACTCCGTGTGAATAGGCTTTAAGATTTTGCCAAATTTATCCTATAATCTTACACCATTTCCAGGTTTTTTATGAAAACATTCTATTTCGTAATATAAGTGATAGACTTAAATAGTCAGTAAATATGTTGCTGTAATTACCAAGTCCTTTTAATTAAAGCGCCTAGTGTTCTTTTAAATTACATTATATATGAGATTTTGAAAACACTGATACATAATGTCTTTATGAGTGTCTCCGGGCAGATGTGCATCGATGCAGCCCAGCTAGGAGCCACAACTGCAGTGAGAGCTCATTATCCTCATTAGTCGGACTGTGCTAAAGTGATTCAAACTGCAGGAAGAAATTAGCTCCATTTCTCAGAATATTGACTTGCTCGTGGGGTTCATTCTACTCTCCACGCCTTACTGACTTTTCTGAAATATCACAAGAGTCGCTCAGACAGAAACAGCAAACACCCACACAAGCTACCAACAGACGGCATATTTTTATACTACGCTTACTAAAAACTACATTTGTATGAATAGAATAACGGCATGACCTGCTCATTTTTCCAAAATGTGTAGTACAATAAAGAGATTGCCGTGTGGAATACTGTAACCAACAATACAATGCATTCACTTTAATTTCCAGACAAGTAGGCCTAATATAGACTTCTGTACTCGTTATTTTTTTGGACTGCCACATATTCACTGACCCTTTTCAGCAAGTTACTTCATTAGTCACATCAGTAAGTGGCGACAAATGATTCTCTGCAAATTAATCATTGAATCATTTGCTGAAACGATTCTCAAAAACACTCCAGTTTTGAGTCTATTCAAATTTGTGTGATTACAAATTGTGTGCCACACGGGAATTGGGTCAGTTGAAACACGCAATGTAATTGCTGTCTAAAACGACCCCAGAATCAGTGTTTAAACATCCTGCGGATGATGGCGTAGAAGATCAAACACTTCTAACTCAGTTTTCATTCATCAAATGATCTGCTCTAAAACACTGTCTCTGTCACGAATGAAACACCACTGCGTACAACTTGCTTGAGGCACACAAAAAAAATTGTATCTCACTTGGAATTTTTTAAAACCTAACATAGACATTGCAAAAATAAAAGCATGATATAGTATGTTTGTCTAATGTCACTCTGGACAAGTTCTGATTTGGACTATAAACGCGGACTCTAAAATGAATTCAAATGCATTGATTCTGAATGCACAGCTCTTACTAGCTGGCCTATCCGGGTCACGGCACCAATGTATCTCTCCGAGCAGGATCTGAACAACCAGTTCTGGCATAGGAGGTGGGCGCGCTGTAGCCTGTAGTCTGTAGCCTCTAGCCTCAGTTGCTAATGTGTCTCTTGAGTTCGGATGAGTGAGGTTTACATGCACAGCTCTTACTAGCTGGCCTCTGTTACACTCACCCCTAAAACTGACTCCCATCCGGGTCACGGCACCAATGTATCTTTCCGAGCAGGATCTGAACAACCAGTTGTGGCATAGGAGGTGGGCGCGCTGTAGCCTGTAGTCTGTAGCCTCTAGCCTCAGTTGCTAATGTGTCTCTTGAGTTCGGATGAGTGAGGTTTACATGCACAGCTCTTACTAGCTGGCCTCTGTTACACTCACCCCTAAAACTGACTCCCATCCGGGTCACGGCACCAATGTATCTTTCCGAGCAGGATCTGAACAACCAGTTGTGGCATAGGAGGTGGGCGCGCTGTAGCCTGTAGTCTGTAGCCTCTAGCCTCAGTTGCTAATGTGTCTCTTGAGTTCGGATGAGTGAGGTTTACATGCACAGCTCTTACTAGCTGGCCTCTGTTACACTCACCCCTAAAACTGACTCCCATCCGGGTCACGGCACCAATGTAGCTGCTTCGGTTCTACTCGCACCACTCAGAGTGGGATTCGAACCACCATATCTGGCATGGGAGGTGCACATTCTAACAAGGACGTTAAAGATCACAGCCTCTAGCATCAGTCACTAATCCGCCTCTTGAGGCCAGAGGAAAGAGGTTTACTCGCACAGCTCTTACTAGCTGGCCTCCATTACACTCACCACCTAAACCTCACTCCCATCCGGGTCATGGCACCAATGTAACACCTCCAGTAACACACCGCTCCGAGCAGGATTCAAACAGCCGTTTTCAGCATGCAAAGTAGGCACACTAACAAGGACGCTGAGGAGCCTCTAGCATCAGTTGCTAATGTACCTCGAGGCCAGGTGAGTGAGGATTACTCGCACAGCTCTTACTAACTGGCCTCCAAAACCCAATCCTAATCTTACCATCACTACGTTAGTAGCAGTCACAAAATTCAACATAACACTGGATTCACAGACCCACCTTTAGGTTGTTATTTGAAATATATTCATTAAACTACAAGGGGTTTCCATGTGCATATTGCATTTTTTTTTCCTGTTATTCGGTTTAATTCATAATTCATTCTGCAGTCATTATTCGTCCTTCGCTAATAAACTACAGACTCCGCTCACTTTTTCCACCTTCCACCACTCACCGACACCTTCTACAAACATCCTAAATATCTAGTGACTTACTCAATGCATTAGAAAAGAAAACCTGATTAAACCAGTAACTGATTAGTCCACTCAGGGACTTGTGCAATATTGCATGTGGCCCTGCTAATGGTTCTAACCTTTGTTGTTGCTTTAATGATCAGCATTTAACTGGAGGCCTGCAGGCTGGAAACATGTTCTCTGGGAACTAATCAATACAAGGCATGGTTCACTTGAGTGCGAGACATTAATCAGTGGCAAACATCCAAACACAAATACTATATAATGGAGGAGTTTTTCATTCTACATTTAATACCTAGGTCAGCTGTCTTTCTAGAGAACGGAGCATGTGTTTCCAGGTACTGGGATTCTTCCTCCGTCTGTTTTACACATCCTGCCGCATCCTCTCAGCTCCCAGGAGTGATCATTTCTGCCTAATTTAACCTGCCACAGAGATGGTAGCTGCTGAAACATTTAGCTTACTTAGAACAGAGAGTGGAAAAATAGAATGATGGTTCAAAATAGTGAGAATTAGAGATAAATGAAAGGACAGAAAGCAAAATAAAACAATAAGAATTTCAGGAAGAATGATGTGTATAAAATGTTTTGATAAAAGTTCATGACCATGCATGGATGCTAATAGTTTGTCATGGAATCATAGATGCCAAAAAATGACATTTATTTTTAAGAGTATGCCCACTATATTCCAAGTCATTTGCAGCCATATAAAGCTTTGTGAGAGGAACAGACCAACTTTAACCAACATTTAAGATACTCAATGAAAAACTTACCTTAGATACAAAGATCGGAGTCAGTTTCATGTTCAAATGATGTTCACAGCTGGAGTGTTCCTCACTATTTCCCAGGTGGTTCTGAACCAACTGGGGGTAAAACAAATGAAATGTTCATGCACTTGTAAGTTCATGATCTCTAAACACTTTCCAAACATGTCAGAGGTGTTTGGGGAATAACTGGGCTGACTGATAATCTGTGGTTTCCAACCTGAAGAAAAAATGCAACAAGACAGCTGTTTAGTGTCTGCACTATGGAAAAACATGAACATCACATTGGTCTTTATGATTATCATCTTTCAAAATTACAGGTTAAAAAAACAAGTCAAAAGCCTACTGCCGTAGTGTCTACAAGAAGTCCCAAACAGGTTAATACACTTCATTTCTAATGCACGATATGCCCCAGAGCTCTTATTGTATTTCAGATGATTCTCTCAGAAATATAATTTCCTTGACCGAAACTGCAGTGGAATGATAATTAATAACATGAGTCCGTCTGACAAAGCGCTACAATCTAATCTTCAAGAGATCAGCAGAACGAATGGGAAAGCAATTAATAGCACTCAATGGAGTCAGCATTTCCTTTTGTTTGTGGCAGGCTAGAATAAAATTTCGGAATATTTTCACTTTTAGAACAGAGAAGCAATTTAGAAAGCTATTATAACTAAATCTCTTCCGAAAATAAGTAGATATATTTATAAAAAGAAAGCGCTTACAAATAACTTCCTTAAAACATACACTGTAAGGAAGAAAAAATAGATAGCCAAAGCTTAAAATAACACTTTATCAGCTATTATCAAGTTATATTAGTATATTAGAAGGCTTTTTTAATACCAGGGTCTCCCAATTAACAATATTAAGCATTGTGTTAAATAAAATATTGTGATATTAAATATTAAACATGTTTCCAAAAGGAAATAGTTTTTTATATATATATTCCCCTTTCACTATATATTCTATCAGAATTTAGGATAGATGTACAAACCTGAATAAAACATTTTGATATCAGACATCAAAAACATTCAATTCATACAATGTTATATCTAATGCAATAAGCCCCATGAAACCATGCTTTACAGTGAATTGTTGTTGTGCCTAACAACAGCCCTTTGCTGTTCCAAATTCACTGTAAATCATTGCTTCTTGGGGCTCCTTGCATTAGATGTAATATATCAAAGCAGGTACTATTTTACTAAAGTACTGCGAAACTTTCTGGTAGTCAAATGTTCTTGAAATCACTTTGAAATCACCAGTTAAACTTCCTTGCATAAATGCCTCAGAAGTTCTAGCATAATTTGTTTGAAGATATGCTTTCTAATTCAAATTATTTTAAAATATTTGGAGTTACTGATGTATTCTGCATTAGAAGGGTAAAAAAAGAAAAGAAAAGAGGAAGAATATTGTATTTCCTGTACGAGGGATTTATCGAAGCTGACCTGGTACTCTTGATGCGCAATGATCTGTGAACTTCAAAAGTGGCTGTGGTGATTCTTTTAAGCATATTAGTTCAAGGAGTGAACAGATGACTTCAATGACCTGCAGGGAACAAACAGTACTGACATTTTATGAGGATGACAACTTTGGCCGCATTTACTCTCCAAGTCTTGAAGCCAAATTCCAATTTGTTGACTATATCCAATTTTTTTGACAACCAGCTTATATCATGTTTTAAAAGTGACCCATATCTGATATCTGCATGTACACTATATAATAGGCGAAACAACCCACGGTAGACATACTGACTCGGAAAAGCTTAGGCCGAAAAGACAAAGAGACAGTGATGTGAAAGCCATGTTTTGTAACCCATACTCGAAATTTATCCTCTGCATTTAATCAATCCAAGTTAGTGCTGACACATTAGGAGCAGTGAGTAGTGAACACACACACACACACACACTGCAAACCGTGGACACACACATCTGGAGCAGTGGGCAGGCATTCACTGTGGCGCCTAGGGAGTGATTAGGGGTTAGGTGCCTTGATCATGGGCACCTCAGTCGTGGGTATTGAGGGTGGAAGAGAGCGCTGTTCATTCACTCCCCCCACCTAAAGTTTCCTGCCAGTATTGAGAATTGAACCCATGACCTTGGGGTTACAAATGAAAAGATGACTCCCTAACAATTAGGCCCCGATTACCCCCTTAAAAGGAAGTAAAAACGCCACGATTTGCAATGGATGCATACGAAATGATAATACAAGCTTTTGCTTTCAGTACCAGGTCAGCAAAACATTGGGTTGAGCTTTTGCCCCCTATTGCGCCATTTAAAAGAGTCACATGATTGCAGCTATGTCCCAGGTGGACATCAACCGCAATCATATGACTCTTTTAAATGACGTTGACGCCAAATCACTTTTTCAGTGACTTATGACTCACACTGACAGGGGGATATCCGATCGGTCTGCTTACATGGCAGATGCAAATGCATGTATCTGATTCATTTCAGATTTATTTCAACATATACGTGAGTCGAGAAGATGATCTGAGAATATTAGAATCCATATGCTTTTTTCCTGCTTACACATTCGTGGGTAATATGAGTGACTAAATACATTTTTTAAAAAAAAACAAGAATTCAGAAAACGACACTGATCTATCCTGCAAAACAGTTATATTAAACTTACACAAACCAAAACACTCTCAGATAAGTAAATATATATAACAGATCAAAGCACTAGATCTGCATCAACAGACTGACATACGCCTCAGAAATCATCCAACGCTGAATTAAAATAAGAAAAAAATGCCGGTTCGTCGCTTTGCTTCAATGCAAACGTCATCGACCAGTCAAAGCTAACACATACTCAATGTAATCTGTAGCCGCAAATACTCACACAGTTAGAGTCAGGGGATCAGATACAGAGAGAGGACCTTGGAAGAGATGGCAATTAAAGGACGGAGAGAGAGAGAAATAATAGAGATGAAACTAAATGAGCAGTTTTAGACCCGTGGGGCACTAGACTGCTGTAACTCATAATGAGCAAATCTCATTTTACAGTCATGTGAACTCTTTATTCTTGGAATGTATGGACATAAAGCAAATAGCAAGGATAAAATATATCACGGCATAAAAGAGGAGAGCGAACAGATGGATGGAATGCTTTTGAAAGACTGTGTTCCTTCCTGTTTTTTTATCTTCTTGTTGTAACAATGTTAATAGGACATTTTTTTTACAGGGCGCAGTGCTAATTATGGTACATAATCAACTGTGAATAAATAAATGACCTAGATTTTTATATTTTCTGAAAAAATGTGATGCCTACTCAAGTAAAAGTCACTGCCATGATGCCAATGTGGTTGCTTGGGAATTCAGGGTCGTTGATAGGGCATTCTTGGAGGTTTCATTCTGAGCCAATCCCGAGCTGAATTGCATTTATAGTACACCTGCTATCCAAAGAGTACATTACCCACACAAAAATGCAAAAAGACACATATTATAAACATTGCAATAAATCAGGTGAGTAAACCACAAAATCGCAAAAATCATGCCAGAATAAAAACAGAAAAATCCTCATTATAAACTACTGCTCAAAAGTTTAGAGTAGGTAAGATGTTTTAATGTTTCTGAATTCTCTTATGCTCAAGGCTGCATTTATTTGACCAAAATACAGTAAGAATTATAGTAATATTGTAAAATATTATTACAATTTAAAAGTTTTCTATTTTAATATATTTTAAAATGTAATTTATTCCTGTGATCAAAGCTGAATTTTCAGCATCATTACTCCAGTCTTCCTTTTTAATGATCAATGTTGAAAAATGTTAATACTTTTTTTCAGGATTCTTTGATGATTAAGAATTTCAAAAGAACAGCATTTATTTGAAAAAGATGTTTTTTGTGTCTTTAATGTCACTTTTGATCAATTTAATGCATCCTTGCTTAAAAAAAAGTATTAATTTCTTTAAAAACTTTGAAAGGTAGTTTACTATATATTACTTACATAGTTGAATGTGATTAATGGTAACAAGTTGCACAATCTGGGATATATTCAGACACTTTTTAAACATATCCCAGATCATCCCAGGGGTTTATTCAAATCCTTAACCCCAAGTATGAGTAACCATAATAGAGATTATCCCAATAGTGCACGGATCATGTACCATTTGCCCCTTAGGTTCACTGTGACTCATTCGGAGGACCAAGATAAACACAGTATTAGCTGGAATGAGTTTTCTTTAGGATAATGTGATCAGTTAATTGTACCTCTTGTGAGCTCAAGCAAACGTTACATCATTGATTTTCAATGACAGCAGGGTGGATCCGGGGCTCAATAGCATCATTTTGAAGGCAGGGAGTAATTGTAAATTAGAATGGGACATTATCACGTTAATTTAATGAGACCTGGCCAGCGGTCGACTGGAATTTCCTGTGGTGCTCATGTAAATTACGTTAATACGTCTACCCGGGCCGCCTGACGTTCAGACGAGTGGATTGATTGATTTCTAATTTGTTTCACAACAGGAGAAAAACAGACAAAATTTCAGTCAAGACTTATTGTTTGGCTGTAGATGTGGGTCAATCTGAAACATATTATGTTGATTGGAGCACAGGGGCTGCTGATGGGGAATAAATGAGAGCTGGCCAGAGGGTAAAATGAGGGAAAATGTATGTCGTTGTTTGATTTTCATGCTGTGAAGGTGGCAAAATCCTACTGTGGACTTTTCATTAACATAATTCTGATCACTAATTGTATACCTGATTTCTGGTGTTCACTTTGGTAAACAAGCCTCCAAAAATTCAAACAAGATGGAACTGAACTGCTGTACAACAGAAGAATTTGCTCTATCTCTATCTACCGACACTGTACATAATTATCTTTCGAAGTTGTAAATAAAACAGATAGGAGAAATATTATTTCAGTTTGTCTGCTTCTTTGTGAAATCTGTGAAAGCTTGTTTCCGCCACTAAATAAAGAACAAAAAGGTAATAGCAGCTTTTTATCTTGTGTTGAAAAAAAAGATTCGTAAAGCTTCGAAGCAGTGTTCTGAAATCGGCCATCACTAGATATTGTTGAAAAGTCGTTATATTGTTTTTTTTGGCGCAGAAAAATAGTCTAGTCGCTTTATAATGTCAAGGGTAAAACCACTATAGTCACACGAACTGTTTTAAGGCCTTACGGGTGTAGAACGACATGAGGGTGAGTAATACATGACAGAATTTTCAAATTTGGGTGAACTAACCCTTTAAATTTATATTCAAAATCAAACAGCAATTCCGCATCCTGTTTGCTACCTTTGAATTGAAAGGTGATTGGTTCACAATATAGCCAATACATTTGGAAAACATAGCATGGCTATTCTTTTGTTCATCTAACATTTTCTCACTTTTCCACTGTGTAGATGATCTCTAATTCTTCAAAATAAAGTCATGAGTAATTTTGCATTACATTTGACAGACTTCACCAGTTACCTCATGCAAATCAGAGGAGATAATGAACCACACTCGGTATCTGTTAAGGGGCGCTGAGGAGCTGCGCAGCGCTCTGATTGGCTGCGGTCTCTGAAGACTTCTTCATCAGCTGAGTTGACTCCTGGTTGTCTTGTTAATTGGAAACACACCAATTACAAGTTCTGAGAGGAAGGAAATTGTTTGATACACATCAGACACCTGGCAAGAGGAGAAACGCAATGACGATCACAGGAAAGACTTGATTAAATAACCGTTTGCTTACCAGCAGATGCGATACGTCAACACATTGTCCTCGACTTATAGCTCCTGTCAGTTCTGATAAATATTAGTAAACTGTGTGGGAGTGTCCTGACATATTTGTCAGTTTGTGTGAAGACAGCATGTCCAATAAATAAGAATTGACTCAACGCCTCATTAGTCATTGATTAAATATATTAATAGAGTTGACGAGCCTGTTTATCACACAGACAGTTTGGTGCTTTATTGTTTTCGGAAGTTCAATCATTATTGATTTACCTGCTCGTGAAAGCAAAACTCAAGTTAACAAGAAAATTAATGCAGGGACTTATGGGACTGTGAGTTATGAATGTTTTAGGTGCATTTATCATCATCACTTGCATTTCATTTCTGCTGACTTTATTTTATTTTATTTATCTTATGTACTTAATATCATTTAAAATAAAATATTATTATTGTTAACTATATTTTAATCAAATACCTCTTGCTAATTATTATTTAGTTTATCCTCAAATAATATCCTTATTTTGATTTCACAGTCATCAGATATGTAATAATTTTTTTTTTAAAGCATTAAAAATAAATTTTCCAATAAAATACAAATGTGACTACCACTATTTTCTCCCTAGGCATTTTGAAAAATTATTTCCTGAAACAAAGAATACAAGATGAATTGTTTGAACATTTGACTTGGAGCCAAATTAATCTAAAAAAGAGGCATAAAAAATTAACTTATCCCATAAAACTTATCTGAATCAGCAATATAATATACTACGAGACTACAAGCATAAAATATGATATTTTAGAAGTCTCCAAAATATTTAGTATGACTAAAAATAAATTGCTTGATGGAATGAATAAATAAATGGGATTTATACTTTTATGCAGTGCATATTCAGCAGTGGATGGTTGTCAACAAAACATTCACAAACACTGCAATCATTGCTTCAAGGCTCTACCATTCACTTCATGTTCAAATCCTCCCTCAGCATCTGTAGCTACGGGCGTCACAGTCAGTCATTTTAATTGACACTTGTTGCATGTATAAAAAGGTCTAAATTGCTTCCCCTGAGATGTTGCTAAAGATGGATGACATCACTCTTACCATTATTAATTTCATTCGCTGCTTTACCCCATCAGTCAGCTTGTAGGTAATTAGTCCTGTTGAGAGAAAGTGCAAATCAGTTGCAAATGGGACAGCTGTCTTTTTCTACATGCAGGAGACTTTGCACAGACCATCTGACTCACCGACACAAGCGCAGGAGAAAGTTTCTCATTTCACAGTGAATTTGCCACATCAATGAGAACTTCAGAGATCAGCCACTATGAGCCAGCAGGTCATAAAACACTAAGACACAATGATAAGAGAGATTGAGGCCACAAACAGGCCATATGCAGCATCGGAATCATTTTCTAACTCACTGCATACATATTTATACCACATTCGATTTGCTAAATGTTTAAATATCATAATTATTTTAATGGTAGCATTAATAAGGTTACACTTTATTTTAATGGTCCATTTCAGACATTTTAGACCTAGCTTCTGCCATGGACTTCCGGGTTCCAGCTACGCCTACACCCTGCACCCCTACAGCGTCATCGGGCTCCTCTCTTCCTCAATCACCCCATCGTCGCCCCGGTCATCCGAGTACCCGATGCTGCCTCAGCACCACGAGCCAGCAGTGTGCAATGTCGCCCTGGTCCCTCAGCCACTCTGTTTTGCAGGTTCCTCCACTCAACATGGTACCGTCCGGACCCTCGGTCAAAACCCCACCCTGGATCCTCCCACCATCAGCGCCACCATGGTGCATGTGGCCAACTCCTCCAGGCTCCTATCCATCACCAGCTCCACGCCCTCCACCAAAGCCTTTGCCTTCTTTCTTCTTCTTAGACTTTCATCATGGCACGAGGACATACCTTTCCGAGGGGGGCATTATGTCACATGTATGTTCAGGTTTGTCTTGTCTGTATTGGTTCTCGTTAGTTAGTCTTGTCAGCTGTTTCTGTTTAGTAGTCAACATCTATGTATTAAAGTTCCTGCCTGTTTTCTATTCCATGGCCCTGTTCCAAATCAAACATGTAACAAGGTTAGTATGTACACGTTAATGTATAAATGAAGATTATTTTCGCTTTCACCCAAAAAAGAAAAAGCATACTTGCATTTGTTTACAGTGCAGTCTTGCACTCAGCAATATGGCGGACGCATTGACGTATCACAGTAACGTTCCAAAGAGGCCAATGGGCCACCAATATTTTATTTTTTCTATGGTCAAAGCACCCTAAACACTCGCGGTCTTCCCACTTTATTGACGTAATGCCGCTTTGATTGTCGGGAAGATATCTTCTGTGGAGCTTGCACCACAGCGGGCTCGACAAAAGTGCACATCAAGTGTGCACATCAACCACAAAGTTGACAAATGGGACACCCTATGGTCTCGTAGACTTAACGGACACGCGCGCAGCATCTATTGTAAGTCCACAAGACCGAAAGTGCTATGAAGTGTGCCATTTGGGACAGGGTCACTGTCTGTAGTTGTCTTATGTTTACCAGTTATTCTGAGTATAATAAATCTGTCCTTATTGTGTTCTCGTCTTCATCTTCTGTGGAGCATGACTTTACAATATAATTATATAATTACAGCATTACAGCGATAATTTTTTACAAATAACATTTTATTTGATATATCCAGATGCATTATGGCAATGAAACGGTATTAACTTAACAAACAAAATCAATTCTATTTTATTCTGGGTTTTTTTTTTTTTTCATATTTTGGATGAAATCCATCCTTTATTTCTTTGAAAGTGACTAATCAATAGTGTAGAAATTTACTGATAAGTCAAGAGCAATACCAGAGCTTGACAAAGACACTTATAGAAACAAACAGACAGTCCTGATAAACAGACTGCAAGTAGGTTTGCTTTGGTCTCTGCAGGCGGTCACATGAGCGCTGATGTTCCCCTAGAGAAGCACAATGATAATTCTTCAATAACTCAATCTTCATCAGCTTTACAAGAAACTCCCACATGGCGCATTTTCCTGTACGCCTGTTCTACACACCTCTGGATTCACTATCGTCCTCCACTTTCAAGCCTTTTGTGTTTCCAAATTTCCTCTAAAATCCCTCTGACACTCCCCTCACCTCCCTCCACTTCCTTTCCGGCTACAGAAGGAAAGATAACTCAGCTCATGGAAGCAGGACGTTCCCAGTCGTGCGCTGTTGGCGGGCCAAAGAGACGGCAAACAGTCATCTGTGTTTGTGTGCACTACAGAAGCAGACCGAAAGAACACACCGGCCAAGGCCCAACAATATTTTCCAAAGGAGATGATTTTGTTTTCGTTTTGTGGCCTCTGAACCATTTTGCTGAGGCAACAGAATGGGAGGATAGACACGGTGGCCGCTGGCTTTAAAGGTTAGTCCCGGTTTGGAAGGTGTGCTGTGGAAATGAGGAGGAAGAGAAAGAGAGGAACAAAGAAACAAAGGCGGTGTGCTGATGCCAGACTGGAAATGATGAGTCAAGCTGGGAAACGGGTCAAATGTTCCTGTAAATGAAACAAGGGAACTCCGGACTGACATTCGCTTAGTCAATCTCACACAGTGCACAGGAAACACATGGATAGTTCTTGGATAGTTCTTCCACACAGATGTAGGTTATATTGATCATCACAGCAGTGCTTTAATATATAAGATTTTTGTGCCTTGATATTGCACAGATATCAAATGTCATCATAATATAACCACACGCTGACCAGTTGAGTTTAGCTCAAGCTAAATAATTAAAGAGAAAATGTTATATCGGTAATTCATTGCCATGTAGCTTTCATTTCAAGTGGCGTGTTTCGACTCATCACTAGGCCACAACACAGGCAAAATAAGCAGCGATACGCTATCAATCAATGCGTAATAAGAGACAGCTCTGTTTAATGACTGTACAGATGGTAACCCTGTCAGAGGATGGTTTTAGATGTCATTAGCAACAAATAAATCATTCAAAGACATAACCAACCCTCCAGGGTGGGATCACATGTCCTACTCCGATGGTGGACCGTTGAGAAAAAAACCTGGTACAGTATGACACGAGACACGAGAGTATCCTGAACATCATGAAACGTAGCAAGTGACTGAGTTTGAGTGCTCTACATAAATAAGGGACAAAAAAACACCCCTGACACAGAAGTCTCGACTCACAATTCATTTTAATAAATCTATTTATATTAGAACCAATTGTGAGTTTATTCTCCTGTGCGCTTTCAGTGAGTAGTGTATTTTTGGATATATATATATATGTTTTTATGTTTTTAAAGAAGAAATTTATGCTCAGGGCTGCATTTATTTGATTACAAATACCGTAAGAACAGTAATATTGTGATTTATTATTACAATTAAAAATGACTGAATTCTATTTTAATATAGTTTAATATTATATTTGAATATATTACATTATTAATTCATGAATTAATTAAAATTATATATATATATATATTAGAGCTGAAAAAGTTTGTTTACATAATGTGTGTGAACTGTGTATATTTATTATGTTATATAATAAATATGCAAGCATATATTTCACAAAAATATATTATTTATATATAAAATTTATTTATATAAACATAATATATATATATATATACATATAAATATTTAAATATATACATGTATGTGTGTGTATTTATATGTACATATTAAATATACACAGTTCACACACATACATTATGTAAACACAAACTTTTATTTTGGATGCGATTAATCGTTTGACAGCACTAATAGAAGTAAAATTAATAATAATAATAATAAATCTAATTATAGAAAATTTGATAAAAACAATAAAAATATAATAAATTTAATAAAAAACTATACAAAATAAAGAACTATAAAAAATATTACTTTTAAAATATTTGAAAAGAAGTAATTAAAAAAATGGATGTGCGTTTTTCACAGTATTGCGTTATTATATATTTTTAACATTATTTTTTGCATTATATTAATTACAAACAAAATATTTATCATTTTATACATTTATTATTTTTATTACCAAAAAATTTAAAAAATAAACCTGTCAATTATCCTAGTACTTTTTTTTATTCCACTAGATTCTAAAAAAATTGATATTATGACTGATGATATTCCAAGTTTAATTTAGTTCACATTTGGATCTTGTAAGTGTTTTGAAAAGTTTCTCAAAAAGAGCTTGGTATAAAAATTACAGAGCAGAAACGTGACTGGCGACGGAAAATGACAACATAACAGATGTTGTGATAACCATCAGAACGTGTCACCTTGTGATACAGTGATACAAATACCAACTGATGCAAATTTAAAGCCTCAGTGAACCCTGAGGCTTTTCCATCTCTCAGGCCAGGTCTCTCAGCATCACATATGTGAGGTGGACAGCTGAACTCCTTACTCAAAACAACGGTTTTGATATCGATCATTCTGAACGAGTGTAAGATATTCATGCCCACCTGCTGACCTTAAGAAGGAGAAATTAGAGCTCTGGGTTATTGCTGCTCTGACATTTGTGAAGAGCCTTATATGTAATGTGACTGTAAGCTGTTTTAATGTCAAATTTTGATTGGGCATTTGTGTTCAGAATTTCCACAGCCTGATGTGAGTTTCGCAAGTCTAAATGAGTCAGGACAGGTGCTGTGTTTGTTAATCTGGGTATCAAAGTCATATCATGACAGGTTGGAAATGTACGACTAAATCGAGCACATGTGAAAAAGTTTCAGCCTGTAGACTTCCATCATTAACTTTCCTTTGTTCGAAAAGCAAGCGAGAGAGAGAGAGAGAGAGAAGGAAATAAGAAAAAAAGACGAAGTAAAGACAGATATGGATGAAACTCAGTATGGTGCAGAGTACACTACATCGTACATTTCATTTCACATCTTCCCTTCTTGATAAATGTCTCTCTCATGCATTCATCTCTTAAAGAGCAGTGTAATGTTGTGGAACAAACCTTCACGGGCGGCACAAAGTGCCCTGCACTGTCGGTTAGATCTGCTGGGGCTGGGTGGTAGATGGATTGATTGTCTGAATACAACTGGCCAGCTGCTTGCAGACACCAGGCACTTTAAATCAACTTGATGTCCTCGTGTTTGAAGCTCAAAATCAGCCGTGGAGCTGTAAAGATCCTTACTTCTTCCTACTGTATGAATGCGTTCACATGAAGTCAGCTTGGGAGATCTAGAGTGTGAATGAGAACAGTACAGTTAATAGAAAAAATACAGAGATAGGGGGAAAAAAAATATTCATTACACTGATTATCCAATAAGCATATGGATAAAATGATCATTTTAAATATCTTTAATGAGAATATAAGTCAATACAACTAAAATGTAAATTTGACATTGCTACCTCTATTTCAGTCATGTCAACAATAATTTGTAAAACATTTTATTAATAAAGTGGGATGTACATAGGTTTGGTCTTGGTGGACTGGATCCGCAACGCTGCTGCTGGAGAACATGTTGCTGTTGCTGTTGCTGCAGAGCAAGTATGACTTATTTGTGCTAAATGCTCAGAACATAAATTAAAGGAAACATGGGTAGGGAAACCTCCGAAGCAAATCTAGGCAGGTGGTGCTGGGGAGGTGGAGGACTAGAAAGAAAACTTGCATAGCGAGCCACGACAGTACATTCGTTTGATGCATCAAGGTTATTTACGGACATGGTGATGAATACTTAAAATCAATTGGCTGGGAACATTAAGTTTGATAAACTAATCCGAACGCGAATAGAGTTTAATGGCTGAACTATTCATTTATTGTGAAATCTAAAACTGTCAAGCAACATTAAACTAATATACTGTATAATCATAGATATTTTCCACTTTTTAAATGTTTATGTTAAGGTTTTAAACATTATAAGAAATACACACTATTGTTCATAAGTTTGAGGTCAGTAAGATATTTTAATATTTTTGAAATTTTTGTCTCTTATTCTCACTAAGGCTGCATTTATTTGATCAAAAATACATTAATATTGTGAAATATTATTGCAAATTAAAATATTGGTTTTCTATTTGAATATATTTTAAAATATAATTTATTCCTGTGCTGCAAAGCTGAATTTTCAGCATTATTACTCCAGTCTTCAGTGTCACATGATCCTTCAGAAATCATTCTAATATTCTTATTTGCTGCTCAAGAAACATGCAATATTATTATTATCAATGTTGAAAACAGTTGTGCTGCATCATATTTTTAGGATTCTTTGATGAAACAGAGTAGAATAGAAATCTTTGGTCACATTATAAATGTCAATTTGATTAATTTAATGCATGCTTACTGAATAAAAGTAATTTTAGTTTCAGACCAATAAAAGTGATTTCTTTCTAAAATATCTCTTTCTATTTTGGCTTTATTCTACATAAATGTTGACAAAAATATTTTTATGAATTTTACAGGCTAAATTTGCTATATAGAAATTAAGAATGGAATAAAGTTGCTTCAAAAATAGACTTTTCGTTAACTTTTGACTTTAAGCCACACACACTTTCGGGTTCTATTCGAATTCATATACATATATAATTGCTTCACTGGACATCGCTACTATTTACTGGAAACTAAGCATTTACTTTTTAATAATTTGTTAAATTACATGCTATATGCAGCAATAAATGTTTCAATTCAGGCCGTAGTTGATATTGCTTCCAGTTCGTTTACTGTAGATGTGTCCCAATTCAGAGGCCACATCCTTCGTAAGCATGTGAAGGTCGAACCCAGCATTGCTAAACGGGACGGTCTGGCATTTAAAGTTATTTTGTCTGAAAACAAAAAAGGGTTCACAACTTGTCAAAATATGTCCATTTATGTGCATAATAAAGAGTTTAAACTATATAAAATAGCATTTTAGTAAGATGTGTCAAAGTTATTTGAGTAAGTTGAAAACCAGTACTTCCATTTAAAAGTGTACTCCGACATTTTCCCCTTAAAAAAATCCTGTCACGCAATGAATCGTAGGCTAGGCTGCGAAGGATCCATCCGTTCTATCCTTCAAGATCCGGGAAACGAAGGATACATTTGTAGGTGGCATTCGAAGGAGCCTTTTAGAAATGGAAAACTGAAGTAGGGCGCATTGCATTAAGGGACACAAACATTCCATGCACTGTCTGGTTCCATACTGCACATTTCGGTAAATGTAATATAGTACAGGTTTTCACAGAAAATAGTCTAACTGTGCACCAAATGCATACTGCATATACTTCTAAAACAGTATGATAGCATGCTATTTCTGATTGTAGGGTTTAAGGGTGAAGTGTAGTATTTCAGGGTAGTCTGTTATGCATGATAGTGGTGTACAGTGTGTGAAGCTAGTGGTTAGTGGGTTATTACAGTGTGTGGAGTGCAGATGGATGCATAACAGGAGGTTTAAAGGTTCTGGCAGAAGAGTGAGGAGCATAAGCTTTACAGCGTCTCATATAAACTGGTACAGTATCTTATAAAGTCCATTCTTTTTCCTGTGAGATTTATAGATGGGATTTTATATCTCGCCAGATGTGCGTGGTTGTTTTAGAAGCGAGTGGTGCTGAGCACACAGATGAAAGCCAAAGATGAGCTCACTGACAGATCTGGATGTTAAAGAGAGGCAGGGTAGAGTTCTGGCCCGGTTCGGCCTGTAGGGAGAGAGACAGAGAGTTGGATCTCTAACAGGTGGCTATTCTTCAACTGTGCTCCGAGAGAGTAAAGAAACAGCACAGCGTTTCCCAAACATTTCACCCCGTTTCACCCCATACTAACTACAAAACACAACAATTATTCTTGGTCATTTTATTTTTTATGGTTTAAACTTATTTAAAGAGTAAACAGTGAATACAAATTATAATTATTGGGGTCAGTAAGATTAAAATAAATTACTTTTACTCTTTTTTTTTCTTTTTTACTTTTATTCAGCAAGAATGCATTAATTGTGACAGTGAAGACATTTATAATATGTCATGTTTAAAAATTTTTTTCAAACAAATGCTACTCTGAAATAAATTTATCACAGTTTTCACACTAAAAATTAGCACCACAACTGTTTTTAACTTTGATAATAATAAGCAATGTTTCTTCAGTAGCAAATCAGTGATCATGTGACAGAAGACTGGAGTAATGCTGCTGAAAATTCCGCTTTGCATCACAGTAATACATTTTAAAATATATTAAATAGAAAACTGTTCTTTTAAATTGTAATAATATTTCACAATACTACAGTTTACTGGAGTTTTGATCAAATAAATGCAGCCTCATCATAAAAGACTTCTTTTAAGAACGTTTTAAAAAAAATAATTTTTTGGGATGGGTTGGGATGTAAAGATGAAACTGAGTCTGGTGTAAGTTTGTACCTACTCCCGTAGAAAAACTAGCAACTAAATGCCTGCCAGCCTCCAGCCAATCACAGAAAACATTCAAAGGGCTTCAAGGTCTTTATCTCTCTCTCGTGAGCCAATTGCAAACAAATACTGTATGTTTGCATTACAGAGCAATTTGTCCTTGGTTGCCATAGGGACAGCAGATCCCTGTTTGTCGTGGATGACCTCATGCAATGCAGCGAACGGCAGAATTAGGTCAGAATTATTAGCACATGCTCTGGTCTCCTGACAGAGTTGGCTTGGGACTCCAACGAATGCTTCAGTACGGCATCCTTCCAGCTAATTATAAATAATTACTGGACAGAACATCATTCTAGTTATCATTTATGAAGGTCTACATAAGAAAAAACCCAAGAGAGAAGAAAAAAAAAAACACTACAGACTAAAAAATGGCTGCTGAGGGATTTGGAGCTACAGGAGCTAGAGCTAGTTTGTCAAGGACACGTGTAAACTCTCCTTTTAAATTCAGTAACTACACAATTTAGTGGGCAAAAAGCAAGATTAACGATCATTCCAAAATATGCATTTTTTTCATTATATTAAATGCAACTGCATCAAAATGAGCTAATGGCAAGAGTTCATCTTTTCTCCTTCTAATTAAGGCAAGACACTACAGGCAAAAATGTGCATTTTTTTTCATAAATTGGACAATTTTGAGCCATTAGGCTTCACATAATGTTGTTTCAGACTAGTAGGAAGAAAGCATCCAAAATACACTTGTGTTTATTTTATTGCAACTGATCTATTTGCATCTGTAGATTTCAAATACAGTACATATCTTTAAAGGCCATTTTCTCATGAATCTTGAGCCAGAAATCTTCCAGAAAAATTGCATTCCTTTCTATATTATAAAAGGTTTTACAGAAGGGTTGGTTCATATATCATTTGTCTAATTTTTGGCATTTCATTCCTAAAAATGCTTTTTTTTTCTGGCTGGTGTTGACAATATTTTTTGATTTATGGAATGATAAAAAGAGATTTACAAAATCCCCTCTGTAAAAACTTTTGACTCTAATAATTTAAAAAAATAATAATATTTTTTTATTTTACAGTACATGTACCCAAGAGAGTACTGTAATACAAGGTAACTGAAAGGGTTAAAGGGGTGGTTGATTATGATTTCACTTAATGTTGCTGTTTCTTTTAATCTCTGTTTAAGGAATACAGCGAATGGCTGGTAGGGACTACAACAAGCTTCTTCCTAGGTTGGTGACATCACTACCCTAAAATTTACATAAACCCTGCCCCCAGGAACACACAACAAAGGGGGTGAGGCCCTGTTAGGCTGCATTTTATGCCGGACTGCTTCACAAATAAGGGTCAATTCAATAATGGATTTACACAAAAGATTAACATGACGGCACATGCTAGTGGATGAGTTGAATCAACTCCACAGCAACTACATAAATTTATCCATTAATCATTCAGAAACGTCCAGATGCATGCTAAAGGTTGTAACTTCTTCCTGAGTCTCTCCATCAGTGTCGACTCCGGTTTGAACAATGTAAGGCTGAACATAATCGTCATTTTGGCTGCGTGAGATTCTCCAGCTTTGTTGTTGTTGAGCAACCGAAGCGTGAGCTGTTAAACTGTTAAAGCTCCGCCCTCTTCTGGAAAGGGAGCCGGGAGCAGCAGCTCATTTGCATTTAAAGGGACACACACAAAAACAATGTGTTTTTGCTCACACCCAAATAGGGGCAAATTTGACATGCTATAATAAATGATCTGTGGGGTATTTTGAGCTGAAACTTCACAAGACACATTCTAGGGACACCAGAGACTTGTTTGAGACATTGTGTAAAAGGGGCATAATAGGTCCCCCTTAAGGTTAGGTTTAGGGGTAGGTACAAGATTACTACCTAGTTATAAACCATTTATTGTAATTGCTATAATGGTATGTAGTACATGTACAACAGGACTATAAAATAAAGTGCTACCAAATGTTCTGGAAATGCAAGCAAAAAATCATCACATATTTAATTAGATAATGCATCATTTGCATATTTTAACTTTTTGTATTACAATTCTTAATGTAATCAATCAATTTGGGATGTTAGGAGATTGGGGTTTTTTTTTTCTTACCTGGCATGTCTTGCCTTAATCTAAACCTCCTCAGTCCACAAAAGAACAAACTGCACAAGAGAAAAATGTAATACAAGAAACATTTCAATATGTAATATATGAAAAAAGGATTTCGAGGGAGGGGAGCTTGTGTTCTTCTCCTTTCATTTTCGTTCTTGGAAAACAATCCTTTATCACACCACTCCTTCTGCTTCTAACACCTGCGACGGTGGAATCTCCATGTCTCAATAATCATACCACGGCCCTCCTGATGTTGGCTCGTGTCCAGGCTCGCAACAGTGGCTAAGGGTAGACGCGCGTAAATGGAACATTGCTGGCATGTGATGAGCCGCACCTGGTGCCCATTGAGCCTCACCACTGTTGCCATAAATCCACTATAGTGACTCTCCTCCAGTGAAACTATATCACCATGAGTGCATGCATGAGGTGTACTTGTGGTTTTGGAGTAGATGATGATAATCATCATCATCATCATCATCATCGCCAGAGTTGCTAAACATTATGTACGCTGAGGGAACATTTGGAACGACATACAGTTTCTGTATGAACACTGCGCACAGAATGAACATTTTAGTACAGAAAACTACTTGCAAATGTAGTATGCAACCAGCACAGTATAGTGTGCAAACTGTATATACTGTAAAGAACAGAACAATATACAAAATCCTATAATGCAATGCCTTACTTAGCTGTTGTCTTATTAAGCTGGGATAGGAATTGAAACTATTGACAATTTTATATATATATATATATACACACACACAGTCACTTAATAGTCACAAAGTCCTGTAAAAAGGCATCTAAATTGTGCATAATCATACTTATCCCGGCAGATTTTGTGCTCACACCCAAAGTGTGCACATATAAAGCCGCCTCTGAGTACTAAACTGTTTTATTTTTCACTGTTTATTGCATTTAAACTGTCAAATACACACAAAATAAAGTCAAATGCCGGTCTTGGAGAGTATTCACATAAACACAGTCAGTTATGTTTTAAGTGAACATAAACAGTTGAGAAAGAAAACACCTGTGTAACAGTATAATGGATCCGTGCATCAGGTCTTAAAGTGACAGCAGTCTAATAAACCTGCTGCCCAAATATGAGATCCTTTTTCCACATCGTATCGATGTCAAAATTGTGGCCAATGAAAAAGCTGAGTGGCTAACTTTGAAAAATCACTACCACAATTCCTTATGGAAATGATACATTTGATACACCCATAACTTTTTGTACTCACTTTCTTAAACATTATTCCTGGGAAGCTTGTTCCTGGGAGATGATCTGCTCATTTCAAATGCACATAAGCAAATATCTGCTGTGTACATCATGGAGGCCTTTCAGGCTTTGTTGGCACTCTTACCTGAGTCACTGCTGGACACATGCCTTTAATGGAAGCAACAGTGAGGTATTAATGAGGACCAGACATCTTCCTTCAGGAAAGAGCACTTGATCCATGAAGTGCAGAGTGACAAACTGTCCTGCTGACAACAAGCTCTCCAGAGAGTCAAGTCCTGCATCTGTCAGACAGGAGAGGGATGCAGTTAGAGACACAGAACAGCTCTATATCTGAGCTCAGATCAAAACACATGAACTGCTCAACTGTAAGTACAACTTACAGTAAGACTAATAAGGACAATGAAAAAGAAGCTTCACATTTTTGCACTTGCCTGTGCAAAAATTGCCACCATGACGCTAGGATGCTGTGGGCCATCAAGCAGTGTTATTTCATTCCATTATTATAATAGTGTTAATTACTGCGTAATATGAAGTCTCATTTGTGACTGTGGGATGAATTACACACTGAAGTTTAATAGAATAAAGGTTTGTTTAAATCCCCACCCCTAACAAAACCTGTTAGTTCCCTTAAAAAGTACCACTGATGAAGCTAAACAAGAAAGAGTAAATAAGTACAATCAAATCTGATAGCTTGTTTGCTTCCAGCCAGGCATTTTAATCTGACTGCACCAGTAAGCACAACCCGAGGCATGTTTCCTGCTCGGGAACAAAATTAAGTTTGATATTAAAGTATATTTCCATTGAAGAATCACCATTGAGTATATAAATGTAGGAAAGGGGCCAAGAATGAAGTGAACACTTCTTTATCTCTAGCTAATTCTACATTACTTTCCCCCCTCCTCTTGCTATTTATTGACTTAGAGGGACAACAATAAATGTGTATGGAGAAAATTAGCACAAAGGCGGGTTATTAAAATTTGTCTTCCTTTGTTTCTCTAACTTTTTAATTATTTTTGAATCCTTCAATGGAGTTGAACTGTGGGGCTGCTGGTAAATCAATCTCTCTGTGTCCTTCTTTTCTAATTTGCATGCCCTGGTGCATTACCCACCGCTCCTCATCCAAGCTCCTAAATGACTGCCTGACTTTGGATTTCCAGACTTAAGGAACAAAGAAAATATTGAATTGAACTTTTGTCTGCGCCACAATGCTACTTCTCCAGCAACCCTGACCCGTCTGCTCTTAAAATCTGGCTGATTTTCCCTTCAAACTACAAAAATAGAAATTTAGAGTAAACAGAGCTCAATGATTGCTATGAAATATTGCACTGTGTTGAAAATGACAAAACTTACCTAATAAAGTTCCCTGTGTTAATATAGCCTGTCCCTTTCTTCAATTAGCCAATCAGATTTAGTTTGCTCATGGTTTAATATGAGCCATAAACCATGATTTGCTAGGTAGTGTGAGGGGTATTCGCATTCTAACATCTGATTGGACAGATATCTGAGGAGTACAGGATGAGTCATCAGTATTTTCCTGGAAGAGAAAGAGTGTACATTTTAAATGTGCAAAAGACATTTAGGAGTACACTAACAGACGACCTTAAAGCTAACAGACATGGACCACAAAGGCAATTTTAAAAGGTTAGTTCACACAAAAATGAAATTTCTCTCATTAATTACTCACCCTCATGTTATTCCACAACCGTGAGAGCTCCGCTCATCTTCGAAACACAAATTAAGATATTCATATTCCGAAAGCTGTCTGACTTCTCCATAGACAGCAATTTAACTACCACATTCAAGGTCCAGAAAAGTAATTAAGACATTGTTAAAAACGTCAACATGACTGCAGAGGTTCAACCTTAATTTTATGAAGCGACGAGAATACTTTTTGTGTGCAAGAAACAAAAATAATGACTTTGTTCAACAATATCTTCTGTTGAATAAAGTCGTTATTTTTGTTTTTTCGAAAAAAAGAAACTTTTGAATGGTAGAATACAGTATTTTATTCATTTTAAACAAAAGTATAACATCATTCAAGAGTTTCCCACAATGCTTTCACACCTGTTCATGTAAATGCTAGCTAAAACTGAGCTTAAGTTAAATCAATGTGAACACATGACTCATTTTTTCTTTATTGAAGGACGGTAGAGATGGATGACAGCACATCAGAGGACATCAAACGGTGACAGAATCTAAAATTACAGAAAGTCTCAAGCTTCCTCGATGTGACGCATTTCGGAACTTGATATGACTAGAACAGATGGGACTGAGTCATATGAAGAACAGTAATCAAGAAAAGTGAAATCAGCCTCACAAAGTGATCAAAATTATTAATTTGCGTTCATTCATCATCTTTCCAAAGGGACACAAAAGAAAGCCTTGTATTGTCTTTAACCTGCTGTTACTTAAAGAAAACACCACTGATTTGCGTTTCAAGAGAAAAGAGATGCTAAACAATGGTTGATGACATGTATTCAAATATAATAAATGGTATGAGACTTATAGACATAGATGATAAGCATCTAATGGTCCGAGGAAGACGGGGAGGGGCTGCTCTCGGGCAGATGGATTCGCAAAGTCTTTGCTGAATTTGAATGCGAGGTATTTGTGGTGATGGTGGAGGCAGCATGATGGATGTTCTGCAGGCTACAGAGGTTTTGGTCTGGAGGGAGACGGGCACAGCGCCAGGATAATTGCATTGTTTATCCATTACTATTTCCGTTCATGTCAGGCAGAGGGAAAACAATGGTGGATGTCACCGGGTGCGTTCATGTGTGTTTGTGTGTCTGCGAAATATCGGCTTCCTGTTGTTTGGCAAACATTAATTATGAGGTCATGAGACCTGTGGTAAATGAAGCTGAACACTGTGAAACACCTACGGCACATTTACCAGTTACTGTGAGGAGAATTCCTTTGCACTTTTTCAATGTTATTTAGCATTCGCAACTGTTCACAGACAAAGAGAGGCCAAAGTAACTCAGTAATACCATTGCTTTTTGGATATATACTTTAGAAATGTCTTTGGAGATTTACAGCACCATGACTTTTTGAATATACACTATGGCTATATGTACTATACTATAATTTACTATATTACTACCATGTTTTTGGATACATACCTATGGAAAAACCATGTTTGGAGATTTACCATGGTACTACCACAGCTTTTTGATATATACACATACAGTATATGATGATAATACCATGCTTTAGACATTTACCATGGTACGATCATAGATTTTTGGATAACTATTATGGCAATGCCACATTTATAGAGATTCACTGATACTACCATGTTTTTTTGGATATACAGTATACTATGGAAATACTGTTTTCAGATATGTACAATTGTAGTATCATGTTTTTTTGAATGCATGGAAACAATTTTTTATGAGATTTACTATATTACTACCATGTTTTTGGGTGCATACCTTAGTGTGGAAATACCGTGTTTTGGAGATGTACCATAGTACTGTAATGGCATTTTGGAGATATATGATGATAATACCATTCTTTAAATATTTATCATGGTAAATATTATGGCAATACCATATTTATGGAAATTAACCATAGTTTTCCTAGACGTTTAAATGGAATATTATGTAAATACTTATGTGAAACTTGTATTGTGAGCACTTCCTGTGTTATTTGCCAATTCATGAAGAATCGCTTGTTTGTTTTCCTCACTTGTAAGTCGCTTTGGATAAAAGCGTCTGCTAAATGACTAAATGTAAATACCATAGTTTTAGACATGATACTATGGAAATACCCTGGTTTTTGGACATGTCCCTTGCACGTCAATACATTGTTTGTTGGTAATTTACCCTGACAGTACCATTCGTTACAAAAAATACTGTGACAGTAATGCTATAATAGTCAAACTATACGACTGAAACTCATGTATAGTATGTATTTACATGGTATCCCAAGGACCTTCAAAAATAACATTCTACTACTATTGAAAATGTCCGCAAAACCAAGGTATTCTTTGACATACCTATATAAACACCATAGTTTTGAATATGGTGCCATTGTAATACCTTTATTTTGGGTTAAGGTTAGGTTTAGGGGTAGGTTTAAGATTTATACCAAGTTATTCCCCACACAGTATGTACATGCAGAACAGGACTTGGAGTACATTGGAGTAAATTGCGAATACCTTGGTAGCAAGTGCAAAGGAGAGTTCAGGGGTCATTTGAAGCGTGTATGCAAACATTCCTCGCATCATCTCGAGCATCTGTTCTCTGTGGTAGTCACGTGACCTTTTCCAAACAAATGTACAAAATACGCATGGTCCGGCTGCCAAAATATTGCTGTGAATGTTCACCTGCAAGAGTATTATTACATTAGCAAGTCAAAACCATGACAGCTGACTTAGAAAACAAACTTAAAAAAAAAAAAAAATAAATCCCAAAGCATCTAGCATCCTGCTGAGACATTTAATATGACCTGTTTTAGTGTTTGTTTTGTCTGGAGTTACTTAATAAAATTAAGCCATCAGGATGATCAAAACCAATCAATCAACCACAAACATTTGTTTACATTCAGTCACCAGATCACAGAAACCCTGCAGGGTCAGTCTTCTAAGGTCAGAGACAATCATCTAAGGACAGACATAGACTAAATAAGAGTTTAAGGTTATAAAAAGAATTAGAATTGCTGTTTTTCTTCAGGAAACTGAGATTAGCCATCCCCAATGGGGGCAGTTAAAGTTCCTTGAACCTAAACAAACTTAAAGTATTCTAGGCTTGGAGGTTCCATACACATTTATTAATTTAAGGCCTGTCAGACATGAGTTGACATAAGGCAGTTGCAAAAAATATTCAACTTAAGAACTAAATCGCTAAATAAAGTTTATAGCGTACATGCGAGACATGGCAGTCTGGTTGATACGACGCAATAATTTATGATCATTTTGTAGTCTTAACTATACATGCTGATGTTTGACATACTTTTTCACTTGCTTGCCTTATGATTTCAGAGCTTGTCTCCAAATATTCACCCAGATGACTTCAGGGCTGACAGGACAGCATAGTATTAAATGTATTCACACATGCTTCAATTGAACTTCAATTGTCTGAACGGCAACTGAAGGGCTTATTTGCACTTTTTGTCACTGACATGATACTGACGCGAGAAGCTGTGACAGGAAGAGCACAATGCTTCGTACGAAAGGTACAGAGATGTCAGTGATATGGCTGGATCTTTGCGGCCACCCACAGGTTTGAATCACCCTTGACTGGGCTAAGTAAATGCATCTGGGGATCATCCTGTTTTGTCGATCCAAGTAGGTTTAATTGCATCCTTGTGTGTCTGTATTTTCAATACCTCAAGGCAGCTGTATGCAGAAACCCTGCATATTGTCAGAATCTAAATGCTTTTGAGAAAGAAGAAGGTGAAGGATTATAATGTTCTGTTTCTTGGTATCAGTGTCTCTGGATCGGGTGTCAGCTGTATGATCCAGAAAACCACTTCCAGCAAAAACAGAAGATAACAATTTGGACAGGTCTCTGAATGTGCTGAGAAGCCTGGCTTTCTTCATGAAGGCATGTTCAGAAGTACATCATTTTGGGCTTGCATGACTACTCATGTTTACTAGTTGACTAGGCATCCATAAAAGTAGTGTTATACGCAGCAATGACGGTGAGTATGAGAGTGGAGAGAATGATAGTTTTCGTGCACATTTCATGCAGTCATAAACTTTATAAAAAAACAAAAAGTAAAAAAATGCTTATAGGGCGACACCTGATTCATTTCAGGGCAAGAATTTAAGCTTGTATATGAACATTAAATTAACCAATAAACCACCTGAGATGTCTAAAGCACAAAAGCAGTTTGCTTTTCACCTGTTTTGGGGACCTGTGACAGAGTTGCCAGGTTTTCACAAAAAAATACGCTCCATTGTTACTCAAAACTAGACAAAAACTAGCCCAATCTCGTTTCAGAGAGGGTAAAAAATCCCCAGTAAAAAAAGTTCCCCAGGTAAAATTCGTAGTCCAGGGGCTAAATATCATGTTATTTGGTGTTATAATAAAAATAAAATAAAAATGAAGGGTTTTGGGTCCACAAATATTTATATTTACGTTTCTGGGCAAAGAAATTCTCTCCCTTCTCTCACCAGTTGCATAAACATAGCTGCTAAGTTAAGACTGTGCCTTAAGAACTAGTCTGACCAACAAGCAATTAGTTAGGGCTAATCAGTCTCACTTTTTGGATTCAAATTAGACCAATTTACATTTATATGTAACTGACTTTAAAAAAAATTATGACCAGTCTTGAAGAAAAAAAATTGATGACTAACTTGTAAGACTGATCAGTTTATACAACTGGCCACAGATGGCAGAACTAGTCGAGTAGTATTTGCAAGCCCTGATATGATTGTCTTTGTATTTGTATGTATGTTTATCTTCTGAAGTTCATATGGACTTCTTGGATTTCCCAGTCACTCCTCTTGGTCCTCTGTTAAAAGTCCATTTGCCTCTTCCTGGGTGAACACCATTGTAAAACAGAGCATCGGTAAGTATCTTCCTCTGAGGGAGAGACAAAGACAAAGAGAGAATATATAAATTTTGATGGCATCATAATACTATAGATTTTGTATTGTACTTTCACAAATGGTTGTACATTTTAAACCATGCAGTTTGTGCAATGAGGCTTGTCAATCATGGCAACACTAGTTCTAATGAATGTGTTTCATGCAGAACAATGTCTAATCAGCTCAAAAAGGGCTTTAATTAGGGTTAACTTAGGATAATTGGGACATTTTTCCAGACATTTCAGTGGCAAAAAGTGTCCCAGTACCAATCAATTTGGTAAATGTAAGAAAAAGGCCACATTTTTTGAGAATAGCTCCAACACTACATCGCATGCGGCCGTTGTCGTGTGGCGACGCAACAGCTTGATGTGGTCTACACAGGACGGGACAAAACGACCATTGCAAATTCATTTGTTCTACATTTGAAAAGTAGTGAAGATACTTGGATTAACAAAACTGAATTGATGCTAGCAAAATTGATGGTGGTCTAACTCTTGGGGCGACATAGTCATGTGATTTACCTACAAAATGGCTGGTCAACCAAGTCTACAAGCTAATGGATAAATCCATTGAGGACATTAGTATACTAGCAAATAGTGGAATGACAGTCTCCAGAAAACACTTAAAAAAAAAAAAAACCACACACACACATATTTGTGAGATTTCTGTCTAAATGCAGACAAAACTCAAAAAATAAAATATTGAGCTGACATGTTACCAAGTGCTCAAACAAAACTCTAGTATCTTTCAAAGATTTGACGCCAATAACCTGTGATTAATTATTCATATGAACTTATTTCATATTCATAATCAAGTGAATATTTCATCCTCAAAATAACTCATATCAATGCGGTACTGTTACCAATTGCTCCAAGACTTGGGTTCAAGATCCAAAAGCAGCTTTATTGGGACAACCCAGAAACATTATCCATATAACAAGCAAATGGTCAAACATACGGGAAAACAATCTAAATACGGAACAATCCAAATGCGGAAAAACAACCGGGCAGAAAACATAGGCAAAAGGGTAATCCAGAAAATAGGCAGATAATAAAAAAAAAAAACAAAGAAAGAAAAAGAAAAACAAGACACAGGAAACCATAATAATGCTCAGGTAATACTCAAAAATGTGGAGTAACAATATACAAGACTTCGCAAAGACTGACAGAAAACACAGGTCTTAAATAGGCAGGGTTAACAAGGATAATGTGACACAGCTGAACGTAATGAAGCATAACGTCCAGGCAAAGGGTTATGGGAAATGTAGTTCATCAGAATTAAACTGTTGATTTCAATGAGCACTCAAGATGTTTTTGTGCAATATGCATCAGATGGTCACAACTAAGGTCACACTGGTGTGTGTCTTTACAGTCATCATTGCTTATCTGATCATTGTACTATGCCATTCTTTTTTCCCCATTATTCTCTTTTCCTTATTGTTATTTCAGCAATAAAGTCTGAATCGAGTCCAACAACAGGAGTGTTTCTATTTTCCATCAGCATAATTTGCACAGTGCCATGTGTTTAGTATCAAGCCCATAAGTCATTTTAAAAACCTCTCGTCTGACACCCCTAAATACATGACACAGATTGCAGAGATTTACTGTGTCTGCTTGAAGACAAATGAGTCCGTCCAGAGACAGACGGTTTACAAGCCGCTGGTGTTTATACATATTTTGTACATTATCTGACTATAATAGCATTGTTTGCTTTATGCTACATGGCCAAAAAAGGTTAAATAAAAACATGGTCATCTTTTACACAGACGGTAAACACACACTCACCTCGCCCTGAGGAGTTTGCATGATTTATGATCACTATTCATTAATTTATGCCTTTTGTTTTCCTACACCTCATAGCTCCCTGCCATGTTTGAGTTCATTCAGATCTAACTGTGTTTTATAATTATTGTCAGAGACTCCAGAGGTACTTTAAGAGCATAATCCAATAAAGTATATAATGAGAAACCATCAAAGTGACTTACAGTACACTTACTGCAGTGAAAGTCCACCTAGAATTAACTGAGGTTAAGTGTCTTGCTTAAGCAGTAGCTCATTTAACAATGTAAATTTTTTCATTTACTAACCCTCATGTTGTTCATGCATATTTAATCTTGCCGCTTGATACTGTGTTACTGTAGGTTTGATGTCAATCATGTCAAACACAATTGTGTGTGCAATGCAGCAATTTTTACATTTATATTTATTAATAAAGGAGGTGCTTTTCAGTGATTTGCCAATGAAAAAACAATATATATATATATATATATATATATATATATATATATATTAAATAACTGTATTATTTAAATTGTCTTTTCCGGACACAAAGGTATCATATGGCATCCAGTAATATTTGGAATAGTTGTAATTAAGAAAATTACAAAATGTCACAAATTGCCTAAAATTAAATGATAAATATAATTAAAAAATATAAAATCCAATTTAATCCAATTTATCATTTTGTATTAAAATTTTACGACATAATAGAATAACATAACATAACATGGCACTTTATTTCAAGGTGATGTAAGTAACCCTAAATCAAGCCCTAACTTTAGAGTATGTACATGTAGTTAATTAATATTACTCAGTACTTAACTACATCACATTAAAATAAAGTGTAATAATATAATATAATATAATACAAAGCATTTGGTTTCTATTATATTACAATACATACAAACTTTAGTATTCTATTTTACATTATTATAATTGTATAATACTATAATTGTATAATAATAAACATCAGCCATTTGAAAAAAAAAAACTACATAATAACATAATATTATTATAAATATAAATTAAATATTTGCAAAAGTTTTTTATGCTCAGAATGATGTAGTTATGGGTCTAACTGGCCAATACCAACCATCCAGTCTTAATGGTATGTGAATTGGGATGCACCGTGGATCTCATGCAGAACCAGCTAAGGAACATTTCCCATATGTAATATATAAGAAGGGATATTATATAACTTTAAGCTACACCTATACGAGAGCTCCAGAAGGCAAAGTTACATACTGTGAACGATACAGGCACATCTGAAAAACATTTATAGTGAGCGCTTCTGAGGATCCGAGCATCTCACTGGGAAATGTTTACACACACGCACAAAGCACCAGTCTCTTCTGTTTATAAGCCCTGGGAGCTCCATACAGCTCCACGGACCACACACACACTTAGAAGATCTCCAATAGACCGTGGAATCTAGGAAACCTGCTTGCCAGAGAGGAATATTTGAGTGTCACGATTAATGATATAGGACATTTCCACAGGAAATTAAATGAAAAAATGTTTCTATAATAAACCATGTTGTAGGGCATATTTTGAGATAATCCAGTGAATTAAATACAACTGACAGGTACTTCATCTCATCTGATTACTCTCTATTTTTAAAATGGATGCAAACAAAACAAATACAATTATTCAAAACAAATGAATGATAGGTCTGGCATCAGAGCAAAAATAGCTTCATATTAGGTAATACTTCAATTAAAAACTTTTTAAAAGAGGCAAACTGACATATAAACTAGATAGTTTTAACTCTAAATTTATTAATGCAGCAACTCTGCTTCGTGCTATACATAATAACTTAATTAATATATACTTAAAATATACCTAATAACTAGTTTTTCCTTGTCTTGACTTGTCTAGGACCACCTCCATGTTTTATTTGTTGTTCTCATGTGTAAATATTGTAAAGCAGTCCTGCTCATTTTCCCGGAATGAAAATGCCAAGCAAGGTGTAAATGATTTGGCAAAAACTCTAGAGTTTGTTCATGGTACACACCGTCAAACTATCCAGCCATATATGTGAGGACAGAGCCAAAATGGAAAGGGTTTCAAATGCATTTTGCGTTTACCAGAGAGGGCCGAACCATGCTGTGAAATATCAGAGCGTGTGGGTCTCTCACGCTTGGCGAATTGGCACGCGAACACAGAGACGGCAAAGTCTGGAGTCTCTGAGAACAAAGTCAACGTTGAACGGGTGTCTGGGAGTAAGTACAGCTTATACACCTCACAAACTCAATGCTTGATTTCTTTCTTTTTTTTCAGTTTTCCAGAAGGGTTTGGCACTATAATTCTCTCCGCTGGGCATTCTCCATGATCAACACACCCTAAAGGAGGACACACATTGTATTATGGGTTAAAGGGTCAAAAAGAAAAAAAGAATAAGAGAACAACCTTCTCATGTTCCCATTTCTTCATCCTCTCCTGTGTCAGGAACTCCTTCATGACTTCCTCCTACACTAAGAAAAACATACATGAGAAACAAAAGCAGCAAACAGGCCTCAAGGTGAAACAATCTTATATCTGCAACTTGCATTTTATGGACTATGCTGAAAGTACATTT
The DNA here is from genome assembly GCA_037194245.1 of Opsariichthys bidens. Taxonomy (NCBI): domain Eukaryota; kingdom Metazoa; phylum Chordata; class Actinopteri; order Cypriniformes; family Xenocyprididae; genus Opsariichthys; species Opsariichthys bidens. The sequence goes on along the minus strand of CM074301.1, from coordinate 11,180,793 downwards.
AATTTCCCATTAAACATTAAAAAAGCTCTAATAATGCAGTCAATTTTTAGGATACGAATCAACAGGATACAAATAAAATGACTGATCTGTGACTATGTTCAATTTCTTTAAAAGACACAGTTACAGTTATTTCGGCTGAATATTCAATGATTTTTTAAAATATTAAATATATATTAAATAAACAAATTATATAAATAAATTGATAATTATTTTTATATTATTTATTTTTAATGATTTTATCAGTTTTTATTTACATTGTATTATATATAATACTAATACAAATAAAATACTAATAATAATAATTATCATTATTATTATTTTTGTAAATAATAATATATTATAATGAACTATAACTGACATATAAAATAATAATAATTATTATTATTATTATAATTTCCAATTTTGACCAATATCCTATATATTTCCATTCTAATTTAAATTCATACTCCAGATCCTGTGGGAGGTGGGATTTAAATTGAATTGAAAAAGAATTCAATTTAAAAGAGAGCTTATTCCTGAATTCTCTGCTCGGTGCTGTTCATAAGGGTCTTTTAAACACCGTTCTTTTTTCTTACCTCACTGAGCTTTCCACACATTGGTTGCGCAGTCTGTAGTATAAGAGAGGTGGTCACTGAGTCCAGTCCTGTGCATGAGTAAATGAACCTCGTTTAGATAAACAACAGAATATAAAAAACATGTCTTAAATTAGTTGAAGACTCAATTCCGAGTTTCACAGACAAGACTTAAGCTTAGTCCCAGACTAAAATGCTTGTTTGAGCTGTTTTAATTGAAAGCAACTTGCACAGACATTTCTCAATACAGTATATGTCAGTGCCATTGTTTAGTCTCAAGATAAAAGGTACTTAAAATGTCCTAAATGAACTAAGGCCTAATCCTGGAGTAATCTAAACTCAAACCAAAGTATGTCAGTTTAAAGCAATTACCTCTAAGGGTGTAATGTCATGGTTATCGTACTCCGTGCAAGTAGTAAGCAGTAAAGTGTAGCGACTGACCTTTAAGACATTCCGGTTGAACGATTCCACCATGAACTTCAGTGGCAGTGATAACAGTGCAAGGGGAGGGCTGGTTCAATAGGATGCTGACCTCTCCAAACGACTGCTTTGGACCCAGTTTACCAACCAACACGAATCTGATCTTGCAGCCCTGCAATTCGCACAGTTTCGCTCTTGTTCACTGAACAGAAGCGCATTAAACATCTACGCTATCGTTTGTGACAGAAAAAGAAGTAAAATAATAAAATGCATGAACTGTATGAGTGTATGGCTGCTGTATAGAAGCCTCAAGCTCATTTTGATACCTTTTCGTCAACAGGTTTTATCAAAGATCCCACGTCCTGAACGATGCTACAGTCTCCACGTCCAACGAAGACCACAAATGGACAGATCTTTCCCTCCTTCACCAGCACTGTAAATACAGATTTAAAATTTTTAAACGACTTAAATTCAAATTTCAACAAACATATTTTACAATATCCAGAATGCATGTGGCACAAAGTCGCACACTTTTGGTATGTACAGTACTGTGCAAAAGTTTTAGGCAGGTGTGAAAAAATGCTGTAAAGTAAGAATGCTTTCAAAAATAGACATGTTAATAGTTTATATTTATCAATTAACAAAATGCAAAGTGAGTGAACAGAAGAAAAATCTACATCAAATCAATATTTGGTGTGACCACCCTTTGCCTTCAAAACAGCATCAATTCTTCTAGGTACACTTGCACACAGTTTTTGAAGGAACTCGGCAGGTAGGTTGGCCCAAACATCTTGGAGAACTAACCACAGTTCCTCTGTGGATTTAGGCAGCCTCAGTTGCTTCTCTCTCTTCATGTAATCCCAGACAGACTCGATGATGTTGAGATCAGGGCTCTGTGGGGGCCATACCATCACTTCCAGGACTCCTTGTTCTTCTTTACACTGAAGATAGTTCTTAATGACTTTCGCTGTATGTTTGGGGTCGTTGTCATGCTGCAGAATAAATTTGGGGCCAATCAGATGCCTCCCTGATGGTATTGCATGATGGATAAGTATCTGCCTGTACTTCTCAGCATTGAGGATACCATTAATTCTGACCAAATCCCCAACTCCATTTGCAGAAATGCAGCCCCAAACTTGCAAGGAACCTCCACCATGCTTCACTGTTGCCTGCAGACACTCATTTGTGTACCGCTCTCCAGCCCTTCGGCAAACAAACTGCCTTCTGCTACAGCCAAATATTTCAAATTTTGACTCATCAGTCCAGAGCACCTGCTGCCATTTTTCTGCACCCCAGTTCCTGTGTTTTCGTGCATAGTTGAGTCGCTTGGCCTTGTTTCCACGTCGGAGGTATGGCTTTTTGGCCGCAAGTCTTCCATGAAGGCCACTTCTGACCAGACTTCTCCGGACAGTAGATGGGTGTACCAGGGTCCCACTGTTTTCTGCCAATTGTGAGCTAATGGCACTGCTCGACATCTTCCGATTGCGAAGGGAAGTAAGCATGATGTGTCTTTCATCTGCTGCAGTAAGTTTCCTTGGCCGACCACTGCGTCTACGGTCCTCAACGTTGCCTGTTTCTTTGTGCTTCTTCAAAAGAGCTTGGACAGCACATCTGGAAACCCCTGTCTGCCTTGAAATTTCTGCCTGGGAGAGACCTTGCTGATGCAGTATAACTACCTTGTGTCTTGTTGCTGTGCTCAGTCTTGCCATGGTGTATGACTTTTGACAGTAAACTGTCTTCAGCAACCTCACCTTGTTAGCTGAGTTTGGCTGTTCCTCACCCAGTTTTATTCCTCCTACACAGCTGTTTCTGTTTCAGTTAATGATTGTGTTTCAACCTACATATTGAATTGATGATCATTAGCACCTGTTTGGTATAATTGTTTAATCATACACCTAACTATATGCCTACAAAATCCCTGACTTTGTGCAAGTGTACCTTGAAGAATTGATGCTGTTTTGAAGGTAAAGGGTGGTCACACCAAATATGGATTTGATTTAGATTTTTCTTCTGTTCACTCACTTTGCATTTTGTTAATTGATAAATATAATCTATTACCAAGTTTATTTTTGAAAGCATTCTTACTTTACAGCATTTTTTCACACCTGCCTAAAACTTTTGCACAGTACTGTATATGCCAAAATGTGTTAGTATGCAAACGGAGTACACATGCATGGAATACTGTACCCCACAATACAATGCACTCAACTTGACTTTCCATTTCCAGAGTCATAAATGGACCAAAAGCAATATCAACCTTAAATTTTTGTATATTTTTCTTACTTCAAACTAGCAAACGGGACACTAGTATTTACTTTACAGCCATACACTTTTATTCATTGTTTTAAAGGTCCGAGTCTGAGTGCGATTGCCCCCCACAGTGTTGGTCTGGTTTCACACACAACCTTAATCTATTGAATCCTGGTGCATCTGTGTGCATCTAACGTCATCCCAAATGTGCACTGCTTGGCGCATGATAGAAAACAGGACGTAGGTCAATATATTGTGTTTTATATTACTTTAGTGCTATTTTATTCATAGCACAGTGAACGACACTTGGATTTGCTGAATGTGCAACACTTGAAGGTGGTTTTCTTTTGAGGAGACAGCAGATTTCAACCCATTAATTTTGCCTCTGATTGCATAAGTGATTGGCAAGCTCGGCGCCATGAGGGGGCAAAAGGGGCTTTGCCCCCTCAGATCTGATTGGTACCCCCCTCAGTTTCAATTTGTCACCCCTCCAACCCCCGAAACAGGACTGATTTTAACCCTTTGACACGTAGGATCACACCGGTGCGGTGTGATTAGAACGTTCAATGCATCACAGCTAAATTCAACCATGCTTTCACGCTTTGTCTGGAGCTGAGCCAGAGACGGATGTGATAAGCGCTTTTCATATATCACAACTATTCAGTGTTTTCAACCACATAATATTTAAGGTTTCAGACATTTAACTAGACATTTAAATGAATATAAAGAAAAGATATTTATAGTGTATTAAATTCAAATTCCATGTCTATGGAAGCTGCAATAATAATCCTTTCAATCATAATTTGATGAAGTGTTTTATTCATATCAGAAACAATAAAGTTCACTCTATTCTTCTCCCAGTTTACCGGCCTCTTACTTTTATGCATTACGGGGAAAATGGATGAATTTATGTGATGTAAATCAGACAGATCCTCGGAATTGCGGTGCAAACTCACTGCACGTCCTTATATCAACTAACATAATCATTATACCATTTGTTTGAAAGACAAAACACATTTGACAATTGGAATATATCATATAATTCATGAAATAGTTAATAGTTAGTAAAAAAAAATTTGTGAATACTTGTGAATGTAATACCAAGGAATACGTTCTACAATAAAGGTCGCCTTGAAAACCTCACGCTGGGGGCTACATTATAGAGCCCCTAGAGTACAGTTATCCCAACCACCCCTAATGCCCCTTATGAAAGTCTCCTCAGGTTTGGTACCCTGGTGCATTCCCAAGTCCGCATGACATCTATCACATTACCAATTTTTCATGTGAACCATGTCCCATTGCAAAGTAATCTGCCAGTGTGAAAACATACTTAACTTTTTGTTGCTCATTGCATCAGGTGGCATGCAAAAGCAAGGCATTCCTCGCCATAATAAATGCATCGCAATATAAACCAGAAGAGACCCTGGCAGGAAAGAATGAGAAAAAAAAGATACAGACTATTTACGACAGAAGTAATCTATGTTTTGGCTGCAGCCCCAAAAGCGGTGGATTATTTCTTATTGTGACAAACCTGAGGTTGGTTTGTGGAGGTGAGGATTAAATTGATTTACAGTGAGCCTTTAACATCAGGGGAAACACTGTATATCAGCCTTGACAGGTAAATCCCATCTCTGTGAAGCAGGGAGCGGGACAAGCAGAGTCCATTTGTCTGGCCGGTGACAGAACCCAGGCCTCCACTTCAGAAGTGTTAGAGGCAGGAGGAAGTCGTGTTTCAACACAGAGTTTTTAATCTCATCCTTCACACTCTCCCTCTTTTCAGAGCAAAACTGCCGTTACTATATTATTCGCCCACTCTGCATGTCTTCGCAAGCCATTAAAAAGCAAATGTCTGGATCACTTGGGAAATCACAGCAGGCTCTGGTACACGGCGTTTGTCTTCTTAGATGAACACACCGCAGTCACGCCTCCTCCCGGAGGGCATTAACATCCAGAGTTCTGCATTTCTGTACTGCACAACACAATTAGTGTTGTGGAACAGCATAAAACCGTTACTCTGTTATGTAAATATACTCTTTCAAAAGCAGATTTTCTTTCCATACGGCTGTATTACTTTCAAAATCCCATAGTCAGAAGAACCAAAATACAGAATTTTAATAAAAATTATGCAAAATACAGTTTCATGGCCTGTAAGAAATATTCATGGTGGTATATTTTCTCAATTCACCATCACTGGCAGGAGTGGCAAAGTTAATTTTGGCTCATATACTTTTAAATACGTTGGTGTTAATGTTTTTTCCATTACTTCTATTATTTTTTTTAAAAAAACATAAACAATAAAAGTAATCCCAATGTCATAAGAACAAAAATATAATAAATAATATATATTATATATATATACTATGACATGGCATTGACATTGATTGATATATACATCAATATATATATATGACATTGGGATTACTTTTATTGATTATTCATATATTTATTTAAATGGCCATTTAAAAGTCATATTTTTTGTAAGAATTTATTTATTTATTTGGCAAGGATGCATTAAATTGACAGTACGGACTTGAAAACTATCATGGTTTCCATAAAAATATAACTGTTTTCAACATAATATTAAGAAATATTCAACAAAAAATTAAGCAGTAAAGCAGTTTTCCACATCAATGATACTAAGAAATGTTTCTTAAGGTCCATATTAGACTGATTTGTGAAGGATCATGTGACACTGAAGACTGGAGTGATGATGCTGAAAATTCTACTTTGCATCACAGGAATATAAAATATGTTCAAATAGAAAACAGTTATTTTAAATAATAATATATTTTACATTATTACTGTTTTTAGTTATTCAAATAAATGCAGCCTTGGTAAGATTAAGAGATTCTTTCAAAAATATGTAAAAAAAAAAACATTTCTGCCTTCAAACCTTTATAAACTGTGACTTATAAGTGGAAATGATAAAACTGTGAACTGATCTACATCATATGATAAAATATACATAAATATATACGTGTTCTGGGTGATTAAATGTTACCATAAATATTGACGGCATCAGTAGATATTCCCTCTGACTGGGTGGGCCCAACAGCAACAGATCAGTAAACTTCTGCTCAGATAATCAAAAACAGTCATGCTGGACTGGATATTTGGACTGCAAGTCCAGCCATGGAACGTGATGCAAAGGGAGATGGCTATAAAAACCTGGACCTAACTGGATTCATAGCCTTGGGCTGGCAGTCCAGGCCAAAGTGAATGAAAACAGGACAGCTGTGGACGCAGAGTGACACAGTCCAGCGCTGGAGAAAACAGGCTTTTGTTTGGCATGGTCTTGCTGTAGAACAAAAGATATTACGCTTTATAGCTCGTGTCTCTGGAGGGAAATACTGAGACGTCCTGAGTAGCCCACATACTGATGAACTAATGGAGCAGTTATTTCACTTTTGATCTTCAATGACATGTGAGTTTAAGGGGAGAAATAGAAAAAAGTCAAGGGCAGAAGAGAGAAAGAGACATGACACTATTTTTACAGTGGGCCAAAATCAGATGACACAACTATTAGTTATTATGGATATTAATCAATTTAAATCTGTCCACACTGAGTCCATTATGCCAAGTAACTGTTCCCCTCTCTCACAAAAGCAATGAATGATTTACACTATTATCTTAAGTTTTATTCTCTAGTTTCAAATAAAATATCTAAATATCTTTGAAACAAGATAGATATACTACAGAAACAAGTACAGAAATAAGTGCAAATTGGGTGCCACTAAGAAGACAAGACCGTAACGGAAAGGAGAGTGTTGATGGTTTGAAGTTTGTGTCACACAGCAGAACAGGGAAGTGCAGTGGCCTCTGGATCAAGGCTGTTAGGTTATACATCACAGTCAGGAGGAAGTTCAAATGAGGATAGTGGCTTTGCTGAGGCAGGATGGTCAAGGGTTGTTATGCGGTCAAGTTTGGTCCACAAGGAGTCATCCAAAGGGAAAACCCATTAGTGGTTTCCTCCTCTGCATGCTCCCCAAACTGGGACGCTAGCACTCAATGAGTCCATTATGTTCACGTGTGAGTTATCGTCATTTTCACACCTGTTAGCCGTGTTCACATGTTGTGCTGCTATCCAAGGTGCTGAACAGTGTGCAATGCAAATGTAAAAGTGCATGACTCACACACACACACACACACACACACACACACACAATTACACGAGACACTAAAGTATGAAGTGTCTCCCCAAGTAAGGGTCCTAATTTTGTTTAGGAAGTCTCTTACATTAGGTTTTCATGCATCCAAGGTAAAAAAAAAATACTTATATTTTCTCATATTACACATTACAGCATCACCTCTTTTCTTACGGTGTCTGAGAAGGTTCAGTTTCTCTAAACCCCTTCTTTCTGAGAGCCTGCTCTGATTGGTCAGATGGCCCAGTCTGTTGTGATTGGTCAATCGCTGCTTACGGCACGTGTTGGAAACAAAACGCCCATTACCATATCTGAATTTCAGCTCTGTATCTGTATGTACAGTACCGATAACATCTGTTTCACCGCATCAAGCCCGAGTCCTAATCCTTTAGAAGCTCATACAAAGTGGACTTGCTTAGAAAACAGCATCTTCACAACATTTCGACAGCATAAGCCAATCTCTTCAAGGCCTTAGTGTTTGAGGGTTAGTCAAAGTAGACGTTGTTTGTGGGCAGCCAATGAAGGTCATAGGCTGGCATTATGCAAATTTGTAACAAACATCCGAAGGTTCAAGCAAGAAGAAAGAGAGGAATTACAAACGACTTGCTTCAGGCAGTTCAGAATCGGTTCTTTCTTTCGGAAGATAACTCCTTTTATCATGCCCTCTGATCTTTGAAACTCTGCAGACCTTTTACATTCACAACCAGCTATATTATTCACTACATGAAAGGTAACTTCTAAAAAAGCATAATAGGGGCATACCTTGATCTGTAAAATAATCTAAACATGACAGGAATATGTTTTAAAGAGTTGTTCACACCACACAGTATGATGAATAATTTTTATTAGGGGTCGACCGATTATCGGTGCCGATGTTAAGCATTTTCATGATATTTGCATTTCATAGGTATTCGGTCATTGTCAAAACCGTTTTGCTGAAAAAATTATTAAAATAATTTAATTTTCAAATGCACAATAATTCAATAATGTTGAATTATATGAAACATATTAATAATACTATTTTATATAACTAATACAAAATATAATAATAATAATAATTAAGTGTTTAAAGAACTTCCCTTCACACCCTTTTCCAGCCCATCAGAGCAGGAACAGATTTGGAGTTCAGACTCTCAAGTTTTAAAAACTTTTTAGCGTGAGACAATGAAAAAGAACAAAGCATTAAGCGACGGCCAAAAATGTCAATTTAATGACTTCTAGAACCACTTTTTTAATGTCTGTTCAATTAATTACTTATCTGCCGTCCACAACGTCTGAATTCGTCACTCAGCAAATATTGACAAGCTGTTATTTAGGATCATTATTTCATTTTAATCAGCATGTATTTAATTCAATTGACAGCCCTAGTGTATTTATTCACAAAAAAAAAACTTGTTTTATGCCAAGCGACCATGTTGACGATGCCTGTTGGATGAAATACAGCATTTCCTGATGAAGTTGGTTCAAGAATAGCCACCCCTCTGCCATCTGAAATGATCAGGGCTCTCGCCCATCCATCAGCTGTCGGCTGCACGCTCAGATAAGAGCCAATCAATCTCCTCTCCCACACACCTGTCTTCCTCTCTAATCACATCTCGTTCCATAGGTCTCTCTCTCCGTCTGATAAAGAACAGTCATGATATGATAACCCAACCCTCAGTCGAGCCGGATTAACTGAGCGCTGATACATACAACCAGGTTTCTTTCTGAAATGAACAAAAACCCCGCGCATTCACATTGGGTCTCTAACTAATAGTTATGGAAGTAATTTGTTCTTAGTTGTTCAAATTTAATAATTTCACCTCAACACATTTCATGTTTCTAAGACCACTAGGTGCAAATCTGGCCTGTGATGTGCCTTGTTTTACATTATATTATATTATATTACACTAGAAATATATAACATTATTGTATCCGATATTTTAGGGGTCTCAATTTAACGAGGATGTTAATATATATATATTACATATACATATGTATATATATATATATATATATATATATATATATATATATATATATATATATATATATATATATATATATATATATATATGTATGTATGTATGTACTTAAAATAAATAAGTAAATATTGGTTGTTAAACTGCTAATTATTGCCAATTAAATGAAAAATGATTTAAAATATAATATCTGTATAATATAATATCTATATTATATTATATATACTATAAATCTTATATTTTAAAATATAATATATTAAAATATATTATATTACATTAAATAAATATTACAATAAATAAATAAATATTTTAGTGGTGTAAACAACATGTTAAACTGCTAATTATTGCTAATTAAATGGCTAAGTATTAATAATATTATATATAATAAATATTAAAATATATTAAAATCTCAAAATAAATCAATTTATATATATTATATATATATACATACACAGACAGGAGTTAGATATTAGGGTTTTAATATGAATTATGACTTTGTGTTTAATTGTTTGCACGTTTTACACAAAAAACCCATTCGAAGATGTGGTCTAGCATGGAATGATCTCACTTAGAAGTGTCTTGAAAGAAAACAGATTTACTTTGTACTTAAAAGCTGAAGCCTTTCATTAAAAAGGAAGATCCGAATGTATAATTGGAGGGAGGATAGGGATGATGGGAGGCGACCACAGAAGAGGAGAGATTCCGGCAACTAAATAAAGATTTCAGCCATGATAGCTGATCTCCGCCCAATATCTCAGTGCAACCACAACACACCATATGCCTGCTTGTCAGCTCCAGGACAGGAACTGAGATTGAACAGCCTACCAGATTTGGTGTTCAATTCAGAATCATTCACGTGCATATATGAGAGAATGCATACAAACCATTTTGATGCATACTACAGCTCAAGTTTAGTGAAATCAGACGTGCAAACACATAAACATATGCACCTAAATGAATATATGGCTTTCGATATTTCCCAAATGAGGTGTAAAAGCAGCCGTCCTGGTAATTAAAGTCAGCTGTGTGGGGTAATGGAGCAGCTTGTATTTTTTTTCTAATCATATTCGAGTGCTCTCCATCCATGAACACATTTATTTAGAGGCAAACGTGTCGAGTATCGTACTAAGTGAGGAAAACCATTATGCCATCCAGGTGTTAAGCATCAGTCAACAGAACAAAACTAAACTAAAGCGTGTTAGAACCTGCTGTTATTCACTGTGACAGAACATATTCAATCACGACACCCACTTACCTTGATTAGCAGGGAATGTTTTTAGCTGAATGCTGTCGACCAGGTGGTTGATGGAGAGCTTTGGCCAGTGAACGTACAGCTGGCAACCCTGGATCAAAGACACTTTAACTTGATGGTCCTGTGCCAGTATGTCCTACAAATAACAAAGGAGGACATTGTCTCATTGGTGGTATAATTTTACGACACACACAGTAGCTGAGGGATGCACAATATATTAAAAGTACTGTTCACGAGTTCACACTTACAAATAATCAGATAGAGTAATTAGTATGCATATTTGGCGTGCTGTCTGAGGAGAGGGCTCCAAGCTCGGTATTTGGCCTGAGCCCAGAGTACTCCCCCCGTATTCTGGTTTAGGAAGTAACCAAAAAAAGTGTGAGGAGACAGGGTGGTGGAGGGATGCTGCAAACTGTCCAAAAAAACATAGGTGAGTCGACTGCGTCAATATATATGTTTCCACTCATGCTGACTGGGTAGACATGTTGATTGCTCATTAATGACTGTGGGTTGGAGTGATGTGATGATTAGTTAGATTATTTCAAAGTGTTCCTCCCGAACTCTGTTAATAAAAACATCATGTATTGGATAATAATTGGTTATTTAATTGTGCATGCTCATTTGCCCTATTTTTACAGGTAGATGATCTTTGTCATCATCTAACAGTCAAAGTTAATCTTAAAAACATTAATAAATTTAAAAACAATGTGAAATAACATCAAAAATCAATCCTGTAAAATATATGTGCATCCCTAGTTTATGGTTTGCAAAGAACATTTGTCTTTTGTGTTATATGGGGTATGCTGCCGCACCTTTTTTACTTTCTCGTAGCCAGAGCGAGATATTTTGAGAATCTCGCAGGTCTCGAGTGTCAGGACACACTGGATGTTGTTGGCATCTCCATCTGCAGTATTTACGAGTTCACAGGATCCAAAAGAACCTCCAGCTGCAATCTAGACCAAATCCAGTACACTGTATGAAAGCTTTTTCAAAATGTTGTTCAAGAGGACAGAACTCAGGGACATTATTTACTCTATCTAATTAATTGCACCAGATTGGTTACGGTTTCTAGTTTTGACTACTGGAAGCAAAAATTGCTGAATTACACACTTAACTATATATAACTACTCTACAATTTTCTTAATTAAGGTAGCCCTATTGCGAACGTTAAGTGAAAATTCACAAAGTCAATCCAAAAGAATCACACTTTTCCAGTAAAGCAATCGATAAAAACATGAACAGACAATCAAAATTAATCCAATTTGAAAGTGTGCACTGCAAAATCACAACAGCAGCATGCAACGCCATTTGAATAAACATAACATAACATAACGTCTGTTGGTGTTGATGCTAAAACAGTTATCATTATAGTTTTCATTCTTGGTATGAACAGACCTTCACCATATAGCCATGGCCATTAATTTTGTGTTTCGTGAAGTTTGCTGCTTCAGCTGCGGTGGAAATTCACATTGTTTATAGTTTATTGTGCAGCGTGATCAGAGTGAACTGTTTTTTGGCCCTGGCACAAAATGACCAGCTAACTTCATTTCACTAATCATATCATCATCAGCACATGGGAAAATGTGTTATTCCAAAGAAAGATGTGCAGCCAAAATCACTTGGCATCTCACATGAACAGAATTTGCAGAAAAAAATATTGCATCCCAAAGAAACATTTACTAGATCATCAAGAACTTCAAGGAGAGAGGTTCAAGTGCAGAGAGGAAGGCTTCAGGACATCCCAGAAAGTCCAGCAAGAGCCAGGGCTGTCTTCTCCTGAGGAGTTGGCTGAGCAGAGCTTGCTCAATATTGGCAGCAGGTGGGTGTGATGCACGTACAGTGAGGCCAAGACTTTTGGACAATGGCCTGGTGTCAAGAGGGGCAGCAAAGAAGCCACTTCTCTCCAAGAAAAATATTAAGGACAGACTGGAATTCTAAAGGAAATACAAGGATTGGACTGTAGAAGACTGGTGCAAATTTATTTTCTCGAATGAAGCCCACTTCCAACTGTTTGGGACGTATTGAAAATCTTTTGTCTAGAGCAGAAAAGGTGGAGTCCTCCATGAGTCCTGGTGGAGTCCACCACGAGTCCTGTGCCTCGTGCCAAAATTGAAGCATGTATGGGCTTGCTTTTCATCCAAGGAAGTGGGCTCTCTTGCAATTCTCCCCACTGCCAGGAATAAAGAATGGTATCAAAATGTCCTGCAAGAGCAACTTTTCCCATCGATCCAGGAGCAATTCGGTGATGATCTGTGCATTTTCCAGCATGATGGAGCACCATGTCACAAGGCAAGAGTGATAATGAAGTGGCTCAGAGATTATTACATTAAAATTTTGGATCTGCGGCCAGGCAACTCTCCAGATCTTAATCCCATAGAGAACCTGTGGTCAAAAGTGGAGTGGACAATCAGAGGTCCGTCCGAACTCTAATTAGTCAAGAATGGATCGCCATCAGTCAGGATTTGGTAACAGATATTCCACATTCCAGAGCGAATTTCAGAGGTTATGAGGAAGAAGTGTCAACACTGTAAATATTGACTCTTTGCATATATTGAATGTTTTTGCAAATAAAAACCTTTAAAACTTACGAAATGCTTATCATTGTTCTCCAGTATACATTAGAAACATGTGAAAAAATAATTTACAAATCCTGAAGCAGCAAACTGATGTCACTGCCAATACTTTTGGCCACGGCTGTATATTAGAAAAGTGCAAAAGAATGTCGGAGAATATGGTAGTCAGCAACAATTGCCAAGGTAGACATGGTAATGTTTTAAGGTTAAGTAAAGCAAAGGGCCAATTTAAACTTAACAACTGATAGCCAATCAGTGCAATTGTCTACCGTAGAGGCTGCCTGATCCTCTTTAATGGTTTCATGGTTGAACGGTTTCACTGAGCCCTTCAGAACGAGGTAAAACCCATTATGTCCGAAAACTGTAATCAGAAAGAAAGAAGAAGAGATAAATAAGGCAGAAGACAACATACTCAATTAGAAAACTCTCCACTCAACAGTTAACGTTCAGCGGTTTTGGCTCAAAACACTTTACCCTATTATGCAGGTGGACAAGAGGCTGACTGAATGTGCAGAAATAATGTACATGTACAACAAGATTCCACAAACTACAATGATCTAAAAAAATCTAAAAGTTTCCTTGCATTCAACAACTTTACAAAGAAAACGGCATTTTGGGGGGCGTGAAAACAAAAACAGGTTTCAAAGTGCAAGTTTTTGAAAACGATATGCATCATCTCCAAGTAAACTAAAAGAACATGAATCTGTGAGAACAGTATGTATATTCTTTTGAGGAATATATACACAGACACTATGAAATGAGCACTTTTCATATCCTTCAGTCATCTATATTTTAAGACAAATAAATCACCTGATCTGAAAGAGATGAAAACTGCTCTCTGAAAGCAAAACCTCAATATAGCCTAAGAAAAACCGACTTCACAATCTCTCACTGCTCACACGCAAACTTTTCAGCCTGGTGCAGACAGCTATCAACAGCAAATCATAGTGTTTATGCTCTGTAATCATGTGCAGCTAAAACTTGCATCCATAACGAAGCCCTTCCCCCCTCCATCTGTGACATACAACACGCCATAGCCATTACCGCCGCTCCAGACGAATCAATAAAGAAATCTCCTTCTCCAAAACACAGACGTTTGCAAAACGGTAACCATCGGAGTGGAGGCACGAATTCATACTTTCATCAAATTGTCTTTCCTTTATGTTTTTGCTTAGAGGCCCTGAAAGAATATGTGGCTGTTATTGAGCACAGATTAGCAGACGAATGAACAAATCGATAGAAAAATCAAGCATGCGGGGTTGGGTTCTCAACCTTTTAGAAACACATCCAAACACTTGACAATATTCAAAGGCAAGACTGAAAAATGAAGTCAATAAAAGAGGTGTTCGATTTGTCTTGACAGATCATGTTGCATGAGGCCACTGATACATAATATATAAACTAACATTTTTGAATGAGAGAATCTTCTTTGGAGAGTGATTTTACGTGATTTTATGTTTTTGCAAGGCTCTGGATCAGAAGAATATGGTTTATAAAGCCTATATATATATTTATTTAAAAATATCACATGAACAAGATTACAGATATTCTTCAAAAACTGTTCTGAAGCTCATAAATTGAGTGTGGATGATTTCCTATCTGCCATTGCACAAAAACAAAAATGGTGGATGAAAAATGATTGATGAAATTATCTCAAGACTAAGTCAATCCCTGTCAAACAGAAATGTGATTTTCTACACTTTTCTATGATTTTCTGTTATTCCAAGTCGTATGGGTTATTACTTTACAATACATACCAAGAAATAACTACTTAAATTATCACAAGGTTATTGTGTGAGTTCAGAAGACGGATCAAATGAATCACTTTTATGATATCTTTTTTTTTTCTTCTATTATATTTGAAAATAACAACCAGGATATTCTTTAAAAATTCATACAAATCTTTGTGTTTGTATATAAAAAATAAAGTCATTTGAATTTTAAATGTCATGTTGGTGAGTAAGTGATAATGAATTTTCATTTTTAGGTGTACTATCACTTTAAGATTGCATGCACTATTCTTGACTGTTTATGTGTAAATGCGTGTGTGCGTGTATATATATATATATACTTACTGATCTGTCCGCGGTCCCAGGTCTCGACGGTGGTGATGGTACTAATCTGTTTCAGTTCCTGCGAGCCTAGCTGTGAGGTCAGACTGTGGATTCCCTTCAGCAGTTTATAAATGACATGATGCTCTGACTGGGATCTCTCAATAGGGCTACAAAACACAAAGAATAACAAATTAATTTTTCAGGAGACTAAACACCAAACTCTATTCAACAGGCGTACACACCAGTGTTGTGGAAGCTACTCTGACTCTGTAGCTTCCAAAGCTACAAGCTACAGACAACTGCTTTGGAGCAACTTAAGGTGGATTATTTGACTGAACTCATTTTTTGCAATCAGGGAAATATTTAACTGACACAGAAATAATTATGTTATGTTATGATCTTGTATTGATAATGCAAGAGGTGAGCACTCCCAAGACTTACACTGACTTACAAGAAACCCAACTGACTTACCCCAAAGACTTACACTGAGATTAAGGTCAGGACTCAGAGGTGCCAAATGATGTGTCAAAATGATTCGTCATGCTCTCTGAACCATTTTTTCACAATTTTAAAAGTGATGAATATTGGCATTGTCATCCAGGAATATGACCATGATGTGTTGCTTAAGACATGAAAAGCTACACACTCCCTCTTTTAGGGTTAAAAGAACCATTTCCAAGCATAAAAAATGCTAGAAACATAATAATCACTGTGAAAATGATCCAGTCATAGACTCTTAAGTATTTGCCCATTAAAATCCAAAGAGCAACTTTTTTTTTTTGGCCAGGCAGTGTATAATAAAGATAAAATATAATTATATAAATGAAATATTAAAATATAAAAACTAAAATTATATATAAATGAAACTATCCACATGAACTAGTTGACAAGTTAACCCCAAAGTATACTTTTTACGCATATACGAGGGTCAGCATACAGTGCCCATGATGCAAATTTCGTTATCAGAAGAGTATGTGAATACTGTACATGCACCATCTGATTTTTGTAACCACGTTTACGATGCACATTTAATGTTTGGCAGTAGTTACTTTGTCCACAAGGTGGCAAGCAAGCCCTGGGGGCATCAATTCACAATGCAGTCAAAGAAAACATGCATAAACAGAACAGACCGGAACACATGCAAGCTACAGCAACAATAGAGACTCATATAGACGACAGATTGTACATAGAGGTTAGAAACTACCCTTGTATGTACAACTCTAGCATATTTACATGGGTCGTAACTCGTGGCGAGAGACTGTCCAAAACTGGACATGCGTCGAATACCTGTGTGCACATATGAGTAAAGTAAAGTATACTTTGCAAGGCTATGCGTTTGACTGTGCAAAAAGGTACCCAGGGCTTGAGTCGACCATACTAGTTGACTAGTTATATGAGCTTCACAGTCTACAGTCATTATGCCCAACTGATTTATCTCCTGATACAGTTGAGTACTAGCAGTCTAGCAACAGCTACTAGTGACCAAAAGAACAGCGATTTGGCGACCTGCAGCTATTAAATCACACCTTCAGAGTCCATTAAAGACATTCTTTAAAAGACTGTGACTCAAAATTTAGTCTCATCTGCATTACAGTAAGTGTGTGTGTCCTAAACAAACCTCCTGCAACCCAAACAAAAAACTCCTTAATTTTTTTCCACCCTTTCTGTCCTACAGGCACCATCTCATCTAAATGAAACCTGAACACTTGCTATTAAGAAAACCCTCTACATCATGTTATTATGTTTAAAGCTAATTCTTAAGGGAAAACTGAGTGTGATGATGATGATGATGATGGTATTAGCATGGCGTCTAGTTCCATGGGCATCCAAGATATAAAATCTCAACTGCAACAGCCAGGGAGGAGTTAGCCATCAAGACCACACCGCTGCCAGCATGAGTGAGTAATCACAATGCCGATAGGCTGTGTGCACACGAGTTTGCTTATGCTGGATGAAGGTCACATCCATCAATCAGTCCTTTGTGAGCGTCTGCGTGTGCTTGTGTGTTCGGTAAATCAGTGTCAGTCTCAACAGAGCCGGCTTCGGACAGGCAAAAAGAATAAAAGCTCTCAAACAATTCTGTGTTTTATTGGAATACCTCATCTCTAAAGTATGATTGACATCCACCAGCCTTTCCATGCCAAAAACAGGAAAAGTTCCTGTTAATGCATTTTTATGTCTCCATCGTTTATAATCTTGAAATATTGTACAAAATATTAAACTATATATACCCTATTTCTGAAAGTCTGTTTACCTTCCTTAAATGACAACAAAAGCATATTGATTTGAGTTCAAACAGTACTGTACAACAGAAATGACTCACCAAAGAGTCTTCAAACATCTCAAATGCATTATGCACCTACATTTTTTTTAATCTTTGATACACTCCAGACAACAAATCAATAAACTCAAATGCATTCGCTGTAAAACACTACACAGATGGCAGAGCTTAGTCCTAATAGCGTTAGCAGAGATGTGCAAGCATGAGTTTACAATTTACAGGAACGTCTCACATTCAGTTTGGCAGTCTTAATTTCAGGGTTCACAAAACATCCTCTGTGCACCAAGTTTGTAATTCCCCATCCTCCTGCCAAAGCGCTACGTGGATAAAAAGAAACACATTAAGCAGTTAAGATAATGGGATATCATCTTTTACAGTGTGGGTCATTTCTGGAGTGAGAGCAGAACTGCCTTTTAAAAGATACAATTAGCAGTAACATCATCTATCTATGGATGGGAATGAGGCAATGTTCATGTCAGGTCACCTGATCAAGCTCTGGGTTGAACATTTAAGGTCAAGCCAATTCAAAAAATGGTACCAAATCAGTTTTTATTTAATGAGAATTACAAAGATGTGTAAGCCGTTTCAATGCTCCTTGGTGCTATTTTTTTTTTTAGAAATTTATTTTTTATAGGAAATTTCTCTAATTAGAGGCAATCTTGGTAATGCTGCCAATTCATGGAAGTAAAGCTCTTTTTTTTTGTTGCATTTTTAGCCCAAAAGAAATGTATATTTCACATTGGTACGGATGATAAATATGTACTTCATAAGCAGGGCTTTCCTTAAAATTAAAAATAAGCCACCATTTTTGGCCATTTTTTGTTTTACATACATAAATATATATATATATATATATAATATTATATAATAGATTACAAAATAATGCAACAGTTTAATTACACAAAATTAAGGTTCAAAACATATACCAAAAGCATATACAGTGGGGCCAGTCACTTTTAAACATTTTTGAGCCAATTATAATAATCGGAAAAGGCACGTGAAAATCTTTTTGCCCACCAGCTGCAATAGATGTTAAAATTCTGGTATTACCAGCTATTGCGACTGGTGGGCTGAGATTTTTATCAGTTCAGATATAGAGAATGAATTACCTTATGTATGAAACTAAAGCTATGGACATTGTAAGTTAGATCAGATCTCACTTTGATCGTGAGTTTAAGAAAATGGCACTGAAGTTCAACCATCAGCTTTTTTTTCTTCAAACCTAAATAAAATGTTACTTTACTTTAACAAATGTGCATAGTTATGAAACAACAGTATTTCATGTCAAAGGCCAAATTAAACCTGAAAACAATTTTTTTTTGTTGTTGAGATTTTGCTAACCGATGAACAACAGAAGCTGACTAGGAAATGATCTCTGGCTTAATTCCTGGATTCTCGTTGACATTTCCATATACTTCCATTAATTATGATTTCTCTGTAGATAATAATAATAATTGCAAGCTTTAATCCCTCCATAGGATTCTAATTAACTGGAGGGGACTTATCACTGAATGAATGGGAAAAAAAACTGGACTATAACTCTTTTTTTGTGAGAATATCTGCTGATTGCAGTGCATACAAAGCCTTTGGTTCTGAATAAAACAGAAGAAGTGAAGGAGAGAGAGGGAATGAAAATAAGGATGAAAAACGAGGTGGCTGAGAAAATGAAAAAAAAAAAAAACTAGTGCCATTTGTGTTCTTCACATATGTGTAAAAAATGACCTAAACAAATAGCAGTTGATGCTACCTTTTACAGTGTAAATAAAATCACTTTCTAAACACATCACCAGAAATCCAGTCATTTTAATTTTTTTTTTCTTTCACCATGGCAATGCATTTTTGCACTCTGCTTCTCTTTGCTGTATTAGAAAATATGCACATTTTGATGAGAGCAAAAGCTATCAATTAGTCTTTATACTTTCTATATACATATTTTAGATACTAGTTCAATCTGTTCATCAAATAAAGCAATCGAGTCTCTTCAGAAAATTCGCATTAAACTGCTCAATTCATATGGATCTCTTTATGAACTTTTGAAGCGCCAAAATGGTAGTTACGTAGCTGTCTATAGAAGGACATAAACCTCTCATATTTTATTTATATATATATCTTTTTTTTACGCGGTATATCTTCATCCAAAGATGAACGAAAGTCTTACCGGTTTGGAACAACAGTAACTATCCCTTTAAATTATTATTTAAAACAATGTTTCAAATCTTACAAAAAAGAACTTTAAAACAGCCTTGTCAAAGTGTTTCATAAAATGACCCTTTTTTTTTTTCAAAGCATAGAATGAAAAAGAACAACCTCAATGAAACAAGGTGGAAAAGTAGTGTCACGAAGAGTCTACGGCAAAGACACTCATTTCACCTCCCATGAGAAGGGTTAAGATCCGTTCTCCATGTTTGCTCTGCTCAGCTCGGGAGACAATTACAGCAGCATCAGAGAGGTTTCAGTGGCCAGCCGCTTTCTCTGAGCAGCTTTCACGGGTCTGTCAGACAGCGAGATGCTTTGTCTTTCAACAAACAACTGTAATGGTCCTTATCTGTGAAGCAGGCCGCCTTTACAACACTATCTTATCAGCCACCAAATACTTTCCTGCGAACTATCTCCAGAGAATGCACCGGGAAAATTGCCACTAAACCGAGAGCAGCCACTGACATAAATCACCGAGAAAGAGGTACATCGATAAGGGCTATCTCAAAGTTAAAGCCACAAAGCTGTTTTGGGGTCAGAATGGCCAGCAAACTTAATTCAAATTCTAAGTGCCACTTTACTTAGAAGATAAAAAGGAAACCTTCTCCGGGTAATCAATTCAATCTGAACGTGCAAATCTCACTGCTGATAACCTCCACTGTCTTTCCTTAAATTGTCTGCAGCACTTTTCTAGAGCTCAATTAAAATAGGAGGGGGGAAAAAGTCAAACCAGCATTTTTTTATTTTTTTTTAAAAAGAGGTTTCGCTGTTATTTTCATCCCATACCACCAAGAAAGTCAGAATTTGTCTATTCCATTTGACCATCGCTGCTTTAAATGATTGGAAACATCCAATACTGCATCCATCATGTCTAATATCAGTATTAGATATGTTATTACAGTCAATATCCCTGTTGAAAAAGACAAGAAAAAATTCCCATGGCGGTCCAGGTTGGTTTATTATGGTTAGTGCCGATTTAGTGCTAGTCTTAAAGGGAGAACATATTCGTAACAACCCATTGACTTTCATTGTGTGGACAAAAATACAATATAAAATATATACAAAATATATATCATATAGGTTAGGAACAAAATGAGAGAGAGTAAATTATTTCACTTCTCCATCACTGATTGACTAGCAGAAGCACCCTTACCGGTTATGCAAGTTAAACAAAATGGTACAGAAGTACCATTAAAGGCCCACTGAATTGCCTTGAAACGTACAGCGTTATTCATTGTGTTGATGTAATTTCCTCTGAAACAGGGTGGACATATTGAATAGCTCCTCCCCTTTTTAAAATAGCCAATAGAGTTTTGTTTATATCACAGCTCGGCCAGAACTGTTGAGCTCGGTAAAGCTGTAGTTTCTTCCTAATTGCTTACAGTTTCTCATCCTAATCTCCTCCATATCGCTTTAAAATATAGCATTCTGTGCAGATTTTAAAAAAGGGATTCGATATGTTTTGTGGTCTGCACCGACGCTGAGGTGTTTTACGTGACGCTAACGTGAAACCAGACTTCATTTGCCTCAATGGAAATCATATTTTACACTGTCTGAATATAGTAAATGTGTGAACAAGTGACAGATTTTAGCCGCAGCTTCAACGTCTATTTATAATGGGGGCGAGACACTTTAGAATCTAGAAAGCATTTGATTGGACAGAAAATCTGATGAGAAGATGAAGTGCAGAGTGTTGTCATCAAAATCATCGACCCATTTTAGCGGAAGTGAGAAATGCGAATTTTGTCATTGTTTTGGAGCTTCTAGAAAACAGTAAGACTAACATATTCATACTAAAAGCCGAAAAACCTTTTGATTTCATGGGGAATTTAAGTTTGAGAGAGCTAAACAAGCATTTATAACAGTTAGTTGGTCATCTGTGATTTTGCTTAATTGAAATCCACCAAGTAGAGCTTGGCTGCCATGGACGTGTGAGAGAGACAGAGAAGAAGTTCTGTTTCCTCACATGTAGCAGCTGTCAGAAGTCTCAGTTTCACAGCTGGTTCTGAGGTTCTCCTGCTAACAGCCAAAGAGTCCCGAATCCTGACAAAACAGAGCTCAAGCACAAATTATAACTGTCAGAGCTGTTAAATAAGACTCTGCGGCCAACACGTGTGTATGTCATCAAAACTGGGAACGTTTTTTTGGACCAAAACACAACTCTGTGAAAACAAAACCCTTTCACACGCCTAGCAGGAGATTCTGTTAAATGGAAAAACTAAAGTCATTGTTTTTAAAAAAAAAATAAAAATAAAAAAAACACCCAAAACACATTTTCAAACTTGATATTGCATCTCATAAACATTTCGGGCACAGTGAGGAGGTTTGTCAGCGGCACCCTGTTGGGATCAATCATTCTTCGAAATTTCTGCCATGAAATCCTATTATAAAACAAAGACATTGAGATAAGTGTGCAGCTTTCTGCTTTGCATTTGTTTGGGCCAAACACTGACATTTTATTGCTTAAAAGTTGCTATTTCATAGCTCAGAAGACTTAATCGACTTCACTTGCCTTGTTTAAAAAAAAAAAAAAAAAGAAAAGAAAAGAAAAAAAACTTGACAACTTTTGTCAGATAACCAAAAAAACATTTATCATGCTCCTAAATTAACTGTTTGGTTCAGGTGCAGTGTTATTTTAGTATTATTTATACACTATTATAATATTTATTAATATTTTGAATTATTTAATTATTATTTGTCATATTTATTACACACACACATCATTTATTTAGGGGCCAAGCACCGAAGGTTCGATGGAACCTATTGTATTTGTTCATTGTAACCTACTGGCTATTTTTGCTTATAACTTCTGAACAGTTTGGCCAAAAATTATAAAACTGGCTTGTTAGATTCAGGGCAGCACCGAGTCGACTTTTATCCAATTTAACCGTATCAGCCCTTTTGCGTTTTGTAGCAAAATGCTACATTTGTCGAACGCATTAACGTATCAATACAAAACTTGGTACGGGTCAACAGTACGATAACCTGAAGTAATAATCTGAGAAGTTGAGACAATAGATATATTAAATCAATTATTCATATCCTAGGTCATTGGCTATACATTAAAGCCCAAATTAATTTTGTTAGTAAGTGACAATGCAAAACAAAATGCAATCAAAGTCATATATGGGTCAATTTTTTATTGACTCATACACATGTCTGTAACTCCTAAACAAAATGAGATATTTTCACCAAATTTGACACTTATTTATGGGCACTCGCTGAGGACACATAAAAAATGGTGGGTTTGCACCTGTTGGTGGCGCAATAACTGAACAAAATATGAAATTGTCACTAACTCTCTCTCTCTCTATATATATATATAATAAATCAAATTGCTTTCTTAGCCCCTTAATGGCTACATTTTAATTGGTTGTGGTTAGTTAAAAGTAAACATACCTTTTCCCGTTAGTTGTTAAGGCAACATTTCTAAATAATAAAATTTTTAAGTTAAAGTTTTTCATCAAATACTTACATTTTATTGCACCCTTTTACCAAAAATATTTTTAATAGTTTTAATTTGTTGACATTAACTACACTGTTCAAGTCGAATATAATTTAATATGATTGAACCAACATGAATACATTAGGTTACACCAACAAAAGTTAAGGCTCCAATCCAAAAAAGGGTCAACTTTCCCTCAGATGATTATCAGTTTCATTAATTTAAATAAAAATGGAAATAAATTAGATACATTTTCCAATTTTGAGCTATAAAATTAACCTAAATAGTGAAGCACAGATATTGGTTTGGAATATGATAACATAAGAAAAGATCTGAGATCATATTTAAATCTCTGACCTTTAATTGCAGACTTTGGTATCTTGGGCTCAAATATGTGGACAGTGAGAGACATTGCGGAGATCTTTTCTAAAACTCTAGAGGAAACAAAATACATGTTTCTCAGTAGAAAAATATGAGAAGCAAAAGATAATGTTATACACGATTCTTCTTTGCTGCAAGCTGTAGAGTTGACATAAAAACAACAGAATCAGGACAGTCTAGTAAGTTACAGCCTGGAAACAGACATTTTGAATACCTGGTTTTTATTAAAGCTAGTTAAGTCAATGAGTTCATTTATGCAGCTTTGGGACAAATAAATCCTTTAGATGTTAGTGTTGCTCTCAAATCTGACAACAAGGGAGTCTGGTCCAAAGCACCAAGCCTTGATTGACCTGCCCAGAACTGGACTTTCCCTTCTTCCCAATCCCATTCGACCTCTCCTAAGATGATGATGTTTCCACTGCAGCTGTTGTTATACTCAGAGTTTCTCTTGTAAGAAACTTCACTCCTCCAGTAAAGAGATTTACCAGTGCACTTATCCCCTGACTCCATCACTCAGAACAGTCAGCGATACCATTAAAATATAGTCTGGTTAATTTCTCTCTGGTGCTCCTTTCCCACTGTGAAGAGTAATGTAATCCTGGGTGTTTCTAGTTTCTTAATGTGCCAAAATATTAAATATCTGATCATGAATGTCTTCTGAAAAAACAAACTGATTCACAGCAAAGTGAGAAGAAAGGATTTTCTGGCACAGAAAGAGAAACTATTCAACTTCCAACCTCCAGAGCACCAGGATAGAAGGTTAATTGGCAGGACTACCAGACATTAGACTTGGTTTTGACCTAGTAGAGGCAGGTTAGATGAGTTTCGGCCAGCAACAAACCATCTAACAAGTTGCCTAAATCAGTTTTACCACCTTAAGCTCATATACCATGTTTTTTCTACTAAAAAAACACCAGGCACTATTGGGCTGAAATAAGGCAAGCTACATAAATACCACATATCTGTGAATGTCCACTGACTAGAAAAAAAACCTTATCTGGACATTTTAATGTAAGACTACAAATGAGAAAATAATCCTTATTTAAAAACAAATTATCAAGAAAGAAGGTGATATTAAATATCACCATCAACTGAGAACTAGATACAAAAGAGTTACAAAGTTTAGGAGGCTTCTTTCCCTGCATTCATTTGGCCTCCTCACATATACAACAGCCCTCATCAGCCATTTCCATAACAACATCTTAAACAGAAAATACAATGGTGGTTTAAGAACTGTAGGCTGATAGGGAACCCAGCCAATCATTGTCTCTACACACATAAACCCCACAGCTTTCCAAATGTTCTAAAATGTAAGAAAACACCATAAAACTAAACATCTCACATGATATACACATCTGAACTGCACTAGATGATAATCATGCCAGCTGGCTGAATATATAGATGGTGACAGATGTTAAATTGCGGTTTTAAGTAGATGCGTAATTATATTTGTTGCCATAACAGTAACGTTAACCGTACACAGAAGTCACAGTTCAGTATGTACCTCGGTTTTGTACGATTCGGTACGATTTTGGTACAGTCGGAAAAATGGTCACACTTTAATTCAGTGCCCAATTCTCACTTTTAACTACGACATTTGCTTGAAATAAACCTCTGATTACAGCTTATTAGCAGTTAGTAAGTTGATAAGTTTATGTATTGTAATATGGTCATGCAGAATAAGGGATTGATATCTGCTTTAAAAGTACTAAAAAACAGCCAATATCCTAGAAATATGCATGCTAATAAGCAACTAGTTAATAGTGAGAATTGGACCCTAAACTAAAGTGTTACCGTGTAAAAAGAACAAATCCACAATGCTTGGTTTATGTTAATTCAAATCACAGTTTGTTCCACAAAGTCGAATTTAGTCCCCTAGTTGGTACAGTACAGCCTTCTTTAGTTTATTAAGCACTAAGCAGTAAACAGAATGCATTATTGCATTATATTTTTTTTGCAGGGCTGAAAAAATAAACAAACGGTATTTGGTCACAATCATCAACAAATTGGAAAAGCATCTTGTGTTATAAAAGTTCAAAAATATAACTTGTGCATTAGGAGTGTTACAATTTGCTCCACTTAAACTAGATTTAAAGCTTAAGCCCAACACTCCAATACTTAATTTTTCGCATTCAGCTCCATTTCAGCCTTCGAAAGTGTTTTCCTTTGTCCATGAGTGCAGAAAGATGCATTCTAGTGGACTTTGTTTTCAAGCGCTCAAGTTATTTGCATATACGTCGTTCTTCTACTGCTCTTTTTTCTGTTGTGGCAGTTTTCAAACAGCGTTGTATTACCACACGGCTGCTTGTGGATTGGAGCTTGGAAGACTGTTTGATTCTGATTGCATGCACCGAACTATGATGGCCGTACTGTACGGTTCAGGACGAATGCATGTACCGTTACACCCCTAATATAAATATATACATTTATTTATATATATATATATATATATATATATATATGCCTCATATTTGCACCGTTTAGAGTTTTAGGTTACACTGAAAACTTTTCTGGGTCAAAGTGTGTTTCTCTGTTCAACACACATCCCCAGGAAACACAGGAGGAGGATTGTGGGAAAGGGTGAAGTCTTGAGGAGGGGTCAGAGCTCTGAAACACAGAGCAAAATAAATACACGAACAGTCAGAAAGTGCGCACAAAGCAGGTTGTGTTGGCTGGCTTCCTTCATTAAATAAGCTGAACGTCTTCCGCTGGTTCCTGGAGTAGCCCTCCCCCCATCACTGCCCTGCTCTGACTGTTACAATGGCCTCCTGGACGTGGAGCTACATGGGCAAAGCCAGCATGGGGGGAAGCCAAGCACTTCCTGCCTCCAGAGCTGGCAGAGAGACAAGCTCTCACGGGAACAGTGTGCAAGAGCAGGAAGTGTGTGTGTGTGTGTGTGTGTGTGTGTGTTGCCAGCACAGTTGGTCCAGCTCCCCATGAGACCTGGATGGGGAAACCTGGCTTTATGACAAGAGCAGATGTAAAGACATACTGGACAACAAAACCATATAAGAAACTGTATTCACACACACCAAGTCACCGGATGACCTTCAGATCACCAACTGACCTTGTGTTTAAAATGTCTTAGAATAGCTGAGCAATGACAGTATGGTGCAAATGATTCTTACGAATTCAAGTTCACTACACTGTACACATTAAAGTCAAAACAAAATGCAGTTCGCAACCTATTTTACTTCTGTAATCTGACCCATTTTTGAGTCAAAGAGGATATTCGACATTAAAGAATATTTACAATAAAGAAAATTACCCGTTAGCGTTTACACTCACATCATGAAATGATGCAATGAAAAATCTGCCATCTTTTCTCATGAGCGCTCAGTTCCACATCCAAGTGTTTTAGAGCCAATCGGCTGAGCCACAGATGTCAAGTGACTAATCACTCTAGGACCTCCAGAAAATTACATCATTGGAAGGCTTGATTGGATCATGGCACCATAATGAGTAAGTACAATCCCAAATTCTTCATTAACGACTATCCCAAGTTGTGACAAAGGCAGCAAATAAGGAAAAATATAAAAGTCCATTTAAAATGTTCAAGTTTATATATATATATATATATATATATATATATGTGTGTGTGTGTGTGTGTGTATAAATGATCATTGTTATTATTATTAATAAAACATTAATCAAAAATAAATAAATCTAAAGCTGCCACAGACAAAACATGTACTATAATAAAATGTATGTGATGTGTTTAAATGAATTGTTATGCAGCAGACCAAGACAAATGTAAATCTTTTAAGAGTCCTAAAAATAATCAAATAAAATAAAAGCCACAGGCAAAACATAATATCATAATAAAATATTTGCAAAAAAATATAATAAAATATTTATAATTTATATGTTGCTTACTTGGGGGAAAAAATTGGCTGTTTGGGACAAAAAGTGTAGTTACGAAATCTAACAGCATGGACAAACAATAACTGTTTCCATCCACTTATTTTTATGCGCAATTTGGGATATTGCATTTAAAATAATACTGGATGGAAACGCCAAGATGCACATAAATTTGTAAAAATGTGTATTTAAAAACGTTCAATTTAGGCCGATAATTTGCTTTTTAATCTGATAAAAAGAGATGCGCATAAACTACATTAGAAGCATTCACCGAAACCATAGGCTTTGATTTTATCTATCTGGAATGGATTGGAATGTGACTATGACATTAAAGATCTTCGGTTTTCGGTTGGAAAGGTGTCATTTAAGCGGCCCCCAAATTGATAATTAACAATTTCTACAACGGAAGTGGGTCAATCAAAGACCTACTTTAGCTTGACAATAATATTTTCTTAAGAGTTGCTGTAAATCCAAAACAATTCTTTCCATTAACTTTCCTATTATCACTGTGAAGCTGCATGCTTTGAAATAATCTGTATTGTGCTACATAAATAAAGATGACTTGACTTGACTATGAAATGGGAGTATAGAAATGTAAGAGCATATCATTCCAAATCAAAGCAAATTATTGCATTTTGATAGAAAGACTAGCTTTCTTCTTTTTAGAAACAGCGAGACCATGTTCTTTTAAAAAAAAAAAAAAGTAAACAGGGTACATTTGGATTTCTTGTTGACTTTAAACCAAATCAGTTATTTTGTTTGCCTTTAAAACAAACCCTTGAACCCTCATTCATCATTTGATAGTGATTCCTGTGGCACCGGCGAGCGTCTATCGCTGTGGGCTTGCGATTTTTTACCCTTTCTAATCTCATTTCCACATGGCTGAGATTCTTTCACAATACAGTTTCGCTGAATGTCACAAGGCGGAACCTTACAGGGACGAGACGATTCCATCACCCAAATCGAATATAATCGTGACCTATTTCTCTTATCCAGCTCACATCTTTCAAAACATCTTTCAAACATATTCCCCCGTGGGCAATTGGCATACACGACCCAGATATCTAGACATTGAGCCGGAAGGGGAGAAAAAACGTGAAGACATGAAAAAGCATTAAGAACCGTCTACAAGGGCATCGCAAAACCCCGTAGGTAATGTCACTACAAATGCATAACGGGCATCACAGGAAGTTCTCCTTCCAGCTGTCCATGCATGAAGCTCTCTGTATGTGATACATGCTACTCAGTTGTAATATGGCACATTAAAGCACAAATGTTCCCTTGTTATAACTAAGCATGCAAAGCACATCAAAGTAGTGAAGCAATCCAGGAGAAATGCTTTGCCATCTGCCTCCATTAACTCCGCCTAAGGCACAGTCCATCCATCACATTCTGAGTGCTCAGTATGCACGCTGATTATGTTTTACCATGGTGCACTGGTACAAGCTTCTCTGATGGGATGGTGGTGCTTGCTAATACTTAGTTCTAAAAAAAAAAACTATAAATTACTATAGCAAATAAATGCTGTTCTTTTGAACTTCAATTCAAATAATCCTGAAGAAAATGTATTTACACAACAATATTAAGCAACATTTTTTCAACATTGATAGCTATAACCAGTTGTGGAAAGATACTTTTAAAAGTAACGCACATTGCGTTACTCCCTAAAAAGTAACTAATTGGGATAGTTACTTTTTTATGGAAAGTAATGTATTGCATTACTTTTTCTCATCTGGGTTGGGCTTGTCTGTTTTTTCGTAAATAACAAAAAAAGTTCTATTTTTGGCAAATGATAAGGTTCTTTCACACCAAAAATGAAATGAATAAGCCTCAGGCTAAAGAAAATGCAAATGCAAAGTACAGTAGAGGGCGCAGCTCAAACAAACCTTTCAGCATCGAAGGTCAGCAGCAAATGGTGGGTTCAAGTCATGTCGAAAAGATCGTATTTATGAGTTGAATCCACATGAATGCCACCACAAAGTTGTAAACACCAGTGGGAAGCACTGGATTTTCCTTAAGCCCAATCTTTACGAGTTGGGGGCGTGTCAGTCAGAAACATGGCCGAATACAGTGACATTTAGCAGTGACATTGTCAGGATTGTTTTATTTACCACTAAATAAACTAACTGCACAAAATATAATAGCATAATACGTAACAAAGTTTACAGTGTCTTCATGAATTAATTAAAAACATCAAAAAGCAAAACACAACTAATGCACATTGTTAGTTCTTCATTTTCTAGAAGCAGATTTCAAAAACCTTGGTACGTTTTTGTGTGGTTAATGAAGAAACGGCTCACCGCCATGTTCTTTCGATAAAGTGACTTGAATGCACTAGACGTCATAAACACGACTTACCACCTGATATTTCCAGGAGGACTTGAACGCACCAAAAGACATAGGTTAATAAAGTCAGATTAAATACATAAAAGATATGTGTCATTTAACAGGTTTGCATTTCACTGTTTTTAATTATTTTTGAGGAATACTGAATCTGTTTTTGTGCAGGTGAGATGAGTAAATGCATGTTCACATTTAGTCTAGAACTACAATAATGGTAACACTTTACAATAAGGTTCATTAGTTAAACATTAGTTAATGTATTAACTAACATGAACTAACCGTGAGAAATACATTTATTACTAATCTTCGTTAACATTAGTTAATGAAAATACAGTTGTTCATTGTTTGTTCATGTTAGTTCACAAAGTATTAACTAATGTTAACAAAGATTTTAATAATGTATAACTCAATGTTGAAATTAACATCAACAAAGATTAATAAATGCTGTATAAGTGCAGTTCATTATTAGTTCATATTAACTAATGTAGTTAACTAATGTTAACTAATGAACCTTATTGTAGTGTAACCACAATAATGTTTAGACCTCGCACACAACTCTTCCGCATAATTATTCACAACATGGGGACAGGAAACGTGTCAGCCGATAAATGGAAAAAGTAATTTGCGTTACTTATTTAAAAAAGTAACTGAGATATTTTGTATATTTTAAAGAAAAGCATTACCTAGTTACTTGAAAAAAAGTAATCTGTCTACATAACTCGCGTTACTTGTAATGCGTTGCTATATATGTGTAGCAAATTATCCTAGATGCCTGCAGGTGGGCTCTACAGAAGATATAAAAATCTAGTTCATATTATTTTTTCACACCAACCACGCTCTGATCCTCTACTGAAAGATCTTCATATCCTCTTTCCTGTGTCTCTGGTGTCTATCTGTCCTACAAAGCTCAAGAACAACCAATAAAAACAGATCCATTATCCCTGGGAAGTTCAGTAGATGAATGAGGGAGATTATATTACAAGGAGCAATATCCAACCAACTACAAGTAACATATACGAGGAGGAAATACTATTTGGAGACTCCAGGTCAACAAAAGAAAGCTATATTGTTCCCTCTTCCTCTCCCACTCTGAGATATTCTCACAAATGAACTGTGAAAGCAGGAAAGTAAAACAGGACCTATCGATATGAATTAAGATAACACTGTAAAATAATGGCAGAGAGGGCAGGAGATTAGTCCCATCCTCTATTATGCTCTTAATGAAGTGTTACCAGATGTCATTCAACAGTGAATTCTCAAAATGTCTTCCTCATTTTTATGAAAGCTACGATTTTAATTTGCCCAAGTTTTCATATGGATAAAACTAATTAAAACTGTGTCGCTTCAAATATTAACCAAAGAAATTCTGGGACGCATGTGGCCCTGAGCAGAATTAAGTCATGATTGTTTGGCAGACTGAAAAGGTGCTACACTGCCCTCTGTTGGTAAATGGAAACAGTGGATGTTAGACAGCCAGATATCACCAATGTTATACAATACAAACAGATAAAACAGTGTCGGTCTACTAAATAAAAAACCGGTTGGGAGTGAAATTCTCATTATCGTAATGCATATGGATGTTTCTAATCTGTTGATTCGGCCTGTTGGGACACAATATAGTTTTTATTATTAAAATCAGCATAAATTAAATGCAGTACTACAAATACTAGCATGATACTATAGAATTTAAAGTATATTTAATAATATATTATAATACAACGATAAATTATTTTGCTTTGCATTTTAAAGTAATGACAACTGCAGGAGAATATGTGCTTTTTATTTTTTGGGTTAACTGTAACTTTTTTTTTTACTTAGACTTCATGAGATTCACCCCAGCAGCTTCAAATCAGGCCTGACAAACCATATAAACTTGTATTTTATATCAGTCATTTGGACCATCAATATGTCCAGAGGGCCTTTAAACTACCCACAAAGAACCATTAGTCATACTCACAATTTCTTAAGGGCTTTAATCACATGATTCATGAATGAATCCTGAGCCAGTTTTCCATGTGGCTGATGTCTGCTGACCTCCAGGATGGACTCATATAGTCTGAGCTTCGCTGGAGGTTGGCTGCCAAGAGGAATAAATAGAGAAGATGAGATGATTCTCATAAAGTTTATATCCATCATTTGCCAATTCCAAAGTTTGTGCTTTTGAATCAGAATGTAATAAATGAGGACATTTATGATGAAGAGTAGTTTGGGCTGCAAGAAATAAAAAAAGAGATGTTATATTATACTGTAAGTGATTACATGACAAGACTTGAAACATGCAAACCAAGTATCTGAACTGAATTTAGTCAAGTAACTTTCACTGATCATAAAAACATTCTGTGTGTTTAAACTGTTCTGGCTAAATGCTTAAAATTGTGCCAATAAATACATTTTTTTAAATTATTTTTATTTCATTTTGGTGAAATATAGCCTTTGGTACTGTATGTGCAAATATAAGATGTTATAATGCATTATATCTTTTCATAAAGACCTTCAACCAAATATCCTTGTTACATCTGAATTTGGTTGTTTGTCATGATTTCTAATGTGTTCAATAATGTATAACTGTGGTTGCAATTATTCAATACAATGCATTATATGGCGCATTAAAAGGCATAAATATACACAGGTTAGTGGTAAAGTGTTACTGATACGAAATGATTTTATAGTTTTAATGGCTTTAATATCATTCTAAATTGTGGGAAAAGTAATAATAAAGAATGAGTAGGTGTGCCCAAACTTTTGATTAACAGCCTAACTAAAAAGCGCAGCCACATTAAGTAGTGCATTCAATCAGAATTACCTTAACCACAGTCCTAAAGTTGATTTACAAGATAATCACTCGCCATCTTTCATTTTTACCAATCCTTAAATAACCCTTCTTTGTGAGCGCTATTCAAGACGCCGATTCCAACTGGGAGCAGATCTATATTCCAGCCAATTAGAGCCATGACTCATATGTCACTACCCACAAGAACATTCATTTTTGCTGCTCCAGCAGGCTGTCGAGAGGACTGTAAACATTACTCAGAACATCTCTGAGTGGGACTACAGTGGGATTGAAATGACAGACAGGTCCTCAGTTTCTGCGTCACGCCTCTGCAGGGGCGCGGCCCACGTGTCTTTTATAAAGCACTTCCTGTTTATGACTTTCACCTCTTCGAGATGCGACTTTCCAAAAAACACAAGGCGATATTTAGAATAATGACGCAAGTTTGACGTAGGGCCTAAAACTGCTCCATTGCACTCTTATCAGCAAAGTTACAGTGCAATACGATTTTTCCATTCATCCCCAAGATACAAAAAATATTACAAGTGAATGCAGAGGAGTGCAAAAAAAACCCGTGAGTTTGAATTTTAAAATACACTATTGTTCAAAGGTTTGGGGTCAGTAAGATTTTTTTGAAGATATTATTCCTTTTATTCAGCAAGGAGACATTACACTGATCAAAAGTGACAATAAAGACATTTATAATGTTTCAAAAGATATCCATTTCAAATAATTGCTGTTCTTTGGAACTTTCTATTCATCAAAGAATCCTGAAACAAATTCAAATAAATTCAGCACTGAAGTGAGAACCAATACTTTACGTGCACTAAATTTAAATGGGACATGTTTAAAGGGGCCATATGTTGCTTTTTAATGCTTTCCTTTTTCTTTTGTGCGTTATGTATTGGTTTGTGCCGATGATACACAAAGGCTACTTACCACTGTGAAATATTCAGCTCAAGTAACGCTTCCAAAGTTGATTCCGATTGATCTGCTTGACCATCCACATTTTCAAAATTTGACTCGGGCTCAAACTGATGACATTTATTAATTGCATGTTTACAATTGCTTAAGAAGTCTTGGAAGTTAAAACTCATGACTATGGTAAGGGGTGTTACATTTCTGACACATGCTTGAGGTGTTTGGCCAAATCACAATGCGCTGGATCAGCTGGCCAATCAGAGCACTCTGGGCTTTTCAGAAGGATAGGCTTTGTAGAAACTTGGGTTGTGTTTCCCAAAAGCATCGTTATACAACTATGGTCGCGAATTTCACTGAAGTTTATTGGTAACGACGGAACTTGTGACAATAGTTGGCGTAGGGAAACACACCCCAGAGTGTTTCAGACAGACTGGGAAAAGAGGTGCTGCAATAATGTACAGTATGTGAAAAATAATGTGTTTTTTTTTTTTACATTAAAGAGTTAGTTCGCCCAAAAATTAAAACTATCCCATGATTTACTCACCCTCAAGCCATTCAAGGTGTATATGACTATCCTCTTTCAGATTAACACAATAAAAATAATATATAAACTAAATATCCTGGCTCTTCCAAGCTTTATAATGGGATTTTAACACTATTTCGAAGCAAAAAAAAGTGCATCCATCCATCAAGAAAGTAATCCACATGGCTCCGGGGGGGTTAATAAAGACCTTCTGAAGCGAAACCATGGGTTTTTTTTAAGAAAAATATCCATATTTAAAATTTTATAACCTAAAATAACTACCTTCCGGTAGACGGCCATACGCATACTGCACAGGTCGACTTGCGCCACAAGAGTAACACCCTGATGTGATGTATGACGCAGCATATAGGAGTAGCGCAAGCTTCTCGCGGTTCAAACAAATAGGCTGGGCAACAAACTCAAGCTCCTCTTCTCTTATATCGAAATCCTCCAACATTTCCCTTTAGAAATTCTCATTTTAGACTTCTAATTCATGCCCTGTGTTTTATTTTGCTTAATCTTCAGCTCATATATATATATATATTTTTTTTTTTTTACAAAAACCCACTTCACTGGCCTTTACTAACCCCCCGAGCCGTGTAAATAATTTTTTTATAACGGACGGATGCACTTTTTTTGCTTCAAAATCGTGCCCCCCCATTATAGAGTCTGGGTATTTTTAAATACATCTCCGATTGTGATCGTCTGAAAGAAGATTGTCATATATGCCTTGGAATGGGATGGGGGTGAACAAATCATGGGATAATTTATTTTTGGGTGAGCTATCCCTTTAAAGCATCTTAACCTATTCTAGTACACCCAATAAACAAAATAACGACCTATTAAAAGAGCATAAGGTCCATTACAAACTTTCATGAGTTTGTAAAGTACATTATAATGTGATTACATTTGAATCACTTTGTTTAATTTATAAGGTAACATAATCTAATTCTGAGCTTTATTAAGTTTACTTTGTTACTAAGTTCTAAGGTTTGCAGTTGAATAAACTACTTCTCCAGGTAAGAGGATTACAGCATTACCTGAAACTGATCTTGAACAGCTTGCTGAAACTAAGCAGACATGAGCTGCACTTTCCTTGGCAATACAGTGATCCTGGATTGTAAATAACTGACTTCATAATGTCTTCCCCATAGACTTTGGAAAACTTTTTCTTTACTTAGTGAAAGTTTCAACTAGTTTTAGTGGCATGATCTCATGATACGTACTGATTACTAATTAGTAATTTGTATTATTATTATTTTTTTTTAATATTAAAGGAATAGTTACTCACATCATACTCTTGGGTTTTATTTTGGGTAAAGATGTCTGAGGGCGCAGGAATATTCCTTGATAAAGGTTCATGAATTTTTTATGGGCCTCTTCAGTAGAACTGACACTGTGAAGAGAAACGAGACTGTTTTATTACCTTTTTTTTTAAAAAAGGAATATTAAAACACTAGTTTAACAAGTTCAAAAGCAACTAAAACATTCAGACAAAATGACAAAAATTACTTTACCACATTAATGACCATTTCTACCTTTCATTTAGCTGGGTTAGTTGTGTCAGTTGTGTGTAGTCAATGTCTGCGAGTCTTTGCTCAGCTGTGATGAAAGTAGGATGAATTTTACAGATCAGTCACAACCAACAAAAATCATTGTACTATTTTTGGTGGACCAGGGCTGGCTGTCACAAGGGTTATATCTAACTGAAACAATTACACAGATGTGTATAAATCCCTAAAGTATGGATGCCTGCTGCCACCACTGAAAAAGATTATTGCAACTTTTTATCTCAGAATTCCGAGAAAAAAAAGTGAGGAATCTGATTTAATGTCAGAATTGTGAGATATAAAGTCAGAATTCTTGGGGTTAGTGGCAGAAACTGGCTTCCATACTAAAGTGCCATTAAAGATTTTTTTCATTGTTTACTTAAGGGAGGAGGACGCCTTACTCCTAATGTCCAACTTCTAAAGCCTGAATTGCTCAATAGAGATTCTCAGGCAAGACTTTGATGTGTTATGTATGCAAGACTTCAGAGATCTAAAGATTCTAAAAGAAATAGAATTCTAAAGCTTATTTTACAACGGTTATCATTTACAAACGGCCATTCCCGCCAATAATATGAACTAAACAGTCGATAATATGTATAATATAACTGACCTGAATGTTGGTATCGGCGAAAGACTGTTTGAAGTGTCATTGCAGCAAATAATATTGAGACGACTCTTCATAACAGAGAGAAATGTTTGGCCTGTTGCTGTGCGTCATGGCAACAACCTACTCATATTACAGAACAAGGTTATCGTGTTAAAATATCATAAATAAAACGTGTGAAATTCGTCTCTTGTTGGCAAGCTTTACATTTGCTTCGCCAGAAAACTTCTATAAACAGGAACTTAACCGTTGAGTGTCTCCGAGTCAAGTGTTTTTGAACGAATCGGTTGAATGAATGACTCATTGAGTCACTCATAAGGACACTTGATTAGTTCTCAAATGAATCAGTGTTTTTCAACAATTCAGTTGAATGAATACTTTAATGACTCACTCATAAAAGTAACGTGATAAAGTCACTGAAGAAATCAAATTCAAACACTTAAATAAATACATATCATGGTTATTAATAAGTAAAACTATAAAACAAACATTGAAATAAAGCTGAAATAAAATAAATTAGATAGCAATATTAAATGAAAATGTTGCTTTGACAATTAAGTTTAAGTAGAAGCAAATAAAATAAATAAAACCTTGAAAAAATATTGAAAAATGCATATATATATATATATATATATATATATATATATATATACACACACACACATGAATGTACAATTTATAATTATTGTATATTTATTTTATAAAATAAATTATAAATATTAAATGAAAATGAGAAATGATGCTTTGACAATTAAGTTTAAGTAGAAGCAAATAAAAATAAATAAAACCCACATTGTAATATTTAAAAGGAACAAAAAATAATAAAAATGAAAAAAGCATATTACGTTAATTTCTAATCAAATAATTCAACTAAAAATTTTTTTTTTTAAACTGACAATATGAAAATAAAAGCTAGTTAAAAGTATTAATAAAGACAATAATAGTAGGCAGTGAAAAATACTAAAATAACGCTGACACACATTTGCATTTTAAACTAGATTTTAAAAACGATCTTTGATCAATAACGGATGACCAATATCTCATGAACATAAATAATAAAAGATGAGGAACTATTCTATTCTTCTGTACACCATTTGAGGCAGAAATATAAAATTATTCTCTTTCCTGAATTTTAAAAGGGGAAAGAATAAAGAGATGGAAGGCCTGTAAGATCAAAGACGTCTTTTCTTCTTCTTGTTAGCCTTGTCTGTTCCCTGTGAAACCACAACAGTAAATCCCCTCAGCTGAACTAAAAGCTTATAAGGTTTAATTAAGTAAGTGGTCCACCGCTCCATATGAGCCGAACTAATCCAGCAGAACAGCTCGCAGGTCCACCAGTCAAATCTGCTCAAAGCTCTATGACAATTTGCTGATATTCTCTGAACTATATGGATGTTTAGAAAGGCTGCAAACACTAAAAAACAGTGAATCAAACTATATGGTTTATATAAAAAGCACTTTTACGTCTTTTTGCTGACTTTTTCTATATTTGACATGTTTTATAACTTTATAAAACAGTTGTGCATCTTATATCAATGAAATATGCATCAAATTTGTGGCTGTAGGCATGGTTTGGAGCGTGGTCTGCAGATGACAGACACTCTGATGAATTGTGGCCTCAACTCACTTCTGAGGTCTGTGTGTTGATGGGTATTAGTGGTCTAAAAGTGCTAATTGCATCAGGCAGCAACATTAGGAGGACTGGAGCTGTGGTCATACAAGAAGGATAAACACAACAGAGGTCTCCTCATACGCTGCCTGCCATGTTCAGCAAGCTGAAGAAGATCATCGGGGGTCCAACTGTGGGTCCCACCCCGGCCCCTGCTCCGGCTCCGGCTCCGGCTCCGGCTCCGGCTCCTGCTCCGGCTCCGGCTCCTGCTCCTGCTCCCGCTCCTGCTCCTGCTCCTGCTCCGGCCCCTACCAAGGTACGTACAAGTGGCCTGTAATTGACTTTATGAACATTTTTGGTGCTTTTTCTCTCAAGTACAATGTTTTTCTAAAATCCCATAAAAATAAACATTCTAGCTATTAATTAAAATGTTTTTGAAAATTTTGCTCACATAATGATAAATGCATTTTACTATATTTATCACATTATTAAATGCAATATAGTAATAAGTTGTGAAAAAAGTACACTTTTATGAAGCATTTTACTATTATAGTGACTGAATGACACACACACACATGAATATACAATTTACAATTATTGTATATTTTTAGTTATATATTTATATATACATTTTATACTTTATGTATACATGTATAATGTATGTATAAATATAAAATATAGAAAAGTTTTTTCTTCAAAACTGCATATACAGTATACATATTTTAATAATAATTTGAATATATATATAATATTTCATTAATAACAGTTGTTTTAAAAACTACAAATCTTTACACACCCACACACACATTTATACTGTATATGTGTGTGTGTCTGTGTGTGTGTGTCCGCTTGAGTGTGCGCAAAGATTTGTACATTTAAAGCAACTGTTAATGAAATATTATATATATAATATATATATATATATATATATTAGAATTTTACAATATTGGAATAATGCAATTAATGTATATTATTACATATTTATTATTATATATTGGTGGTGTTTTGCTAGCAACAGAGTTCTAACGTAATTTAAAAATGTAAAAGTTATAGCTATAATTTAACATAAGACAATTTTGCTCAACAAACTATAAATAATGGAAGCCACCATATGTCATTTATGAGAATGATTTCATAATTGCAAACCCGCTCTGGGATGATGATCATTCTCTGTGCCCAGCAGGAAGAAAAACCTGCAGTCAAGGAAAATGAAGACAAGAGAGATGATGAAGGTCCTGGTAAGTCATCCGTTATCATTGTACTTATCCTCTAAATTAGCTCATCATTCATTGTGTGCAGCACCTGCAGAAGATATGTTCCAGATGAGAGCCATTTAAAATAATTCTTACAGTCTGTCACAGGTCGCTTTGCAGTAATGTTTGTAATTGGTGCAGTAGCATATATGAGGGTTAGTAAGCTGCTTCAGGGGTCACTCCTCCATCTGTGCCCCGAGTCTTCCTCCAGTCGAGAATCATGCAGAAAAAAATTGCCTCTAAATAACTTATAGGTCCAGCACCGGCACCCCCAGCCTCAACACCAGAGCCGGCCGCCAAACCAGAGGAGACTCCTGCAGACCCGGCCAACGTCCAGCCACCTGCAGAAGGGTAAAATACATTTTGTATCTGTTAAAAGAGAGTAAATATGGTAGATTCTAACTTTAAGTAGTTGTTTTTGCTATGCAAGTGCCAAGAGACAAGACTTAGTGTTGATATCCTGATAAGTTTTAAACAATCAAGGCTAATTAACAAGGCTCTCATTGTTTTGGAAAGGACTCACAGTAAGTGCCAGAACAGCATGAGTTAGTGCACAAACACTGCATAGAATCCATGACTGTCCGACGGAGACCTGGAAGATTATGAGAACATGAGCTGAGAGGAGATTACAAGATTTACACTGTGTTTGATATAAGAAGATCTCTGGAGCTACTTACGTTTAGAGTACAAAAAAAATGCAGACACCAATGATGTGTTTTATGATGGATATGATTTTCAGAATATATTCATATTCACTGGAGCTTAATTTAATTGAGACTGATTTTAAATGTTTTTTGACAAGACAAATCTTCTGTTTCTTTGGAAGACAGTACATTAATGTATAAAGTCAACCTCGCATGTTGTATTGCTCCTTCGTGACCAGTAGAGGTCAGCAGATACAACATATCAACAGTCGCAGCTCCTGGTTTGACACATTGCTTAAATTATATTTGACTGATTTGCTTGTATTGCAATATTTTATTTCTACCAATGAAAATACCAATTTCTAAATGTTAAGTTTTGTGAAGGAGGGCCACTGGTAGAGAGCTTTGAGCTGTGTTTGATCACTACAATACTACACTAGTGGTTGTCATTTTATATGACATTGACCGTCAAATATGTAGCCTATGTTAGGTATGGGACTGGCATGTTTTGCTTTTTGATATTTGGGAATGTGGTCACTGGGCTACTTGGGGGCTATTTTGATTGGCCATTTGGGCTAATGTAAACCTGGTATCCCTGATTAATAGGCCTACAAGTTAAACTAGATAGTAAAGTTTGACAGGACAAACGTTGATTTTGGCTTGACAAAGCCTTATCTAAATAACTTAAAAAATCTTAAAGTTTGAATTAAACACACCCGTTTCTGGCATGATTTAACATGTTGTTAGTATGATTCACCATTTTAGTTTTAACATGTTGCTAGTATGATTTATCATGTTAACATGTTTTGCAGGTTGCTAGCATGATTTAACATGTTCTTAACATTATTTGGCATGATTAGCATGTTAATTTTTAAAAGTTAAACGATTCGGTTTAAATGAAAGTATTGATTCATTTTAAATGAATGAAGTGATTCGGTTTGAATAAATGTTGCGATTCATTTTTAAAACTAG
Organism: Opsariichthys bidens; assembly: GCA_037194245.1. Taxonomy (NCBI): domain Eukaryota; kingdom Metazoa; phylum Chordata; class Actinopteri; order Cypriniformes; family Xenocyprididae; genus Opsariichthys; species Opsariichthys bidens. Next base: position 11,140,213 of record CM074301.1, on the reverse strand, counting down.
CGATTCATTTTGAAAAATGTAGAGAGTGATTATTAGAAGCAGGGATTGCTTTTAAAAGTAGCGAGCAATTTTAAACAAATGTTGCGATTCATTTTTAAAAGTAGTGATTCATTTCAAATAAATGCAGTGATTCAATTTTAAAAATGTAGCGAGTCATTTTAAATAAATGTAGCGAGTCATTTTGAATAAATGAAGTGATTCCTTTGTAAAAGTATGGATTCACTTTGAAAAATGTAGCAAGTCATTTTGAATAAATGTAGTGATTCATTTTTAAAAGTATGGATTCACTTTGAAAAATGTAGCGAGTCATTTTAAATAAATGTAGCGAGTCATTTTGAATAAATGTAGTGATTCGTTTTTAAAAGTATGGATTCACTTTGAAAATTATAGCGAGTCATTTTAAATAAATGTAGCAAGTTATTTTGAATAAATGTAGTGATTCATTTTTAAAAGTATAGATTCACTTTGAAAAATGTAGCGAGTCATTTTGAATAAATGTAGTGATTCATTTTTAAAAGTATGGACTCACTTTGAAAAATGTAGCGAGTCATTTTAAATAAATGTAGCGAGTCATTTTGAATAAATGTAGTGATTCATTTTTAAAAGTATGGATTCACTTTGAAAAATGTAGCGAGTCATTTTGAATAAATGTAGTGATTCATTTTTAAATGTATGGATTCACTTTGAAAAATATAGCGAGTCATTTTAAATAAATGTAGCAAGTTATTTTGAATAAATGTAGTGATTCATTTTTAAAAGTATAGATTCACTTTGAAAAATGTAGCGAGTCATTTTGAATAAATGTAGTGATTCATTTTTAAAAGTATGGACTCACTTTGAAAAATGTAGCGAGTCATTTTAAATAAATGTAGCGAGTCATTTTGAATAAATGTAGTGATTCATTTTTAAAAGTATGGATTCACTTTGAAAAATGTAGCGAGTCATTTTGAATAAATGTAGTGATTCATTTTTAAAAGTATGGATTCACTTTGAAAAATGTAGCGAGTCATTTTAAATAAATGTAGCGAGTCATTTTGAATAAATGTAGTGATTAATTTTTAAAATTATGGATTCACTTTGAAAAATGTAGCGAGTCATTTTAAATAAATGTAGCGAGTCATTTTGAATAAATGTAGTGATTCATTTTTAAAATTATGGATTCACTTTGAAAAATGTAGCGAGTCATTTTGAATAAATGTAGTGATTCATTTTTAAAATTATGGATTCATTTTGAAAAATGTAGCGAGTCATTTTGAATAAATGTAGTGATTCATTTTTTAAAGTATGGATTCACTTTGAAAAATCTAGCGAGTCATTTTGAATAAATGTAGTGATTCATTTTTACAAGTAGTGATTCATTTTATATAAATGTAGCGATTCATTTTTAAAAATAACGAGCCATTTTGAAAAATTGATTTCACCTTCCTGTCATTCTCTGTGTAATTGTTACAGTGAGGAGGCCCCTCCCCCCGAATCCCCGCCCATTGTAATAAACAAGCTTTTTGATGCTCAACTCATCGAGATTGTTCAGAGGTACCGGCAACGGACTGAACAGTATAAAGAAAAGGTCATTGACCCCTATGCATCCTCCCCAGAGCGTAGTCCACCTGTCAGTGAGTACAAATCAATCCTATGTCTCTGCAATTCAATTAATGACTACTACAGCTGATATGATGTGTAAATGTTACATATAAATATTAAATAATCACCCCATAACATATGACGTTCACTAACAAGTAAATAAGTAACAGTTATTGTGTGCTTGTTCTAGCACCCGTCCTGAGAAAAGATGACTACCTGAAGCTAGTGGAGGAGAGGAAACGAAAAGAGGAGGAGGATAAAAAAAGAAAAGAGGAGGAGGAGAAGAAAAAGAAAGAGGAGGCGGAGAGAAAAAAGAAAGAGGAAGAGGAAAAGAAGAAGAAAGAGGAGGAAGAGAAGAAAAAAGAGAAAGCGGAGAAGCCTGAAAAAGAGGAGAAGAAAGATGACAAGAAGAAAGAGGAGGCAGAGGAGAAGAAGTCCATCTTACCAAAAATTAAATGCACCTGTGTCGATTTCCTTCTGAAGCCCATCGAGAACAGAGTGGATAAAATACTGGACTCCTCCATTGATCCTTTCACAGGTTACATCTCACAAATATGTCAACATTTGAAAATGAATATAAAATTAGGTTTATATTTTAAGAATTGTTCAAAGCATTGGGACCATTTCTAATAGTCAAACTTAGTCTACATTTTTCAAATCAACTTGGAACAAGAAAGAGTGATACATCTTCAGATTTATTAAAAACAACCACAATGTTTCCAATGTTTCTTCTGCTCTTTTCTCGTGATTTTCACTAGACCGCAGGTATATCTCTTGGCTAAGCGTGGTGACCATTGCCTTTAACTATAACCTGTGGTTCATACCGGTCCGTATGGCCTTCCCATATCATTTCCCAGAGATCATTCCATTGTGGTTCACCTTGGACATCATAGCTGACATCATCTATGTCATCGACATGATCGTTTTCCAGCCACGACTGCAGTTCTGTAAGGGGGGAGACATCATTGTAAGAAAACCATTATTTTTAACACAATTTATTGATTTTGTTTGCAGTCTTTTCTGGAAAATATCTACTTTGATCTCATCATTTTCTTTCAGTACGACAGAGTTGTGATTAAAACGAAATATCGGGAATCGGCAAGATTTCAGGTATTGCAGATATTTTAATGGTCATTCATCTTCAGATTAGCATTTTATCTCTGAATAAAAAACCTTGAAGTATGTATTGATTATTTCCCGTTGTTTCAGAATGATTTACTATCCGTCCTCCCTTCGGACCTGTTATGTTTCCCGTTTGGATACAAGTCTGTCTTCAGGATCAATCGTTTGATGAAGGTAATGAACCCTGCAGTTTCTATACATGCTTGTACTTTGGCAGGAGCTGTAATTGGCTATGAGATGCTTAATTATTCATGAGCTGATTATATTTTTGAATATGCACTTAACTTGTTTTGTTTATGTTTTCTCCTTAAGTTCGAAGCATTTTTTGAGTTCAGTGACCGTCTTGAAGGTATCATGACCAAAGCGTACATCTGGAGGTGCGTTAGCAAGTCTTTACTAGTCAAGAGTTGATCTCGCTCTACCAGGGATGGGGAAAATACACATTTACAAAATAACTACATTTATAAGAAATTAGAAATTCCAAAGAAACTGGAATGTTGTTTTGCTCCTTTTTGGTGACTTTGGGGAAATTAAAGCATTGAATATTATTCACCATGGTCCAAAAAAGTTACATTTGTAAATGTAACAATTAAAATAATTGATGAAATGATTCCATAATAATTCTACCTCCTAAAATTCTAATTAGAATTCTACATCCTGTTTGCTACCTCAAATTTAGGAGCTGAAGTGGAATTTGAAACATATTCTTAATTCAACCCTGAATTCTATACGATTTTATTGTTATAAATCATTGTAACCATAATTCTCCTATGCTCTTTTTAAAGAGTAATTCGCACTATTGGATACCTGATGTTTATTCTCCACCTCAACGCTTGTCTTTACTACGTGGCATCTGACTACCAGGGTATCGGCAAGACCAAATGGGTCTACAGTGGAAATGGCAGCGCGTATGTAACTCCATTTACCCTTCAGATTCAGTCAGAAAATGAAGATTTGTCTATTTTTAAAGGTAAAGTGTGTAATTTTTGCACCAAACATTTGATCAATTCAAAAATGTTTCCCAAACATTCTCCCCGGCTGCGATTGGTTGAACAAACAAATAGCTCCGCCCCTAAACCCTAAACTGGTTGAGCCAGTGCAAATCAACCTATGAATTCCTTTTTTATAGCATATTAAAATGAGACTGAATATGTATATATATAAAACATGCATTACCTTTAATTGAACTTGAAATGACAATTTAATGTATTTTTAGACCTGTATTTTTTCCCCTTCCATTCACAGTTCAAGTTTAAGCAATAAAATCCAAAATGTAGTTTGCAGTAATTCCAGGTTTTGGGGTTTTTTCATATTCTCGTAGCTACCTGAGCTGTTTCTTCTATGCGGAGAAATCCCTTCTGATGATCGCAGAACTTCCTTTCCCTGAGACCATGTTTGGTCAGATCTTTCAGATGACCAACTATTTTTTTGGTGCCCTATTTTTGTCCATCATTCTTGGCCAGGTAGACATTTTGTCTCCACAGCTTTTGTCTCTTCAGCTTATGCTCCTGAAGCGCTTCGTCGTTTTTTTGCTCAGTTTTGAGGCTTTTTTTTTTTTTTTTTTTTTTTTTTTTGCGCTTGTCTTTCTTGCTTGGCCTTGGCTTTGCTCAATGTTTGATGTCTGCTGTTTTGACGTTGTAATATTTTTGGATCTTTAATAAAGATTCAGATACAAATGCAAGATGTTTTTATTTTTTACAGACTGAATTCTAACTTTATCTCTCTTTTTCGCTTTCACAGGTACTTGCGCAGTTATTATTTTGCAGTGCGGACTCTGATCAACATTGGTGGCTTGCCTGAGCCTCACACAGTCTTTGAGATTTCCTTTCAGTTAACAAACTTTTTCATTGGTGTCTTTGTCTTCTCAAGTTTGATTGGACAGGTACATGATGTGATGATGTTAGCATCATGAGCTCCTCCCCCTAATCCCAGGCAGCCAATCATATCATAGTGTTCAGCTCTGCCAGTTTTTCTGTCAGAAACCATGTTGATTCATTGTTGTGGTGTTCCTGTTGTTTAAGTATATAGGGTGTGCCACATCTTTAACAGATGTTAGGGATGCACACAATATTTTTTTTTGTTAGTTTATTGTCAAGTCAAGTAAAGTCACCTTTACTTATATAGTGCTTTTAACAATGCAAATTGTGGCAAAGCAGCATTGCATTAATAATTGGCAAATCATTTTTGGCTGCACAGCAGCTCCCAAAGAAAATGGTGTCATTGTGCAGCTTATTCTATATATTATTGATTCATTGGAGAAAAAAGCCTTGGGAGAAACCAGGCTTAGTCGGGGGACCAGTTCTCCTCTGGCCAATATACCAGCAAATATTGGATATTTAATTGTGTATGCTCATTTACACTATTTAATCGGCATGAAATAGTGCGATATTCTTTTCTTTATCGGTATCAGTTAAAATGTTAACATTGGTGCATCCCTGTCAGATGTAAAGATGTCAAAGGGATAGTTCACCCAAAAATGAAAATTTTGTTATCAATTACTCAACCTCAAGTTGTTCCAAACCTGTATGAATTTCTTTTTTCTACTGAACACACTATGGAAGTCAGTGGGGTCCATCATCTGGCTGGTTACCCATATTCTTCAAAATATCTTCTTTTGTGTTCAGAAGATGAAAGAAATTCATACAGGAATGGAACGACATGGGTAATTTGAGGTCAAAATTTTGGGGTGAACTATCCCTTTAATCTTTGATATTACAGATGAGAGATGTCATTGGAGCGGCTACTGCCGGCCAGACTTACTTCCGTGCCTCTATGGATGGTTGTGTGGCGTACATGGTGACAAACCGCATCCCCAAGCTGGTTCAAACCAGAGTGCGCACCTGGTACAACTACACATGGGACTCCCAGGGCATGCTGGGTAAAAAGGTTTAAGTGTAAAAATGATTTGAAATGAGTAGCAATATCAGCAGGTTCCTTCTTATTGACTCTTCCTGGCCTCTTCCTTCTCTTTTCTTCAGATGAGTCTGAGCTACTGGAACAGATGCCTCTGGTGATGAGAACAGCCATCGCTGTGGACATCAACCTTACTACTTTCCAAAAGATCGACCTCTTCAAGGTGGGCCTGATTTAAAGAAGTAAACAGACAGTGATCAGCTGCACATGGTATGTCGGTTGACGTTTTTGCAGGTTTTTTCTCACAGGGCTGTGACAACCAGATGCTGGTGGACATGTTATTGAGGCTGAAGTCCATTGTGTACTTGCCTGGAGACTTTGTGTGTAAGAAGGTGAGTTCTATTGCCCTTTATCTATGCATAGACTATAAACACATCAAGTCCTCAAACACCTGGTTCTCCGCAGGGTGACATTGGAAAGGAAATGTACATTATTAAGGCCGGAGAGGTGCAGGTCATCGGTGGGCCGGACAATAAGATTGTGTTCGTGACTCTAAAGGCAGGCTGTGTGTTCGGGGAGATCAGGTGAGGCATTGAATGAGAATCTGCCTTTACAGCTACATGTCATGAATGTGACGTATGAACAGTCTTGTATTTATAATCGGCCCCAGTCTGCTACAGTCTTCAGCCAATGGAGGAAACAGAAGAACCGCGAATGTAGCGGCACATGGATTTGCAAACCTCTTCGTACTGGACAAGAAAGATCTCAATGACATCTTGATTCACTACCCCGAGTCTCAGAAAGTGCTGGCCAGGAAAGGACGGTGAGTGATCCTGAATATTTACGATTTGCGATCGTGGCGGCTCCGACGTTCATCAGAACAGATTCAGTCACTCTTAACACACCTCACACCACAGAAAAATCCGTAAAACCATCAAGATAATTGGGACATTGCCTTGGATTGTCGGAAGGGAAGAAATCGGCCAAAAAATCAGCTCGATTATCTTGTGGTGTGTACCCAGCATTAGTGAAGTTTGAGCAAAATTTTGCTTGCAAAAAGGGTCCATTGAGTGTAGAGATGTATGAAGCACAGCTCACACTGCGTTCAAACCAGGCAGCTTTCTGTTGGTCAGCGTGGCGAATTCGCATGACCAACTTAAACATGAGCAAAATCTGCGTGAGGAACTTTTTCACCATCACTTACGATCTCACAGATTCCTGTTGCACTGACTGGGATTTGCCCGTAAAGATTTCACAGAGAAACAGTAAAATGTGAGCACACTTTTACTCTGAAACACAGATCTTTCCAAATTGGTTTCTGTGATTCATTTAAAAGAACTCCTTCACAAAAGACTATTCATTTCGCAAGACTATTCATTTTCAGTCTCAAAAATTTCAATCTCAAATGACTCAGTTTGGTTGAAATTTCTCTATTTGAGTTAAATGGCCATTCCGATTCCAGTAGATGTCTTGTTGTTAGGATCTAGGTGAGACTAGAGAGGGTTCTGGTCTAAATTGCTAGCCTACATTGTGCTTCCAACAAATGAAATGTAAAATACTGGTTCACAGGAAACTGTTGAAAGCAAAGGGTCCACCTCCCGCTGCTAAAGCTGAAGAGGACAAGAAGAAAGGACTGTCTCTGTACGGACAAAAACCTCCCACTCCCAAACTTTTGCGCGCCTTTGCAGGAGGACCGTTCACCAAAAAAGGCTTTATGGACAAACTTAAGGTAAGACATTCTCAGATATATATGAAGTACAAAGTTTGGTGTCTGTAATGCTTTTATTCGGCATGGATTTTAAAGTAATTTTAAAGACACTTATAATGTTACAAAATATATTTCAAATAAATGTATATAAGATTTTTTCAGATTCATCTTACTGACCCCAAACTTTTGAGTGGCAATGTAGACAGAATAATTTTTTTAACTTTTTGATGTGTAAAACAATATGATACAAAAAAAAGACAGCAGTACATTTCTTTATCTTTTTTCTTTTCTAGACTGCTGCTTCATCAGAACGTCAATAATCACCTGCATTTTATTTGTCTTTGAATATCATCTCCTGTCATGCATTTTAAAAAATAAATATCTTTTATATGTATCTAAACATTTTAAAAATGCCAGCCACAGTACTTGCCAATCAGCGAGTTGTATTAATAGCGACACATGCATTATATGATTGCAATTTTTTTTACCATCCTTCCAAAACAATATGTTTGTAGATCTATTTTGTACTGAAACATAAATAAAAGACTGATTTTGTAATTACATAGTACACTGGGCCTAATTTCTGAAACATCTTGAGTTTAATCCAACACACAAAAAGTAAGTATAAACATATCAAGCATTTATACTTGAGAGTTCACATAGCTCACATATGCTTTCATTTAGCCAAGGATTGGTAGTTGAGTCAATCTGTCGTGGGATCTCAGTTAATCTCTTTAGTCTGGCAGGGACACTGAGAGTTTTAATTAACTAAGTGGTCTTTCTAAATGTGAACTCAGAGCAAATATACAGTACAAACAGAGCAGGAATAGCTCGCAGCTCCAGAATAGCCCACAAATGTCTCCTACCCCACCTCACTATCCAATGTGAGCCAAGAAAATACCAAATATCTCCCATATATATATATATATATATAAAAAATCATTGCGTATTGTTGGCTTTACAAAAAGAAATGGCCCTTTGCAGCACCCTCTACAGTGTAGTTTTAAGAGAAGGATTGTGACCGGTTGACTGCGAGGCCTGTGATAGGTCAGTCAAGCTGTGGTGAACCATGGGAAAAAGGCTGTTCCTAAGAAGGAATTAATAGAGCTCTAAGAATTAATTGAAGCAGGTCGGAGTTCACAAATCAGCGACAGTTGGATAAGGAGAGTAGAGAGATAAATCTGGATGGGATTGTGTGCCCGCTGTAGCCAGTGCAGCCATGTTCGGGACGTTGAAAACGCTTTTTTGGCCCAAAACTGCGGTAACAGCAGCTCAGAGCCCTGGACCACCGACACCAGCACCAGCACCTGCACCGGCTCCAGCTTCAGCTTCAACCCCAGCATCTGCCCCTCCGACAAAGGTATGACCACAACACCGCACCAACACCGTCCTTCACGCAAAAAAAAAAAGAAAGAAACTTTGCTAAAACAAAATACATCTTAACTTGGTTTACTGGATAGTTACATGATGTGTAGCTACTTATTTAATAATGTTTTTTTACTTTTATGTGAATGGGAGGATCCAAAGCCATTTATTGTATGTAAAAGAGCAAGTAATCTTTTGGAGATTGTGACATAATGACATTTTGAAAGGAAAATCTTCGCTGGTGTTTCTTTTGTGATGTTGTCGGGACAGTTTTGTGTTTAACTCTTGCCAAACTTGGGGAAATTTTGTAGGGATCAAATTGAGTAGTTTATAAAAAATATAAAATCTATTTAGAGCATAAATACATGTATCTCAAGTTCATTACTCAAATGCCATATACTATATTTAATATTTATTGAAGACATAAGTTGATGGAGATTTTGAGCTAAATAGGGCTTCATTCACACTTGAAATAGCTATCCCTGGGTCATTCTAAACCCCGGGTAAATGGAATCCTGGGTTATCTTTATTCACGTTTCACACTGCTCATCATATATATGTTAATCCTGGGTATTCATAAACTCGCAGCACGTGACCTGCTTAAGTAAATGCTCTAGCATTGCGCGTCATCATATCGTGTTGACTGTAATATCAAGTTTTTCTGAGTGAACATTACGAACTATAAAGGAAGGAATAAAACCGTATTCTTAATTGCAATTTTTGCATTTCCCATCACCGTTTGACATTATTCTTTTCATAAGCAGACTGTTTATATACATCGCTAGGTGTTTCTGTGTCTGCCCAAAGCGTAGATGCTAAGCATCTAGTTGTAATCATAGACATAATAAAGACATACTCCCCATTGGTCGCTTTGGAACGTTGCAGCGATACGTCAACGCGTCCGCCATATTGCTGAGGGCAAGACTGCACTGTAAACAAATGCTGGATAAAAACGAAAATAACGTTTACATTTATCAACCGATTTCAGTGGTTTATGATGTACGTGGTGTACAAAAAGTGCCATCTCTGGTTACTTAAAACCTCGACGGTAGACTTTAAAAAAAAAAAAATTGTTTTAATAGTCAAAGCTCAGACTTGTCTTGTATTTGTATTTTATTGGATAAGAATTGTGAAGGCGCCCATAATGAGATCATTTAAATTATTAAAAAAAAGAAAAGATTTCTTATTGAGCAAAAGGCATTTTCCGTCTTTAGCTTTTCTTGTGTTTAGTATTGACTACCATTGTGAAAATGAAGCAAATCGCCAAATACAAATCATGCATGCTGCAAAACCCTTCCTTTCTTATAGCAACTTCCTGGGAAACCTTCAATTTGTGAGAAAAGTCAGCTAGCCAACTAACTAACGTTACAGTAATTCACAGTGTCAAGTCACCTAACCGAAACGAGTATAAATATGCATATTTAAATGACAGGAAATTTAGTTTATAAAATTAGATAATAAACACTAAAACTATAATATAAATCATGTAAACTCATGTCTCAACTTTCACAGCAAATTAGCGACATAGCTAGCACTGACTCCGGTGGCCAACTACTATCAACATAATTATATAATGACCAAATATAACCAGAAACAAATGTTCTGCCTTACCTGTGAAAGGTTATTCCCCGAGAACTGTATTCAATTGTGCGGTACAGCCCCAAGCAGCACACGAAACATTTTTCTCAATTCCAGTTACGAGTGATATGGGAACGTTGCCCTGCACAATATGGCGGCACCGTTGACGTACGAGCCAGAGGCCAATGGGGGTCTATGTATTTATTATGTCTATGGTTGTAAAATTCTAACACTACATCATTTCACCCTGTACAAGTTTGGCACCGCAATGTTAGCGCTGCTTTTTTTTAATGAAACTCTGCCCTGCTAACCTTAACCCTAACCGCAAAAGCGGTGCTAACTCTGTTCCAGAGCTGGGTTTCATAACCCCGGGTAAAACACGGCGCTAATCCCGCATCAAAGTTACAAATCTGAAACGCTCCTTTACTCTGAGTTAAAAATGGTGTTTAGAACAACATTAACCCGGGGTTAAGCGGCGTGTGAAAGCGTGTGGACTCAGATAGATTCATACAAATACATAAATAATGGTAGTTGATATGCTATGCTTTGTAAAAAATATTTTCAGTTTTTTTTTTCCCTTCTAATTACTGTCCATCTAGTGTTTATGAACTCACAATAATTTTTAGAATATTTTTATACATTAATTATTTGCCATATAAAAAAATAAGTATGTGAACTGGGAAAAAGTTATAATATAATTATAATACAATTAAAAAATGGTTAATTTATTTAAAATTTAAAATCTTGGGGGAAAAAAAGAAAGAAAAGAAACTAATGGAAATGTACTTTTCTCAACTATTGCCACATATTAAATAAACCACTATTGTGTGTCAGCATTACTGAAGTTTCATACCTCTCATTCCATACGATGCCTTTAGCTCAAATATCATTGCTATAAACTGGAAATGTGTTGAGGAAAAAAGAAAGATATCTTTCTCTGGTGTTCACAGGAGGAAAAGTCAGATGCAAAGAAAGATGAAGAAAGAAAAGATGAGAAAAAGGAGGAGGAAAAGCCTGCTGGTGAGTCTTCATCCATCTTCACTTCACGAGATGATGTTCTATTAAGGGAAACTATTCACTGTGTAAATTGTTTAAGAGTGACTGTTTTACAGGTAGGATTGATGTTTTCCTCTTAAACCCTGGAGATTTGAATGAAAATGCATCATGTATCACATCTTAAAGAAGTATTAAAGCATTTTATTAGTTCACCCAAAATCACCCTCATGTCAGTAAGACTTTTGTTCTTCTTCGAAACACAAATGAAGAACTTTTTAATGAAATCTGAGAGCTTTCTGTCCCTCCATAGACAGCTACCAACTGAAATGTTGATGCTTCAAAAGGTTCATTAAGATATCATAAAACTAATCCATATGAATTGAGCTGTTGAATTTTTTGAAGAGACTCGGTTGCTTTATATGATGAACAGATTGAATTTAGGCCTTTATTCACATATAAACATTCATCAACACACACATCAGTTATTGTAAACGGAAGATCAACGAAGTTTGCTTTATGTATGGGAACCAATGTGTGTTACGCTGCACGTTTGAGCTTCGGAAAGAGGTTTGTTTGCGCACATCAAGCAGGTTTGGTTGAGCCTCTGTTTATCAATGTTTATATGTGGACAAAATCCTAAATTCAATTTGTTTATCATAAAACGCGGAAAAAAATTTGGACTAAACCACTCTTTATTTCTTTATGAACTTTTTAAAGCCTCAAAGTGTCAGTTGTGTAGCTGTCTATGGAGGGACAAAAAGCTCTCAGATTTTATAAAAAAAAAAAAAAATCTTCATTTGTGATCTGAAGATGAAAGAAAGTCTTACGGGTTTGGAACAACATGAGGGTGAGTAATTACTGTTATACTATTATATAACTTTTTTTTTTATTATTTTGGGGTGAACTGTCCCTTTAACTAGCATGCCAGAAAAAGCTGATGCTGAAAACATATTTTTAAAACACTTTTGACACTATGAATTAACATGTGCAAACACATGCACACATATACTGTTAATAATCACAGATTTTTTTTGTCTTTAATTCTGCATATCCAAAAATGAGCAGATATTCGATATTAGGAATATTAAGTATACAGTATCTCAAAACATTCTGTCCTGTACTTTTTAAGAACCAGCCCCGGCCCCGGCCCCGGCCCCGGCCCCGGCTCCTGCTCCTGCTCCTGCTCCTGCTCCTACTTCAGCTCCAGAGCCCCCTAAACCAGAGGCCAAATCAGCTGATCCAGCCAATCCTGGAGCAGAAGCTGCAGAGGGGTAAGAGTTTAGACAATGAGTAAATGATCTCATTATATGTAGTGTAATACTGTGAGGCTTTAAAGCAAAGGGTTTGAATAGTTCAATTAAAATATGCGACTTTTGCCCCTTTATCATGTAATTTTTGGCTTGTCTGGAGCAGACCTTTGCTGCCATGCCATCTCATTGATGTGAAGCGTGTGACTCCAAAAGTAGCTAAAAGGAGATTAGAGGATCTGCTGTATTTGTGACTTAAGAAGATCATGGCAAAGGCCTCACGTGCAAACAAGAGTTTCTGTTTTCTTCTATTTTATTGTTCTTTGTATCAGTACATAGCTGATGGTTTATTGAATTCAGAAAGCCATTCTAAGCAGTCATCATTTTCCAGTCACAATGCTGTATGTAATTAGGCTAATGTCTGGTGTAAGACTAAATTTAGAACTAAATTTACTGCGTAGGCCCATTTTAGCTGACTGCAACAAACAGGACAGCATTAGCTCATCGGGAACAATCAGAACTGACATGTCTTTAGAATTAATGGTGTGCAATTGAAAAAATGAACAAATGGACATTCCTAATCTTAACTCAACAGTCGTGTAGACATTTAAGCCCATGATTCGACGAATGCAAAGGAGTTGAACTGATTAAAATGAATATAAATAGACGAGGTGCAGGTGTACACTGTCTATTCCTGAGCATATAATAAATGTATGATGTGTCGGCTGTGAGTAGTGGAACTGCTCAGAAAAGATTTGTTGTTGGCTGTGCCTTCAGAATTTGGGCATCCATTCACAACCATTATAAACTTTGGAAGACTAAAGATATTTTTTATTGTTTTCATCTGAAAGAAGATAGTCCTATACACCTTGGATGGCTTGAGGGTAAGTAAATCATGGGATAATGTTCATTTTTGGGTGAATTATCCCTTTAACAAAATAACTTTCCGGGAGCCAAAAACTAACATTCTGGAAATGTTATAGTAACATTATGAGAACGTTAGATTTGATTAATTTTAGAATAACGTTCTGGAAACCGCAAAACTAATGTTCTGGAAACATTATAGTAACGTTATGAGAATATTAGATTAACATTAGTTTAACGTTATAACATTATACAAATATTTTTTATATACAAATATAAAAAAAGGAATGTTCTGGGAATGTTAGAATAACGTTCTGGAAACATTATAGTAACATGAGAATGTTAGATTAGCATTAGAATAATGATATGAAAACGAAAAACAAACATTCTAGCAACGTTATAGTAACAAACTGGAAAAAAAGATTAATGTTATAATAACATTAAACAAACTAAAAACTAACGTTCGGAGAACATTAGATTAACGTTATGATGTTAGAATAACGTTCTGGGAACGTGAAGAAAACTTTCCTGGCTAACCAATAACAAACCATAAAAATAATGAACAAATAATGTTCTGGGAGCCATAAAATAACATTCAATGTATACTATATATCATCACACGGCTGAATGATTGTTTATATGGTCAAAAAGGTTGGACATATTATATCCAGCTTTATCCACATACATACAGTACACTTTTATTTCCTCTTCAGGTTTAGAACAGGAAACCTATATCCTCAGGACTTTGTGTAGTCTACTACTACTAGGGATTTTTTTTTTTTTTTTTACCAAATTAAACCTACACTCCTCTTTTTTTCATATAGTGAGGATGGCGCTCCACCACCACCATCTCCACCTGTCGTCATCAACAGATACTCTGATTACCAGTTGCGAGACATCGTGAAGAGACTACGGGACAGGACGGAGCTTTACAAGGAGAAAGTTGTAGACCCCTACGCCTCATCCCCAGAGCACAGCCCACCCGTCAGTGAGTACAGAGTCTCTCTGAATCCCGCTGTTTGACGGACAAGATCAATTAATGATCAAGCAGGTGTTTCTACCGTTTCTCAAGGGTTTGTAGTTTGTAAAGTCAGCATGAAACGGAAGTTGCAGTAGTTTTTCTTCCCAATTGAGAAAAATTTAGGGCGGGACTTCATTTTGTGCATCGGAAATTGGTTGAATTTTTGGATTGCCCCGCCCGTCAATCAAACGCGTCATCAGAGAGGTGATGTCACTGAAAGAGGGAGGGGAAGTTATTTTGATTAAAGATTGCGAGGGCACTTGAATTAAAAAAAATATACATAGATAAATCATTTATTTAAAAAAAATACTGTAATGTTCCATAAAATGTAATTATTGCCAGTTTTGTATTCATGGTGACTTAGTTCGACTTATTCAGCCTGCTGGAAAATCCAGGTCATTCTAGCTTGAGTTGGTCAAGCTGGTTTTTGGAACAAACCAAAGTGAAAACCAGCTGGTATTCCTCTGATCAACCAGCTTAATCTCCATAAATGACCAGTTTTGTCCAGCAAAAAAAACATGAAAATCTAGCTTCTATCTGGTTTTAGCTGGAATTTCCTGCAGGGAATCTAGCCGTTTCTGAACTTTAGTCTGTTGGTGATTTCCAGCACCGGTTTATCGAAAGGAAGACTGGAACAGAAAGCAGGAAGCAGAGAGAATAAAGCGAGAAGAGGCTGAGCAGAAGAAAAAAGAGGATGATGCTAAAAAAGCAGCTGCAAAGAAAGAAAAAGAGGAGAAAGAAAAGAAGGAGAAAGAGGAAAAGCTGAAAGCCGAGAAGGAGGCGGCCGACAAGTTGGCGGCCGAAGCCATCTGCCCTAAAATCGAATGCACATGCATAGACACACTTCTCAAACCTTTCGAAGACAGGATGGACACATATTTGGGGACAACCATCGATCCTTTCACAGGTAGGACACTATGAGAACTGAAGACGCCTTCTAAAACATAAAACGTTGGCCTAAACATGTTTGTTCTCCCTGATTTTCTCTCATCAGATCGGCGGTATATTAAATGGCTAAGTGTCGTCACAATCGCTTTTAACTACAATGTTTGGCTCGCCACGGCACGTTTGTGTTTCCCATACCACACGCCTGTGTCTATCCCCATCTGGATCTTTTTTGATATCCTGGCAGACCTGGTGAACGTCATAGACATCACCATGTTTCAGCCGCGCTTACAGTTTGTGAAAGCAGGAGACATCATAGTAAGTCTTTTTATCGACACTTACACCTTTGAAATTGTGACATTAGGATTTCAACTCAAGAACCTACAAATTTATTCCCTCAGAAAGACAGAATAATGACAAAACAGAATTACAGAGATTCTGCCAGATTTCAGGTGCGTAGAAATTATATCTATAATGAAATAAATAAAAATAAAATAATTGTATAATTATATAATTCTATTTTCTCTCAACAGACAGACCTGATAAGCATCATACCATTTGACTTGTTGTGTTTCCACTTTGGGTTTACATCAGTCTTTAGGATAAACCGGTTTATACGGGTCAGTTTCTCAACTTCTCCAGCCAAGACTGTTTTCCTTAATGCGTTTTTATTTTAGTATTATCTATATGCTATTGTAGTATTTATTAATATTTTGAATTAGCATTTAATTTTATATTTTCAGTTCTCATTTTCATTCATTTTTGAAGTCAAAATGTCTAAATTTCTAAAGTTTTTCATATAACATTTTATGTATTTCAGCTTTATTTCAATTAATGAAAGAGATTTTTAATAGTTTAAGTTTTAGTTAATAATAACTACATTTTGTACAATTAATTTTTCCAGTCTGCTGTGTTATGAGCTCTCTCTCTCTCTCTCTCTCTCTCTCTCTCTCTCTCTCTCTCTCTCTCTCTCTCTCTATATATTATATATATATATATATATATATATATATATATATATATATATATGTATATGTCCTTATTCCCTCTTTTTAGTATCAATCATTCTTTGAGTTCAGCGATCGTCTGGAAAGCATTATGGCTAAAGCGTATATCTGGAGGTATGGGTGAAAATGTGTTATTTCTATAGTCAAGTCAAGTCATCTTTATTTATATAGCGCTTTTTACAATGCAAATTGTGGCAAAGCAGCTTTACATTAATAAGAAAATGGGGTCATTGTGCAGCTTATTCTATATATTATTGATTCTTTCCGTTGCAAATATCAATAGTTATTAGTCTAGTTAATTTATGATTATCAGCACTGCAGAAAACAGTGACGCAATCGTCCGGCTCAGCTCAGTTCTCATACAACGGCGCCAATGCAGGCATATCAAAAACACTGCTGAATATCAAGCAAGTGTCCCCAACTTAAGCAAGCCAAAGGCAACAGCGGCAAGGAACCAAAACTCCAACAAATGGAGAAAAAAACCTCGGGAGAAACCAGGCTTAGTCGGGGGGGCCAGTTCTCCTCTGGCCAACAGTGAACACTTGTCCGATACTCAGGCAGAGTTACAGGTCTTTAAACCGATTTGGAATCGCAACAGTCAAAATATTTAATCTAGTTCCATCTAGTTTAAGATCTTTTTGATCACGCCGGTATGGGACGGTTTGTTGGGATATGTGCCACTGGCTGATGAGTCGGTAAGGTCTTAACAAAGGACCTTTCTATATGCAAAACGGATTTTTTTTTATACAAATTATCATTAATTTTGATAAATTATTTTATGCTATTTTTTTAGCGTGTGCTGCGATGTTGTTGCTTACTAGCCTGTCACAAGTGTTTGTGATATTCGGGTATCTAGATAGGGGTCAGGTCATGGCCCTCCTTCAATATGTGTAAGGGATTTTTTCCACAGTTTTATCACCCACCAGGTGAAAATTACGTCTGACCAAGAAAAGTTAGCACACAGTCTCAACAAGCTGGGCGATTTGAAGTATCATTAGTGACCGAAACAGTATTGAGCAAATAGCTAGGGTTAATGCGTTCTAAATCAAATCCATGTCTGTATGTATGAACAATAATAATGGTGATGCTGGCCTTTTTTTCAGAGTTGGACGCACAACTGGATATCTGCTCTTCTGTCTCCATATCAACTCCTGCCTTTACTATGTAGCATCAGAATATGAGGGGCTGGGCAGCACCAGATGGACATATGATGGAAAAGGAAATGCGTATGAGCTCTTTTTAAAAAAAAAAATTTATTTACCTTTTTCATTATTTCAAAATATGTATTTATAAATTAAAATAAAATGCATATTCTGTTAAATTATATATATATATATTTCATTAATTATTATATATTATCATAAAATTGTATATTATATAATTACTTGCCATTAAAATTAATTCAGTAAAATTAAATAAATTCAAAATAAAATATGATAAAATTCATGAACATATATATAAATAAACATCGTCATTTTTCTATGCTAAGGTATCTCCGCTGTTATTATTTTGCTACCCGTACGCTCATCACTATCGGAGGTCTCCCTGAGCCCCATACACTCTTCGAGATCATCTTCCAGCTAGTGAACTTCTTCACAGGAGTCTTTGTCTTCTCTAGCTTGATTGGACAGGTGAGAAAAAAATATTGCAAAGAACATTCCAGACAGCAGGTTACGTTCTTAGTTGTTTCAAGGTTCTTGAACAAATGTTCTTCCAGGAACGTTAATAGAACATTCGTTCAAAGCTATCTTTAGCTTTACGAATCTTTTGTTTCGAATCAGTGATTCGGTTCACGAATCAAACTGCCAAACTCACGTGAACTATTGAAATTTCGAATCACTTATGACGTAACGAAGCATCGTTTACTGAAATCACATGACTTTGGCGCTCTGAACCGCTGATTCGACGAAACAAAAGATTTGTAAAGCTTCAAAGCAGTGTTTTGAAATCGGCCATCACTAGATATAGTCATTATTACGTTTTTTGGCGCACAAAAATATTCTTGTCGCTTCATAATATTAAGGTTGAACCACTGTACTCACATGAACTGTTTTAAATATATTTTAGTAGCTTTCTGGGCGTCTGAAAGTGTTAATTGTCTTGCTGGCAATAGAGGACTCATTGAGCCATCGGATTTAATCAAAAATATCTTAATTTGTGTGTTGTGTGAAACAACATGAGGGTGCACTAACCCTTTAAAGATGTTTTGAACGTTCATAGAAAGTTTTCAATAATGTTTAAAGTTAATGGGAACCTTAGCCAAATGTTCTTAGAACTTATTTTTGTTAACGGGGATGACCCAGATTAATAACTTCACGCTACTAGAAATTGGTTACATTGATCTAAATCTGTTTAAACCCAGATGAGAGATGTCATTGGAGCAGCTACAGCAGGTCAGACCTACTTCCGCGCCTCGATGGACGCCTGTGTGGCGTATATGAACACCTACACCATTCCAAAGCTGGTGCAGAACCGAGTGCGCACCTGGTACAACTACACCTGGGATTCCCAGGGCATGCTGGGTAAGAACTCACTGTCTTAGTAGAGGAGGACTGACAGTTCATACTATTACCCTTCATGTAAATAGATGCAAATTTTTCTGGAGTAGCTGCAAAAATCTCGAATGTTTCTGCAGATGAGTCTGAGCTACTGGAACAGATGCCTCTGGTGATGAGAACAGCCATCGCCGTGGACGTCAACCTCGCCACCTTCCAGAAGATCGACCTCTTCAAGGTAAGACTGCATTAATCTGCTGAGGTTCTATACTGAAGATTTGTGGAAGAAAAAAAGCTATTGTTTCCAACTGCTGCTGGTGAATTTTGATGAAGTAAATCCATATTAGAAGGATAAAAAGTAAGAAAGAAACAGAAAACAAGATTTTGTTTCCCATTTTTGCTGTTTTAAACATATTTTTCTAGGGCTGTGACAACCAGATGCTGGTGGACATGTTATTACGTCTAAAATCCATTGTGTACCTGCCAGGAGACTTTGTGTGCAAGAAGGTGAGAACATCAGATATACTGTAATTATTTATCATTCATTATGTTATCATGAGCAAATGTCCTCCATTACTTCATGTAGGGGGACATTGGGAGAGAAATGTACATTATTAAGGCCGGAGAGGTGCAGGTCATCGGTGGGCCGGACAATAAGATTGTGTTTGTGACGTTGAAAGCAGGCTGTGTGTTCGGGGAGATCAGGTACTGGACAGACGCCATCTATATATTATACGCTAGTGTATAATGATTAGGTAATGGGTCAATGAAGCAAGACAATGATACAATGTTCAGTGATAAAGCAAGACTAAAAACAAGTCTCTGAAACGGAAATTCATTTTCAGTCTCTTACAGTCAGCAAAAGATGGAGGCAACCGAAGAACAGCAAATGTAGCGGCTCATGGATTTGCTAACCTCTTCGTACTGGATAAGAAAGATCTCAATGACATCCTGGTCCACTACCCCGAATCTCAGAAAGTGTTAGCCAAGAAGGGACGGTGAGTGAAATTGGGCCACAGTCATGCAACATGCGCCTTTTCTTCAAAAACAGATTTTAAATGCAATAGCTATAAAAATGGATATAATAACTGTATAATAATGGATAATTCATTCTCTGCTCAGGAAACTGATGAAGGCCAAAGGTAAAGCTGCTCCTACCAAAGATGAAGGAGAAAAGAAGAAAGGATTGGCTCTGTTTGGACCCAAACCTCCCACTCCGAAAATGTTACGTGCTTTTGGAGGCTTTGGGAAAGGAGGTTTACTGGAGAAACTCAAGGTGTGCGATTATCTGATCAGTGTTATGATGGTGTGAACACACATAGATAATGCAGTATGTGTCTGTCAGTGGATCTGCTACAGGTTTCACCTTAGCATATCAAATTTTAAAGATTAAAACGGCAACTAATTCTCAGGTTTCATACTAATAATTAAGAGATCTGATATACTGTAACAATAACTTTTCTCTTTCCTGCAGGCTCAAGCAGCAGAAAAAAATAATTAAGAAATTCATCCACCCATCTGTCCATCCACCTGTTTATCAATTACTTCATACATCTACCATTGTCTTACACCATTCATCTTTTAATCTATCTATCTATCTATCTATCTATCTATCTATCTATCTATCTATCTATCTATCTATCTATCTATCTATCTATCTATCTATCTATCTATCTATCTATCTATCTATCTATCTATCTATCTATCTATCCATCCATCCATCCATCTATATATCCGTTTCATCATCCATCCATCCATCCATCCATCCATCCATCCATCCAACCATCCATCTATCCATCCATCCATCCATCCATCCATCCATCCATCCCTTACATCATCTATCTATCTATCTATCTATCTATCTATCTATCTATCTATCTATCTATCTATCTATCTATCTATCTATCTAATTATCTATCTATCTATCTATCTATCTATCTATCTATCTGTCTATCTATCTATCTATCTATCTATCTATCTATCTATCTATCTATCTATCTATCCATCCATCCATCTATATATCCGTTTCATCATCCATCCATCCATCCATCCATCCATCCATCCATCCATCCATCCATCCATCCATCCATCCAACCATCCATCTATCCATCCATCCATCCATCCATCCATCCATCCATCCATCCATCCATCCATCCATCCATCCATCCCTTACATCATCTATCTATCTATCTATCTATCTATCTATCTATCTATCTATCTATCTATCTATCTATCTATCTATCTATCTATCTATCTATCTATCTATCTATCTCTCTATATCCATCCATCCATCCATCCATCCATCACAACAGTCAATTTCATCATTATTCCATCCATCCCTTATATCATCCATTGACATCATCCATCAATCCATCCACCATTATATCATCCATCCATCCATCCATCCATTATATCATCCATTGATATCATCCATCAATCCATTCACCACTATATCATCCATCCATCCATCCATCCATCCGTTATATCATCGAGATTTCATCCATCTATAACATCCATCAATCCATCTAACCATTTTATCCATCCATCCATTACTTTGTAATCTATCTCCTCTGTTGTTTCACTGTTGGTTGCAACTGGATTCAGATTTACATAAATATGATAAAAACAGTCAATACCGACAGTATGTTTTTGATTTAAAGTTGGTATAGTAACAGACTCTTTTCAACTATGATTTTGGACATATTACTCAACTAGATCAACACTTTAAGCAGTGTCAGGGTGGTTGGGCCTTTATATGCTGTAAATACATCATGTTTTTCATAAAAAAATAAAAATGTTGGTAACACTTTAGATTTCAGTTCCCTTTGTAAAGGGTTTATAAAGGTGATTGTTCATGACTAATAACTCATTTACAAATGCATTATAAGTTGTTGATAAGCACATTAATTAACATATTGCTGTAGTAATCAATCTCAGCCCATTTATTAATTACATAAAAATATGTTAGTTATAATTGTTCATAAAAACCCTTTTACAAGAGAGTACTGAGATAAAGGACAAAAAAAACAACCATCAACATATTCAAAAATGTTACTTTATTGTAACATGTATAATATATATTGTTATATTTATGCTATCAGTATTTAAAACATCAATACTGGAACTTATTTGTAACATTTGAACTTTTAATTTAGAGCAATATTCACTATAACTTTGTCATTGCAACATTTTAGTGCCACCTTCCCTAACAACTGCAATTGAATAGTTCATTCTTAAAGACTTTTGACTTTAAAGATAATGTGTACCAAAAATATTTGTCATATCTTTATGTTAACATACTTTAATAACCTATTGTTTGGTGCTTTGATGCAGCCATCATCTACTGATGGTGCAAACAAGAATTAAACTGGTGGTAATTTGCACTAACCATGTGAAACTGCACATATTTGAGACCCTTTATTTTTCCATATTTACAGGAAATGCACTAAAAACCAGTCAGTAACATTTTTAGAGCCTCAGAAGTCACTATTGTGACCAGTGGGATTCATTTTCACGGTTTATGTTTATAAATTGTTTTAAAATCATGAATAAATGGATCACGGTACTTCATTTTACATTAAGGTTCACCTTCACATGTTACTAACATTTATAACTCATGAATAAATGGTTCACAGGACATCACTCTTCATTAGGATTCACAGGTATCTAATAATAATTTTATTACAGTTTTCATTATTAATGTCTCATCAAGTTATGTTTGTGCTCATATTTTTGGTTTTGTTTTTTCAAAATAGTGTTAGCTCATTTCATCTTGATAAACAATAAATAATAATAATTATATTAATTATAAATATTTATATTTTAATGAATAATAAATAATCTTTTTTTTTTTTACATTTCTCTGAATAGGCATCATGACCTTTTTGCAGGGTATCATGGGTCAATGTACAGAGTAAAGTCTGATGAACAACAGTGAGAAAAGTGACGAAAACCACAGATAAATCACCCCCTCAGTCTCACCATAACCGTATTTGGTAACACTTTAGTATAGGGAACACATATAAATGATTAACTACGTCTTTTCCCTTCATAAACTCTTAATTTACTGTGTATTGATAGTTAGCAAGGTACTTGTTAAGTTTAGGCATTCGGTAGGATTCGAATGTAGAATAAGGTATTAATATATGCTTAAGTATACTAGTTAAAGGACCCTAAAATAAAGTGTTACCCAGTATTTTTTGCTGCATCATGAAGAAACCAAGAATCTGGTTCTATGTGTGAATAATTACATTTATTAAGCATTTATAACATGTGAGTTATAAATGGCTCACTATTTGGCAGGTCATCTTTATTCTTTCCATCTAAATAGCATTGCAAAAAATTAAACGATGATACTTTTCGGAGTCTTATTACTATGACAACTTTGAGTGAATTTACATTCCACCAACAAGCTACATTGAGTTAGTGGAACTTAAAAAATTTATAGCATAAACATCAATTTTAAGTTGATTACTCAAAAAAATTAAGTCACTCCAGCTACCAGAGTTGTAGCCCTGGAAGCAATTAATCTTATCTATTTCAGTTCAAATCCACAGCTGACATAGCACATGCTGACATAACTTATTCAACATGTATATTTAGTACAGAAGTACATTACTTGTCGCTGGCATTAGCGCGGTCATTGCTTATAGAGTCAATGTAGAGTTTACCTTCATGTGTCTACTCTTCAGATCAATGGTAACCACAAAAACTTCAACACAGAACTTCTTTTAAATGTCAAACATGACAGCATTAAACACTAACAGGTCTTTCCCTTCACTAAAAACACGTAAAATAACACTTAATTTCAACATTTATTCTCCTTATGCCAGAACTAGAAATCTATTGCCTAATTTCTGAAGTTATCAAGACAATTTCATTACGTTACCACAACTTAATTTTTTTCAAAAAAGGAAAATTAACGCAGAAATTCGAGTTTAAATTACAGACAATACTAAGTTGATGTAATGATCCACATTATTATGTCAACAGAACTCAACAAAATAATGTTTGCAACTTAAAAGGTTTAATTGAAACAATAAATTAGAATTTTTAACTTGCAACCATGCATTTATTTAAGTTGTGGTGACAGGTCCCCTGAATTACTTTTTAAAGTGAGAGCAAGGCATGCTACAGGCCCACAGATGCATCAGAGCTGGTGTCTACTATAAAGATGACCGATAAAATGCCAACACAAAGATATCTGATGGGAAAAAATAGCTGCCACGGTTGGTTGTGATACATAAAGCACATAATGATAGAGTCCAAAGAAACACTTTATTATAAAACAAAACAAACACAGGGAACTGACCACTTTACATGAAGTAACACGGATGAGGCAGGGCAAGGAACTGAACAAAACAGGGAGTACTTGTACTAGAACTAAATAAGGGAACAAATGAGTAAATGAAGGGAACACAAGTAGAAAGGAATTAACTAATGAACTGACAGACAGAAACTAGGTCACGGAAAACAAAGCAATGAAGACAGATATAAAAACCCAACAGCTTTAATCAAAATACAATTAATATTACGTTATATAATTCCCTATGTAATAATTGCAGACAACGGGCTAGTACAGAAACTGTGATTAAATGTAAAATACCGTGCACCTTATACTGACCCGAAAAGCTGATCATCTTTGCATATTGTTGTTGTTATTATTATTATTATTATTATTATTGTATTCATGCATGGTGCATTCAGGCACATGACTGGACCACTGACCCATCTATGACTTTCATCTATACATGGAGATTTAAATCGGAGCACCAATCCTCAGAGTGTATAGTTTCAAGTGCATTCTGGTCAAACTTGGCGTGTAAGCTGCTACATGATCTCAATGAATTGAAATCAAAAATATAGGCACATTTTTTTTGTATAGGAACTGCTTAAACTTAAACATTCAAGCACATTAAAATGATTAATATGACACTATGCATAAGATATAAGACAAAATTGGTTAGCAAAGCACTGATTAAAAAAATCATATACAGATTAAAAAAAAAATGGTACAGAAAAGTGTTATGATAATGACATGAAAATTTAAAGACTGTAAACAATTTTGTAAGGAGTTGGCGTGAATGACAAAAACGAGGGTTTTTTTTTTTCCAGTAACTGAGAGTTTGTCTTCATTTATAGTAAGATGCTTGGATTTACAAACATGATCCATAATAGACCATTTCAAGATCATTTGGCACATGAAAACAAAATCATATTTATTTACAAGTAAACTAATTTAAAACAAAAAGCCTCTTTAAGAAAGCCTCGAGTTAGGTTAGCAGGATGGAGATGATCAGTTGAATTGAATCGTATTAAGGAAGGAAACGGGTCCTTCAGTTCTGTGTCGGCCCATTGGAAGCGTCCACTGGAGTGTTTGATTTCGGAGGTGTAAGCTTCATCATGTTAAAGAAGGTGACGACCTGACCGGGAACCTCCGCCAGAACACACTTAGCGAGCTCCTCTTTAGGAGACTACAGAGAGAGAGGAGAAAACGTTATTTTCCACTTTGAGCAGCAGAATGTGGTCGGAGATGGCGAGAGCTACATCTTGCAAGTTACAAGACAGACAACATCAATCTTATGCTG
Source organism: Opsariichthys bidens (assembly GCA_037194245.1). Taxonomy (NCBI): domain Eukaryota; kingdom Metazoa; phylum Chordata; class Actinopteri; order Cypriniformes; family Xenocyprididae; genus Opsariichthys; species Opsariichthys bidens. Next base: position 11,114,904 of record CM074301.1, on the reverse strand, counting down.
CAGTCATGTAATGTTGGAATTAATTTGATTGTGAGCAACAGACTAACCACAACTACATTTCTGTCATGACAGCTCTCGTCATGTTGATATGTTTGGTCTTGGCGGAATTGATCTGCTATGTTGCCGCCGTTATTGCTGCTGCTGCTACTGCCAATACATGCACAGACATGCTGCTGCTGTACATTATAGAAAACATGAATGATCGACACCAGATCTATACAGGTGGAGTCCTGGCTCTTCCAAGCTTTATAATGGCAGTAAATAGAGGATGAGATTTTGAAGCCCAAAAAAGTGCATCCATCCATCATAAAAGATATCCACACGGCTCCGAGGGGTTAATAAAGGCCTTCTGAAGCGATGCGTTTGTGTGAGAAAAATATCTATATTTAAACTTCAAAAACTAAATTAACTAGCTGTCAGTACTGATTTGGATTTACGGCAAAAGAGTGACATCTGACATAGAGCAAAATTTTTTAAAGAGAAATGTTGGAGGATTTCGATATAAGAGAAGAGCTTGAATTTGTTAGCCAGCCCTATTTGTTTGAACCGTGAGAGGTCTACATTGCGTCTCTTTTGACGCAAGTCAACATGCGTACAGCCATCGGAAGCTGGTTATTTTCGTTTTTAAAGTTTTAAATATGGATATTTTTCTTACACAAATGCATCGCTTTGCTTCAGAACGCCTTTATTTATGATGGATGGATGCCCTTTTAATCTCAATCTTTCTATTCACTGCCATTGTAAAGCTTGGAAGAGCCAGAACATTATTTAATGTAATCCCCAATCCGGGATCGATCCCGGGATGTGTTTACGTTCACACGGATGGCAATTTTCTGGGATCAACACGCGTTTTGAGAAGTGTTAATGTGCATTAAAAATATTTAGACAGGTGCATGGCAGAGATTAGATGCAGATAAAGAAGAGAGCCCTACATGTCTATGAGTTTTTTGGCTCGCATGGCGGTGGCAGCTTTATATAGCTGAAGTAGGATGTGACTTGTTGTGGTAATTCTGCCAGTACACATTGGGCAAGCATTTCCCTTGAGGCCTGAAATGAAATGGACACAAAGTTACAGGTGAGACGCTACAAGCCATGACATTCTATAGGTATTAAGGGAGTAAAACACTATAAAAAAAGTTCATGTTGTGTTCTGCTCTGCTCAGTGTCTACTGGCATAAAGAAATATGAGTAGGGTTGGGAACCGTTTCCATTCATTTTTCCGCAATGGGAGAAAGACGGTTAGTTCCGTTAATGGTTTTGGCGCATGCATTATCCGCCGATTTGGACCAATTAATGCAGTCAAATTCTTGATGAATGAAAATGGCGCAACACTTTTGCTTGTTCTGAGTGCTTGTTCATGTCTTTTATATATAAGATACAGTAGTGCTTTATAATAATAAATAAACAAATTAAATGTTACCATCTTCCAGTGTATTTATGCTACCTCCAGAATACATACCTTTCACAAGAACTGTTGACATTATTAAATCACTTGGCAAGGGAATAGCAATTTTTCTCAATATTGCTTCCTCAAAAGTAACGAAAGATTAAAAGAATCATTAAGAACCCATAGTTGTTGAATTGAGGAATCTAGAACCTGAATTAATGCATTCCTTGTGATTCCCATCCCTAATTATGATCAGTGTTGGGTGTAACGCATTACAAGTAACTTGAGTTACGAAATCAGATTACTTTTTCAATTTGACAACAATATATCCATGTTACTTTTTCAAATTAGTAACGCAAGTTACTTTTTCAAATGCAAATAATGTTGACTGTGACTGACAGCTCATGGTGAGAGAAATAAAGTGCAGAGGTGTTGTGTGCGCTTTGCGAACATGATGTTATTGTAGTTCTAGACTAAATGTGAACATGCATTTTGCTCATCTCACTTGCATGAAAACATTCAGTATTCCCCAAAATAAATAAAAACAGTGAAATGCAATCTCAGAATTACATGCAAGGCTTCCTTCTCCTGTATCCTATTCAACTTTAATCCAGAATCGCAGCACATCTGAAAGGCTTGTTTGCTTGAGCTCTGCCCTCTACTGTACAGGCGTAAATATGCATTTCCTTTATTTATTGATGTTTATTCATTTCACTTTTGGTTTGCCAAAAATAAAACTTTTTTGTTGTTATTAAAAAAAAACAAAAACAAGTAAGCCTAGCCCAAGTGAGAAAAAGTAATGCAAAAGTAATGTAACATTACTTTTCATTAAAAGTAACGCAATTAGTTACTTTTTTAAAGGGAGGAACGCGATATTGTAATGCATTACTTTTAAAAGTAACTTTCCCCAACACTGATTATGACCACCATGAATTTGCACATAAAATGTTCTAAATAAACCTATATCCCATGCATATGTTTATATCATATAAAAATGAACATAAATTAAAGCATAACTGGAGATGAAACTATACTCCAGTTAATTCTTAATTTCCTTCAAAAGTGCCTATGCAGCCAAAACACAATAATGTACACTACCATTCGAAAGATTATTTTAAAAATAAATTAATGATGGATAAGATGAATCAAAAGTAACAAAAAGACATTTATGTTACAAAAAACACTACTGTTTCAACAACATCAAATCAGCATATTAGAATGATTTCTGAAGGATCACGTGACACTGAAGACTGGAGTAATGATGCTGAAAAATCAGCTACGCATCACAAGAATAAATTATATTTTAAAATATAATCAAATAGAAATCAGTTATTTTAAATTGTAATGATATTTCACAATATTACGGTTTTACTATTTTTGATCAACCGCAGTTTCAAAAACATGAAAAACCGACCCAAACCTTTGAACGGAAGTGTAGATCTAAAAAAGAATACCTAAGCAAATCCCAAAAGCTGCGAGAGATTGATCCAAAAAGAGAAAAAGCCAAAGCAAGTGCTAGCCCAAAATAGTGTGTGTGCAAAACTCCTTAGACTCACGTTTTGGAACTTTCTGAAAGGCACAAACTGCACGATGTCACGTACAGCCGGTTCTCCCATGATAGACGTCAGGCGTCCATCATCTCCGTCCAGAATCTCCATGTCAGTGAAGTCGGCTTTGCCTACGCCCACGATGATGATCGACATGGGCAAGCGTGAGGCGGCGACTATGGCCCCACGTGTCTGATCCATGTCTGTGATCACTCCATCCGTGATGATTAGCAGGACGTAGTATTGCTGAAACAGATAAGGGGCGGAGGGCGTCAGAGAGACATCAAAGCACCAGTGGATCACATGTTTGAGTTTGGGATGAACCTCACAGATGCCGTCTTCTGCTGTAAAGCCTGCTGTGCGAAAAGAGCCACGTGGTTAATAATAGGAGCGAAGTTCGTAGGGCCGTAAAGTTTGACCTGAGGTAGGCACATCCGATAGGCCTCCACCACTCCCTCCACACCTACATGAACAGAAATACAGCTTCCTCTTTATACACATCACTATCTTGGTGCTGCAGAGTGTGTAAAACTGATATTGTTACTGTAACATACCTGCACAGAATGGATTTGCAGGATTGAAGTTTAGGGGAAACTCGTGCGACACCTAGAAAAAAAGAATACTGAACTGAGGCTTCTGGGAGTTTGTCACAGTAACAAAAGCAGATGCACTTTCATTTACCTGCCATGTAGGAGGAATCTGGGCGCCAAATCCAAAAGCAGGAAACATTTTGTCACTACAGGATATGAAAAAAGCATGAGGCATACAGTATGTTGGTTTTTTTTTTTTAAATTGAATTAAAAAATGCTCCTTGTACCTGTCATAGTCCTGAACCACAAGGCCAACTGACCAGATTGCAGCGAGATATTCGTTCACACCTTGAGGACTGATGTAATGTAAAGAATCAGGTGACCTGGGGTCACCATTTGACCCTGTGAAATCCACGCCCACCTGAAAGAGATGGAAGATGTGTGTGTGACACGAGTGTTCAGCATGAAGGAATTAAATTCATCGAGATATGGTGCATACAAATATAATTCTTTGCAAAAATGTTTCTTTTCATATATCATAAATAAAATAAGAAATAAAAATGTATTTATATTAATATATATATATATTTATTTTATTTCATTTAGTATTTAGTATTATTACTGTTTTTGTAATAAATAATACATTTATATTGTTTTTATAATATATATATTATAAAATGTAGCTCCAACATTAAGGAATACAATCATAGACACACAATAAATACAAATAAAATTCTATGCAAACATGTATGCATATATAATAAATATAATTAAATAATAATTAAATATGACTTTCATTTTATTAATTAATTAGTATAATTCTATATATATATATATATATATATATATATATATACACAAAATTTACATATTTTACAAATTTTAAATTTTCCATATGCTATATTTTATATATATATATATGTATATATATATATATATATATATATATATATACAGTTGTGTTCAAAATTATTCAACCCCCCAATGCTGTAAATGGTTTTAGAGAATTTAGAGTACATTTGTAATTGAATTCAGAATGAAATCTGAAGGACTTCTTAAAGAAGCATATGCAACTAAAATGACATCAATTGGTTTTGTAATACAGTAGTAAATGTTTCTTTTGTGAATTCTTCATTGACACAATTATTCAACCCCTTAAAGACTACCACTCTGAAGAACAGAGGTCCATTGAAGTGTTTTCAATCAGGTATTGAAAGCACCTGTGGATGTCAGGGAGCAGCAATAAAGCCTAATAAGCACCAATTAGGCAGCTTTAAAATGACTGTGATACTCAGCTCCTTCTAGACATTTACTGGTGTGGTTACAAACATGGTGAAGTCAAGAGAATGGTCCAGGAAGACAAGAGAAGAGGTGATTACTCTTCACAGGAAGGGCAATGGCTATAAGAAGATTGCAAAGATGTTAAACATACCAAGAGACACCATAGGAAGCATCATTCGCAAATTCAAGGCAAAGGGCACTGTTGAAACGCTACCTGGTCGTGGCAGAAAGAAGATGCTGACTTCGACTGCTGTGCGCTACCTGAAGCGTAGAGTGGAGAAAAGTCCCCGTGTGACTGCTGAGGAACTGAGAAAAGATTTGTCAGATGTAGGTACTGAAGTTTCTGCTCAGACAATACGGCGCACCCTGCGTAATGAAGGCCTCCATGCCAGAACTCCCAGGCGCACCCCCTTGCTGTCTCCAAAGAATAAGAAGAGTCGACTGCAGTATGCCAAAAGTCATGTGGACAAACCACAGAAGTTTTGGGATAGTGTTCTGTGGACTGATGAAACAAAATTAGAACTGTTTGGGCCCATGGATCAACGCTATGTTTGGAGGAGGAAGAACAAGGCCTATGAAGAAAAGAACACCTTGCCTACTGTGAAGCATGGCGGGGGGTCAATCATGCTTTGGGGCTGTTTTGCTTCTGCAGGTACTGGGAAGCTTCAGCGTGTGCAAGGTACCATGAATTCTCTTCAGTACCAGGAGATATTGGAGGACAATGTGATGCAGTCCGTCACAAACCTGAGGCTTGGGAGACGTTGGACCTTTCAACAGGACAATGATCCCAAGCATACCTCCAAGTCCACTAGAGCATGGTTGCAGATTAAAGGCTGGAACATTTTGAAATGGCCATCGCAGTCACCAGACTTAAATCCGATTGAGAACCTCTGGTGGGACTTAAAGAAAGCAGTTGCAGTGCGCAAGCCTAAGAATGTGACTGAACTGGAGGCTTTTGCCCATGATGAATGGGCGAAGATACCCGTAGCTCGCTGCAAGACACTTGTGTCAAGCTATGCTTCACGTTTAAAAGCTGTTATAACTGTAAAAGGATGTTGTACTAAGTATTAAGATTGAATGTCACTTGGGGGTTGAATAAAACTGATAATGATGTGAGCAGAGAAAAGACATTTGTGGTTATTTCATTATAAATGTTATGTTATATTTGTCTGACCTACACGTGCCTCTTTGATTTAATTGTAAGCAGGATGACTGAATGATCAAAATCAATGTCAAACCGGCCAAAACAATCAATTTCAGTGGGGGTTGAATAATTTTGAACACAACTGTATATATATATAATGATATTTTATTATAATTTACATATGCTATATGTGTGTGTTAATATATATATATATATATATATATATATATATATATATATAAAATAATTATAATAAAATTTGAATTGATTAATAAATAAATTACATTTTAAATGAATGGAAAAAAGCAACACACATATGTTAATAGCTAAAGTTAGAATTTATGTAGAATTGAAGCTGAATGTAGAACTTACAGTGAAATTTATCTGGCAGCCTCCCATGATGTAGTCTAAAAAGGTGTATTCCCTGGTAATCTGAGAAGGAAACAACCACATCCAGAAGAGTTTAATATAAGGATTGTTGAAAATGAAATCGAACGAGTGATGTGTATTTCACAGTACCTGACAAACTTTCACACTCACTACTCCAGAGTTCTTATAATTTTTTTTTCTTCTGTTTCTTCTTACTGTTTACACAGTCAAACTCGGCCTGCAGGAGACAAATCAGCTTCTTTAGTTCAGGAATCTTCACACATCCATCAGGTACTGAAATCAAAAGGGCGTTCGGGATAGTCTGACCGGAGCGCTGCGGGAGGCCTCTTGAAGACGCTTCATAGTGGTCTCAAAAATCCCAATCAAATCGTGAGATCCATCGTTGTCATAATCGTAACATTCAACCTAAAAAGGGGTTGAAAATTACAGCACGAAGTGATCCTAACTGAATGACATTGGAGAATGAAAGAGAAAAGAACTAAGTGGGGTCATGCAAAAGTCAGACGAATGTAGAAATGAAAGCGTCAGCGAAGGTTCTATCAGGAAGACTCGAATGCCATGTCATTCATTCATTCCTGCTCTTTATTCTCCTAACCTATCTGCCCTCCCAGCACAATACAGTGACTCTATGACTCATCTCTACATTGGACATTCTTTTTGAACGGGACCGTCAGCATCCTCTATCACGGTGCTGTGTACACGGTCATCATCAGCATTAAAGCTCCAAGCAAGATCTTACTGTATTATACAAATCTTGACAGTATTTTGGTTGTTCAATTTTAGGTAATCCAATCAACAAAAGCCTCAACTGGTGGGTATCAATTCTTTTTTGGGATTAGCCACCACCCCTGCCTTAATCTTCAGGCAGGATCTGTGCTCTCTGTTTTCAATTCACAGTTAATGACACTGACGTTCCTTTCCATCCTCCCCGTCCATCCAACGGGATAGGCTCCGCCCCTGCCTTCATCTTCAGGCAGGATCAGCCGAATCTGCATCCCAAGGATATGGACAAAGGACGGGGCCTACGCCAAAGAACTAGACTTGAATCGTTGTAGTTTGCTCTTGCTGCCATCTGTATGTAAATTCTTTACCATGTAAACATTCACCTGCCTTCTGAGTCTTTCTGGTAGAACCATAGACAAGCACAGATCTATGCACTCTCTTCATTCAAAAAGTAGTTAGATAGACACCACCAAACAGGGTAACCAATGAATAGTTGAAAGATGTTCTAGATGAGCAACCTGCCATCTCCACTGTCCACACAAGATTAGAAAAAAGAAAAAGCTTGTTCTCGATCAAGAACATTCTAGGAAACTGCATGATTTCTACTCCATTTGTACAGTAATTAACAGTATTCTGAATGCAGTTTACTTATTTGATTTCAAAAACAAGTCAAATAACTCATTTAAATTATAATTAATTATATACAATTTTAAATAACTCTTATTATTTGAATAATAAAACTATATATATATATATAAATTTATATTAATAAATGCATATTCCATTCATCACCATTACATTTGAATTTAAATAACTGAATTTTACCAATTTTATATTAAAATGCTTTTACTATTTAACTGACAACCGAGAAAAATTGTCTTTGTCCCTCCACTTCCCGTTCAAACCCATCATTTTACATTTAGCCCTATAAATTCAAAGTCTTTTTAAAGTCGCAATGACCTTTTTTTAATGTTTACTCCATAGCAAAAACAAGCCTCCAAACGTAAGGTTTCTTTAAAGTTTAGCATTAACCTCTCCACTGAAAATGAGGATTTCAAATGACAAATTTGCAGTAAAAAATGCAATTGTTTCCAGAGAATGACCTTAGTAGTTAAAGAGCTCACACATGACTAGGGCTGATAATGACCTCCTCCAGGAAACAGCAGTTTGACAGAATAGCCCCTTCTACTGATTTATGAAGGACACGCCAACAGCTATTCAGTGACACACACATTTATGAAACAGACATTCTGATGAAAAATACCTGCTCATTTCCTGACAGCGAGTTTCCCTTTAAGATGCTTTTGCAAGAAAAACCACAAAGTCAAGAACACTGATTGTAAACCACCAAAAAACCCTCTGTGAGAAAAGCCAAAGCAAAGCCAAACATTTACAGCCTATACAATTAAGCCAAAACAATAACAGATTGTTAACTTAAGAGGCCTGCATTTCATATGTTAGCAACAGGGAGTCTTTTAACGTTATAAAACACCTTTCATAACTACCAACAAACACTGACTCTACCTTGATTGGTTTCTCCATGTCCCCTGCACAGAGAGACCGTAGAGGGATTTTAAAAGGCCTCCAACAAGGATTCAAGTTATTCTTCACCACCTGGTATGAAAGATAATCATTAACATTCACAATAACATTAACAACAATTATTCAGAGAGCCCTTTTTTAAAGTCTTGATTTTGTTTTGGGGGCCTTTAGAATAGGTTTTCATGCTTGAATGTTAAAAAACATTATTTTTCACATATTTTTACATTGTTGCAGGTGGCACCTCTCTCTCAGTTCTGGTCTCTGTGAAACCCCGCCTTCTGAAAATCACACTGTGCTCTGACTGGTCGAATGGACCTGTGCGCTGCAATTGGTCAACGTCTTTGAGGGTGTTTCGGAAATGTCATTCCCTTTACCATAACTGCGAGTTTCAACACACTTCTAAATCAACCAGGTCTTTTTTTTTTCTCTTTTTTTAATATGCTTTGGGCAGGAATTCTTTAAATGAGGAATATTTTGTAACATGTATGTTCCTGGAAGAAAACTTGAGAATGCAATGGAGGCGTTTCAGGGAGTCTAGAAACAGTGTGCATTGATATAGACAATAACTCCCATTGGAGTAGACTTTTTAGACCTTTTTCCTGCTCAAACATTTTTTGAAATTTGTTGAAAATGTAAAAAAAACAACAACAATAATAATAATAATAATAAAATAAGTCTCCTGTAAGTATCTACATACAAAGACATACAAAAGTACCTCAGTTCTGTGAGCAAGCTGCCAGCCCGTTTCCGTCTGCCTGAAAAATTCCAGATAGGGGTCTGATTTTCCAAAGAAATCCTGCAACAAATCCTCCATTTAGACATTGAACACATTTTGCTATTTAAAAGTTAAGCAAATTAACAAAGTCACATCTTACCTTTTTGTCCAATTTTCTGGCCTCTACCTCAAAATTCACAACTCTGTTGTCTTTGATTTCCTCCGCACGGATCTAATGTTATGAAATATTTTCTGTTATAACGTGGAAATTTTGATCATATTGAAAAAAACATACACTGGCATTCAAAAGAAATTAATACTTTTGTTCATTAAATTGCTAAAAAGTGACTTTATCAATGTTGTTACAAAAGAAATCTATCTTTTGAACTTTCTATTCGTCAAATGATCCTGAAAAAAATGTATCGTGGTTTCAACATTAACATTAAAATAAAAAACGTTTCTTCATATTAGAAGAATTTCTGAAGGATCGCGCGACACCGAAGACTGGAATAAAATTCAGCTTTGCATCACAGGAAAACATTATTTTAAATTCCAACAACATTTAAAAATATTACTGTTTTTACTGTGTTTTTGATCAAATATGGTTATGCTTAAGAGACTTACCAATCAATCTTATAGTTTATGTATGTCTATCACCAATTGTTCCTTACATATACACCATGAGTTGATGTCAATATGAGTAAATATGATGTTGAGTATCATGAACGTTCACCGTAATTGTTCCCTTTCCAGCAGGTCTCTTGTTCTTCAGTACCAAAGGTCTTGTCAGCTTGCAACTGGAAACGATCTGTAAAGAAATTTAAAAAACACCTCAGATAATGTCAAAAATGACTTTAAAACATGGATGTTTTTTTACTTACCCAACTGTCTTACCTGACCCAACGAGCACTCTAACTCGCCCAGGAAGTCGTCATCACTTAAATCCACAGTTTTATTGTCAATATCATAAACGCCAAATCTGAGCTTCTGAACGAGCTCAAAGTAGTAATCAACAACAAACTTCTTTGCAAATTTTGGGTTCAGGCAGTTCTTAATCCTCTCAGTTCGATCAACCTATGAAGCAAAAAAACGTTCTATTTTTAAATGTTCATTTTCACATTAACATTTGTACAATTTGCACAACAAGTCAACTGACTTCAAACCACTGGTTTCCAGATGTATTCATGAGCAGGACACACAGCGGGTCGGATTTGGACCCAACATCCATGTCCAGCAGATTTTCACAGGAGACCGTCAGCTCCACTTTGGACACACACGGAGTTGCCATTGGACTTGATGATTGTGCCATGGGAACTGAAAGCATATTTTGATAAGAGAGTGTTTTAAGCCACAAAACTGGTCACTAGTCATATTATGAACAATCTAGTGGTTTCTGTATTTCCTTTTATACTCAATAACATTGCATGATTTGGACTCTATAAGGAACTTAAATAGGCCAAACAGCAATATATATGCAATATGTGTGTGTATGTATATATGTACATATATATATATATATATATATATATATATATTTAATTTCTCATGGCTAGTTTTTAGTCGGGTGTTTGACGAACATGTGACGCAACCAATCACAGTTCGTTTTGTTCCATGCCAGGTTCAGGGGCGTGGAAATAACCGCCGTTCATCTTATAAATGATTAACTCTAGAACGTTGTGCGAGTTTACTGCAACAATGGAGCCGCAAACTTCACACACTTTTGAAAATCCAGAGTTTAATTGATCCTGGACAGCGTTCTTCTTCCACAAGGGGGTTTGGCATCACGGCATTTGTTTTCCAGTTAAAGAACGTGACAGACACGTCTCCCGGACATCCTGTAGAATTCAACCAACCAGATGACGACTTCGAAACTGCGGAAGTGTTTTCAGATAAGTGTGCCACATGCATCAGATGTTCAGCCAACGGTTCGTGAGCGACAAGTCTGAGGCTGAGACTATGCTTTAAAGCATGGCAGGTGGTCATGAGCTGGTTTAAGATGGTCCAGAGCTGGAGCTAGTTGATTAGGACCAGCTTAGAACCAGTACTTGATCAGCTTAAACCAACTAAGAACCAGCTCAAACCGGCTGACATGCTTCAAAACAGACCTAACCAGCATATGCTGGTTTTTTCTACAGGGAGAGGTTGGACGATGAAACTCAAACACTGGCCTGGAACCTCAACCCTTTGGTGGCCGTCCTCAAAAACCTTCATTTCTTTTTGAGCAAAGAAAGACATAAACATCTTGGTTGACATGGGGGTGAGTAAATAATCAGGAAATCTGAATTCTGAAGAGAAATCATCCTTTAACACCCAGACTGTTGCGAACCCAGATTGAAGCATGGGAGTGGATCAGTGATGGTTTGGGCTCTTTCAATCTATTCCCTACTGTGCTACTGGTAAGAACACATTCTGATTGAATCCGACCGGTTCTGTAGCTAAAGATTGTGTATAGTTTAGAATCAATGAATGATTTATTCAGTGCTGCTGTTGTCGTTTCATTGTAAATAGTTGTATAATTTAAACTGATAATAGTGGTTAGCACTCACCCTACTTAATTACATTCATAGCAGGTTCTAATTCAGATCATAACATCTCATCTATAAAGTAACATTACTAGTCACATATGACATATATATGCTTATTTTCATTTCAGTTCATTTATTTAAATTAGCGCATGTAGGAAAACTGACCCTTCACCCTTTTATTCAAATATTAAAAATAATACTTATAAGCATATTGCGTAGTTGTGATTGGAATCAATTGTTTCATTTAATAACGCAATGACACATGCCAAATAGTACGTTCATATTTTTCAGCTAGGCTGTCATACAAAGAAATTATGAATTATGTGTGTGTGTGTATACATATATATATATATATATATATACACACACGCTGCAACTTGTAGGAACTGGATTTGTTGTACTAATATACCAAATTGCTCATGTCAAATTCATGTACTATTATTTTGTCTTGTTACTTTCTCTATATATAGGCTATTCTATATAATTTGAACAATGTTTGTTGCTGCAAACTTTTTTGCAAGCAATTTCACATCCCGTTGAATGAATTCAAGCAAATACATGTAATTAATATATAATGATACAACCAAAGTTTATTCATGCGGTTACGCAGTTGTACATTGTATAATGTATAAAATCAGAGTAATATTATTTAAGTGGTGAATTATTTAGTAGTGTGAGTAATTTAGGCCTCTGCAATGATTGGCAGGTGTTGTTTTCATGCGGAAGGGTGTGTGTGTGGGGAGAGAAGTGTGAGGAGTGTGTGAGGAGTCACTGTGAGTGTGGGAGGAATAATACAATTCTTGAATGGAAAATTTGACTTAATATTAAAGCAGTCATCACATGTCAGATCTCCACAGATCATAGATTTAATAGATACTGGTTAAGTGATTTACAGTAAACTAGGGTATAAGATGACAACATACCAAGTACTAAATTGGTTCGTGTACCATGGTATGTACATGTACTTCCCACAAATACCTCTGGGAATGTAAAAAATATCTAAAACCTGTTAGGATTATTATAGTTACATGAAACTAAAACCGAAACCAAAACCACAATTTTTTTTCCCTTGATTTTTTCCCAAAATATAAAAAAACTTCAACTTATTTCAGTTAGTTGCGGTTAAATTTTCATTTAGTGGTGTACTAAATTAACTAATAAAATTAATAAATATATAGATTTAAAAATAATAATAATAATAATAGTAAAATAACAAAACATTTATGCATAAACATATTCACAATAGTAATCACCTTACTGAAGACGTTATGCATTGATTAATGTTGAAAATGGGCGGGGCTTTAGATCTCTGCACGTTCCTGTTATGCAATACTCATACAGCAACTGGAAGAGTTGACTACAATACTGTAACGTGAGGATCTCCATTTTAAGCCATAAAAAAAGTCTAAATAACTTACCTTGAGTGGCTAGTAGTTTGTGTCCGATTGCGAGAACCTGCGCTAATAGTTTCGGTTTCGTCTGGTTTCTTTTTCCTTTTGTCTCAACCTCCTCTATGTTGTTAGGCTGGCTGTTAAAAATGTAAAAACATCCGAGTCCCCAGACCCTAATGTACAGCGAATGTTTTGATCCGTACTTAAGGGAGTGGGACCGTTGCGTCGCACCGCTGGCAACACTACACATGCGCGGTAGATCAGGCAACGAGTGACTGTGACAGACAGTCAGTGGGAGTGTCTCGCAGGGTTGCCAGGTTTTCGTAAACAAACGCCCAAATGCTACACAAAACTAGCCCATCGCGTCTCATGGTAAAAATTCGCATTCCTAAATATCATGTTGCTTGGAGTCTCTTCAACCCGTGACAACAGTGTTAAAGTTGTCCAAGGAAACCAAAGACTTGGCCACACAAGCAGTTGCATACTGACTTTGGAATGCATACTACTAGCATACTACTCATACTATTGTCCTTTCTCTTTCTATAGCACAAAAAGCAATATGTTAGTATGAAGTTTCGAATTCAGCAATGGTTTGGTCAACTAAGGTTTGGTTTAACCAAGGGCTAATCAGTTTCCCAATTCAAATTACACCGATACATGTGTGTGTGTGTGTGTGTGTGTGTGTGTGTGTGTCTAAGCAGTAGGTAAGTTATGTGACTTAAGACAATTTCAACTAATTGGCATCATTCCATTATCCAAATATCTTGAAAGAGATCAGGAAATTATGGAAGCCCGTTTCCGCCACTGAAAAGAAGAAGATTGTTGCTACTTTATATCTCAGAATTCTGACTTTTTAATCTCACAATTCTGAGATATAGAGTCAGAATTCTGAGATAAAAAGTCACAATAATCTTCATTTTTTTTTGGTGGCGCAAACGGGCTTCCATAGGAAATACAGAGAGCATTTAAAAGCAACTCAGTATTGGAACAAAAATGTTAAAGTGATAAATCATGGTACTGTGAAACATTTCATACAAAAATCTCTTGACATAAAAAAGCAACAACAGCAAAATGAGTCAAATTGAGAACTAGATATATTTATTTAAACAAAAGCTATGTAAATATTTCAGACAGTAAACAGATAAAACTGTGCTGATAGTCTCGATGAAAACTCTGTGCCACTTGAAAAACCACCAGGAAGTATTCCAGAATATATTTGTTACAAACAATCTTTCATCGTTTTAAGTTTATATATTTAAAACTTTTTTAAGAGTGACTGAACTTTAATATGCCATAAACACAAAAACTCAGTTAATCTAAGCAACAAATCTGTTCAGCCGATATATTTTTACAGTAACTATATACACTAGCCTGATTCATTTTGGAGCTGGTGTATTTGTGAATGACTCACATAAGCGGTCCTTAAAAATCACATTAAAAATTTCTCTTAAAGTAGACAACTTTGTCAACTTTTAAATATATTTTAACCAATTTTCAATATAAAATTTTAAAAAAAAAAATGCCTAATGAGCATAGGCAGTGCTGGTCTACTGTTTTTCACAAAAGATATAAAACACACGTCTGACAACAATGTTATATAGTAAAACAGAAACAGAATCAATCAGATAGCAGGAGTCTAGTGTACCACTAAAATGAATGGGACTTTCTAGTGCACATTTCCTTTAGACTGTCCAGCTCTTCTATCATTTTCCGCTTCTGGTTCTCCATCATGGCGATGCGCGTCTCTAAGCTCCGCACATAGTCCTTCTGTCTGCGTCTGTACTCTTTGGCCGCCGTCCTGCAAAAAGCACAAGCAACACGGGCAACACACCACATTGACTGGCTCAGGAGCACTTGGGCCTCCAGCAAACACACATGCACACGTCACCATCTTTCGCACACGGGACAACACAACCATGCAGCTGTCATTTTATCGAATATTACGAGCGACGGCTAGACATTGCGTGAAAAGCACATTTGCCAATTTGTGGCAGCTCTGTAAACGACATAGTCTTTAGTGTTTGGCTTGCAATGGACTGTTGTTATTCGGTTTTGTGACAGTATAGATCTTTAAGAGCCTTGAGTTCTTCAATGAGCATCTTGTTTTGTTTTTCAAGCACGGCAACTCGGTTCTCGAGACATTTGACATATTCTTTCTTCTTCCGCCGGCATTCCCGGGCAGCTTCCCTGGAAGCAACAACAGAGAGGCTCTGTGAGCATGAATCCTGCAAATATTATATTGTGTTTATAGGTCCCACTTCATGCAAGTCACAACTGCAGAACATCATTGGTGGCAAGCATGAAAAGTCCAAACCGGGAAAGCTTGAGTTGTGAGTACGTTTAGTTGAATGAACAGCACAAATGATTCTACAAGCCGTAGTTTTCCGTTCTAAAAATTATCATGAAACAAAGAAAGCTTTTAGCACATGCTCCACCACACAAATTTTTCAAACTCACGATGAAACGAGTATGAAAGTTGGAAGCAGGCCAATAGATGCAACATAAGAACATGCGAGGCCACGAGAACAAACACACACAGACAGACAAGCAGCTTATAATATCACACAAAATGAATGAGCAGTTATAATGATTTCATGCTCTTAAGGTGATGATACACCGGGCAACTTTTTGAGCAATGTAGCCGAGCAATGGTACTTGGGCACTTTCCCATTGAGAATGGGCAACAATTTTCGATCTAAAGTATCAGGATAGAAATTTGTTGCACATTCTTAATGGGAAAGTGCCCAAGCAACATCGCTCGGCAACAGTGCTCAGCAACATTTTTCAAAAAGTTGCCCTTTGTATCATCACCTTTAGGCGACAGAATACAGTGGTAGCTCTGGAATGGGGAAGGATGGCCTGGCATTACCTGTTTTTCATGAGTCGGAGTTCCCTCTTGCGTGACGCCTCCTCAGCCAGCTGCTGAGGGCTGGACAGAGAGCCGGGTGAGCTGTCCATCATCTGGGAAAGGCCAGATGCAGGAGAGGAAATCTGATATCCAGACATGCCTCCAGGGTTTGCTGCAAAAATACACAAACACATCCGTTTGCTAAGGAACAGTTTTTTTTCAAAGACATTTATCAGAGAACATTTACTACACATTTTATGCTCCCAACAAGAATACATACATATATATATATATATATGTATATGTATGTGTGTGTGTGTGTGTGTGTGAGTGTATAAATATATATATATATATTTTTTATTTTTTTTATTTTTTTTTTTGCTGGCACAGTCACAGCGTTTGGCCCTGCTAATATTTTTATTGACCACAACATACCAAAATAATATTTATTTTAAATATTTATAATTTTCAATAAACTAAGCTATACCAAACTAATAAACTGAGATGCATTTATTTTAAAGCAAGATTTCAAACAAAACATTTCGCAAAAATAAGTGCTTGAAAGCTTTTTGGACCCACTAAAAAACAAGATAAAGAGCGAGTGATTGTTTTTGTACAAAAGCACTATGTGTGCTTTTGTAAATAAATAAATAAATAAAATGAATAATTTAAATTTTTTTGAAATTCTGGCATTAATTACTCATACTCACCTTTGTATCTTCAGAACACAAATGAGGATATTTTGGCAACACTAAGGTTCATTAGTTAAACATTAGTTAATGCATTAACTCACATGAACTAACCGTGAGCAATACATTTATTGCTGTATTTACTAATCTTTGTTAACGTTAATTAATGAAAATACAGATGCTAATTGTTCATGTTAGTTCACAGTGCATTAAATGTTAACAAGATTTTAATAATGTATTAGTAAATGCTGAAATTAACATTAACAAAGATTAATAAATCCTGTATAAGTTCAGGTCATTATGAGTTCATGTTAATTAATGTAGTTAACTAATATTAACTAATGATTCTTATTGTAAAGTGTTACCGATATTTTTGATGAAGTCCCAGATCTCTCTGACTCCTCCATAGACAGCAATTTAATTACCATTTAATTAAAAGTATTCTCGTCGCTTCACAACATTAAGGTTGAACCACTGCAGTCATGAAGACTATTTTAACGATGTCGTCAGTGCTTTTCTGGGCCTCGACAGTGGTGGTTAAATTGCTTCTATGGATGAGTCAGAGAGCTCTGGGATTTCATCTTAATTTGTGTTTCAAAGATGAACGAAGGTCTTACGGGTGTGAAATAACATGAGGGTGAGTAATTGATCACAGAATTAAAATTTTTGGGTGAACTAACCCTTTAACATTACAACAAAAATAAGTTTTATTTTTCAGGAAATTTACAGTAGGCAATTTATATTTCCCCTAACCTGCATTACAAAATTCTAGGTTTTCGAGGATGAGTGGGAACCCCGACAGTTTGGAATAAACATGTCAATTAGGTTGGGCAGAGATGAGTGACTTTATGCCTTTGACAGCTAGAAGGTGGTTATTATTGAGATTAATATTTATCTTGTTATAACATTTTATTTATTGTATAATAAATGACAAGCCTTGTATTTAGTGATTAACATCCAAACCACACGTTTATGATTTATTAGATTGTACTTGAGTATCAACATATGAAACAATAAGACTACCTTTTTTTTTTAAGCAGAAACAGAACCTAAAATCTGAGACCGAAATTAGCTAGTTAAAATGAACTTACTGTCCCAGTAAAAATTCATTTTTTTTTCAAATTGATATTATTTTTGATCAAATTTTTTGATTTTGATCAATATCATCAACTTTGATCGTATTAACATATTAAATCAAAGATTATAAAGAAATAAAGAAATAACCACAAATGAACAATTTATCATTATAATTTCAACTGTTTTTTATTCACATCATTATCCATTTTTATTCAGTACCATTCAACCTTTTTTAAACATCAATTTTAATATTCTTTTTTTTTACTTTACACCACTTAACTTAATTTTAGCTAACAGCTATAGCTTAAACCATTATCATCTTGCAGGTAGTTCCGCAATCTTCGCCAATATGGGCTTGCGCTTAGGCTTCAGTCACAGCTTCTGCTTGCTTTAAGTCCCATCTGCTTTCTTTAAGTCCATTGACAGGTTTTCTCAATCGGATTTATTTCCAGCCTTTGGCCATTTCCATCAAAATGTTCCAGCCTTTAATCTGCCTTGATGCTATAGTGGACTTGGAGGTGCTGTGGAAAGGTCCAAAGCCTGTTGAATTGAAGGTCGTCTCCACTCAGGCAGTTTGTGACCTCCAACCTCAATATGTCCCCCAATATCTTCTTGGTTACTGAAGACCTTTCACACGCTGAAGCCTACACGCAGAACAACAGCACTGCAGAAGCCAAACCAGACCCCCCCCCATGCTTCACAGCCACAAAGCTTTTCTTTTTGCAGAGTTTTGTTCTTTCTTAGGCCTCCTTTTTCCTCCTCCCAACATAGCGTTGATCCTCCAACAGCCATTGTTTTCATCTTTGTTTCATTTCTATCCCCAAAAAAATTCTGTGTTTTGTCCACATGTGGTTGACTGCATATGGATTTTGGCTCTTCTTTCTCTTTGGAGAGCAAGGGGGGAAGGTGCAGGAGTTCTGTTGGGGAAGTTCTTGTCTGGGCGCTGGTAATTACGCCTTTGTGCGAGCACATCAGTACCTACATCTGACTATCTTTTCTCATCTCTTCTCTTCATTACACACTCAGTAGCGCATCAGCAGTCAGAGTCAGCAAGCTTCTTTTTTCCACGACCCTCTTCTTTTTTCAACAGCCCCCTCTTCGTTTCAGTGCCCGAATTTTGCTTCCTATGGTTTGAATTCTCTTGTTTTCTTTCTCTCTCTGTCCTTCTTATTTGCTTTGCAATTTCTTATCTCCCTTTTCTAACCTCTCCATCTCCTCCTCCTCTTCTTTCTTCTCTTCTTTTCTTCATGTTCTTGACTTCACCATGTTTGTAACAGATAAAGCTAGAAGGAGCTAGTCATTTTAGTCATTTTATTTGATTTTAATTTATTTGCTTTTAAGGCTTGCTTGCTGCTCCCTGACATCCACAGGTGTTTTCAAAACTGATTGAAACCATTTCAATGACCTCTCTGTTCTTCAGAGTGGTAGAGTGGTAAAGGGGTTGATAATTGTGTCAAATGAAAAAAAAAAAAAAAAAAAAAAATTTACTACTGTATTAAAAAACAATTGATGTCATTTTTAGTTGCATGCATATTCTTTAAGAAGTCCTTGTAGGGTATTCATTCTGAAATTCAATTACAAAAAACTCTCTATTCTCTAAAAAACCCATTAGCATTGGGGGGGGTTGAATAATTTTGAACACAACTGTAGGTACAAACTTTCCAAGCGTACTAGTGGTGACATTTAAACGTCATTGTGGTTTAGATTTGCGATTGCTTATTTCCACCAGCAAACACATAATCAGAGGTTATAACTGAAATTACAAATTTGTCATGGTATTTGTCGCAAATTTAAAATAGAACGAATGTATTCAAATACATCTCCATATTCTTATATGCAAAAATACTGAAGTCTGATGTCATGAGTCCACGAATATCACCATGTTACTAAACAGCCCTAAAGATCAAAACAATGAAATGATTGCAAGGTCCACAGGAGTTGAACTCATACCCACTGGAGATCAGCAAACACATTGTACTGCTGATATGTGGAAGATTGTACACAGATCTACTCATGGTGTGGCTTTAAACTGGATTACACAACAATAAAGGCTAAATCATATTCGTGCACCGTGCAACATGCAACCATCCTGCTCTGTTGAAAGCGGAGAGACTCAAGCAGCCGCAAACTATGTGGTCACAGTCACAAATTAGCAGCAGGTCACATGGAGGACTTGCATGATACTTTTTTGATCTCTATTCATTGAAACTAATGAAATCATTTTACAAAGCTTATGAACAATGAAAAAAATCGCACAGCAAAATTTCTTGTCTCCGTGGAGACAGTGGCACAGTCTAAAAGATGATTAATCTGGAAGCCTTGCTCTAAGGCGCAAGAAAAGGAGCTGCTTGTAATCACAGCATGACTCTGAACTGACGTCAATGTACATCTTATTTGCTGTTGGTGTTCAATTCCAGGAAACAAGGTGACGTCAGCTGCACTGTGAGTGGGCAGCGCATTCATGCGTTTCAGAGGGAGAACGACAGAAGTGCTGAAAGAAACGAGTCAGGGTAACAGAGAAACTCAACAGGAAGCTAAAAATTCATTTATGAGAATATTTCATTTTTTAGCCTGTTGCATGCTGTAGAGATGACTCAGGGCAAGAAATATAATAAGAGAACAGATTCGATACGCAGGAAAATCGTACATTATATTCTCAGCACCATCTCTGTGTGTCTCCACCAAAACTTTAAAGTTTTGTTTGGCCATCTGAAATGTCGTTTGTCTGTTCATGTTCTCTCAATATTGTCAAATCAAATGTAAAATTACCCAACCAAATACAGAGGAAAAACAATCAAAATAAACTGAGGTATTTGAAATCCAAACTTTAAATGTATCCCTATGTTAAATATAGTGAAAAGCACATAATAACCACAAAAAACAGCAGACGTACCTGATTCTGTCTCATCTCCAGTCACAGCCATATATAGTGAGCTGAAAGCTAGTCTGTCTCTCTCTGCTGTCAGCATGCAATGATGCCCAAACCACAAGCTAAGTGTGCAGTCACTGTCAGGGCCATTGACATCACTATGACATCATTAGCCTCCTGATGTCAGTAACGCAGTGGCTAGCGGAGCCAGCCTTTCCTTCCCCCAACCCCCTCTGCCGTCATTCACACATCAGACAGAGAACCGGACGGACCAAAGCAGACTAAAGAAGCAAAGACAGCTTTTTTTTTCACGTATAAGACTGTCTTTAGATTTTGTTTTCTATTACGGTTTAAACTAAATAAGATGTATTATGTATAATGTCATGTGATATTGTTTTGGAAAGCCTGCTTTTCATTTCAAGCAAGCAGTGCTGACATGAATTTATGCACAAATGTTCTTTGGGAGGCTGTGAATTGCATGAAACCAGTCAGGAACATTTTCAGATCGCATTTCACCCAAAAACAAACAGAGAGAATTATATTAGCATTCGAAATGTTGGAGCATTATGATATTTTTATTCAGCAAGGATGCATTAAATTGATCAAAAGTGACAGTGACGACTTTTTTGTTACAATTTTTTTTTTTAATAAAAACTGCTTTTCTTTTGAACTTCATATTCAGACAGGTCTGATGAACTGAAGTAATGGCTGCTGTAATTTAAGCTTTGCCATCACAGACATAAATTACATTTTAAAATTTATTACAATATAAAACATTTTATTTCAAGAACACCTTTCTTAAGAATCATTCATAAATGTTATTCTTTCTAAAATATTAAAAAATAGTACTAACTCCAAACTTTTGAACTGTAGTGTACATAAAAAATAATGAAACTTATTTTTAGTAAAACTGAGATTTCTTTGCATTTGGCACATTTTACACACCAATTTGCATTACTGTAATGAACAAAACCATTCTCATTGCTTAATTGTCATGTAAATAATTTCTAAGGCAAACAAAAATAATCTTAATAGTCCTAAAAAAGGTATCATTGTAATTATGCAAAATATAATTTCTTATTTTGGGGTTAAAAGTGGTCAGAGCATGTTCTCATAAGAATCACCCATGTGTTTATTTAACACTTGGACTATATAATGCTTTAGCCACCTTAACCATCTAATAATGTTTTGTCTATATGTATTATAGCAAATGAAAGTGTAATCCAAAAGAATGAATCAAATGGCAACATCAGTACCTTGGCCCTTATTGTCAGACACGATGTAAGTGCCATTCCTTGAGTGGACAGCATACTGCATTATGGGAGACCCAGGCCAGGAAGAGAAGGTATCATATCTCTGCTGGCAGGGGATAAACTGGACACTGCTGGTCTGATTGACAGAGACTTCAGAATAATAAAACAAAAGTCAAATGAGAACAAGCCTGTGGATTAACATATATTCGATTTGCCAATAATGTTAAAGAAATCACCTACAGTGGCATCAAAAAGCATTTTTAAGGATTTCCTTTCTCTTTCAAGACATTTCACAAAAAGGGGTTTGCTAGGTTTTAAATAATCCAATAGATTTAAAATTACACAAAAAAGTATTTGAATTGTCAAACATTACTGGAAAATGTCATTCATACATTTTAAAGTGTGACTTAAGAGTATGTCCAAGAGTGCCTAAATAGTTTTTGGGGCCACTGTACATGTGAAATACGCCTCACTGGTGTCGCTGACAATTTTTCTTGAGGATGCCTCAGCATCAAACCTTTCTCCATCTTCATCTTTTGGACAGTCACCAAGATATGCACTGGTAGAAGAGTCTGGCAGATATCTGCTATCGGTTTCCTCTTTAGACATGACTGATGATGCCTGGGCAGAAATAGGTTTTGATTATTAAGATAAAAAAACATACTTCAAATGATTTTATTGTTGGATGAACTATTCCTTGAAAACATCTTTTCTGAATCCCTGATTTCTAACTGCCAGATGGGTTACATATACAATGAAGAGCTTATGGTGATCGTGTGATGAATTCCTACAGTAATCTGTGAGGTTTAGATCACACACGAGGTCATTCCTACGCTTTTTTCCACATGCCACCTACATGCACGATCAGATCACAGTCACACACGTTTGAACCCACACTGTCTTACTCAGTCACTCAGAGGCACCACGTAATTGTTGGAATCACTGAAGCTGTTCAGAGGAGACTGCACACTATTAAAACGATCAATTGAGTTTTAATGGGAACCTCTGTGTGGGACAGCAGGGCACTTTTTGTGTAAATTCACTTGTGGTTCAGAGAATTTATTTTTTTTCCACAATAATTTCACACGTCTAGTGCAAGGTCTTGTTTCATCATTACTAAAATATCTCAGTTTTATTCACCTGTTTCACGTGGTTTCTCAATAGAATTCATAAAAGATATTAATGTGAAAAACATCGCTCACGTCATAGAGCAGGGGAAGTGTTAGAACGTGGCCCATCTGAGCAACTGGGATTTAAACCTGTGTCTTTTGCTAGTTAGGTGAGCATTAAAGAACTATCTAAACCACTAAATTACAGATTGGAGATTAAAATAATAGCAAATATTAAATAAACACTTAAAATTGAGATGAAAAAATAACTTCATTTATTTATCGCAAAATAAATGTTCAGCAATATCTTCCAGCGATTGTTTAATTTTGGCACATTTTTCTATAGTTTTGATTTGGCAACTAGTAAATACAATATGTGTAGAATCTTTGAACCATGTGTGTTACAACTAGCCCTGTGTTAGTTTGTGACCCGTGCTCCCCTAGTATATATATATATATATATATATATATATATATATATATTGATAGATATTATTTTAGCTAAGTACATAGTGTATAAGTGCATACTGTATAGTGTGTCATTAAGGACAAAATGTTTCTGATGCAGAATTACCCAATTACACATTTATTTCAGCTGAAATCTCACAAATTTTAGCAGTAAAACCAGTCGCTGAATCCGAAGTCGAAAACTCCCCTACTAAATTGCGAAAAACAGTACGCCAAAAGAGTAATATGTACGAATACAAAAGCTGCATGCGTCATCAAGTCTTATTTAAAAAAAGTTACCGTAATAAAATTTATTGTTATTCCTTGTGAGGTATAAAATACTGTAATTTCTTTCTTACTCTGCAATTTAACGGTTTAAAGGCGACCTCCGGAGGACCCAGCTATAGCATTCGAAAAACAGTAGTTTTTCAGTACGTGAAAAACGACTTTAAGTAGTTTTCAGTAAGTTTTTCAGTAGGTCACGTGACAGTAGCAACATGGCGAATGTAGTAAGTCCGGATTTCATTCATTCTACCCATATTCATATTTTATAGAATTTATTTTTAACGGTCGCGAAGTAAATTGAAATTCAAATGTAGTAACGTTACTAGTAACGTAGTAACGTAAGCGATTTCGGACGCAGCGAGTGACTTTTAAGTAGCATTCAGTAAGTTAAACTTTACCTGTGCATGTTCTGCAGACTGAAGCTGTGTCCGAAACCGCCCACTCGTTCACTAACCCCTATATAGTGCATGGCAGTTGAGCGCACTATATCAGCAAAGAGTGAACGAAAATGAGTGAGCGAATTCGGACGCTGACGTTAATAGCATGCGCCTGACAATTTCGTCATTAACATATCCTATACCCATCTGTAATATGTCCTGTTTAGCTTCATGAATTGTATATTACTGTTTATTTGTCATGTTTATTGAGAATGAAGAGAGAATAAAAACACCTGTGTCATGCTATTTAGTAAATTTATATTTAAAAATAACAGAACAAAAACACTACACTGTCACATTTGTTTATAAAAAATATAATAGTAATATACAATATAATACAATATCGACAACAGTATACAATGTGCAACAGTTCACTAACAAATGAGAAAAATCGACCAAATTATCATATGATAATAAGTATATATATTGTGATATAAACCTGTATCATTTCGCTTCAAAATATCTTTACAAAGATGTTCTAATTAATAAAAAATTACACTTACAGTTGTAGAAGTTGCCGCTTCCCGTATTGCCGTCCGCCATATTTATTTTTCTTTCGCGCTCGATCGTCTTATCGCGTTGGATTTTGGGTAACGGCGCTTTAACGAGTGTACATCAAATGCACACTCAAAATCAGAGAGCATTGTGGGTAAAAGTAGTGAACGAATGTAGGGAATGAAGTCGTTCACTCAGAATTCGGACAGCACTACAAAATGGCCGACACCCTATATAGTGCACTATATAGTTGATAGGGAGCGGTTTCAGACACAGCTTGAGAGATTAGTAGATCATAAATTAGGATGTCAATCAGAAATGTAGGCTATAAATAATTAATGTGTGAGGAATATCGATATTTAATATTTAAACTGGCTAGGTCCCGCAGTAAATTTTGTGCTAGGATATGTTTTTCAAAAAATATAGCACTCGCAACAAATACGAGAGGTCTTCTAAAAGCTTTTAGTCAATGGACAGCAAAGTATAGGTCGAATGTCATCTAATATTGTCGTGTAAAACAATTACTTACCTTCTTTTTTTAGGAGAAAGCAGTTTAAATTGTAAAGCGACCGAGTGCAGTCGTCGAGTACACCGTGAGGCGTTAGATTCGTAACGGTCAACTCAGTGATAAGCGCGAGCTCTTATGATTCAAAGTAAATTGGCTCGCGCGCAGTACTACTAAGATTTTAGGATTTTAAGTAAGTAAGTCCAATATGGAATGCCAAAACCAAATGAATAAACCACTAGAAGAGATCTGGGATATTTATAAAATGATATGCCGTCTTTATGAACGTCGTCTTTTATTATAATTGTACAATTTATCTGTGGCAACAATTCTCAAGAATTGACCTGGATTAATGGCGACATCCAGTGACTTAAGTGGGAACAGAATTTATCTCACATTTCATGATCTCTACAGTCATTTATAATTACTAGATAGTGATTTTTAAAATGAATACAATTTCAGACAGATTTGATAAACCACCATTAAAAAAACAAAGGCATTTGAAAATGGTTTTCCATGACTAGAACCTTAAGGTGAGACTGTCCTTAATTGCTATCTAACACATCAAAAGTAAAACTAGAACACTTGTAATTTATTATTGTATTTATTTTTTGGTCTTTCTTGAAAATACAAAACGAAAACACATTAAACATTACAAAACATTCTTTAACCGAAGTGACATAGGCAATGTATAAAGTAAAAAGACAATGAAATTCCGTTACTGTGTAATTTTGAGGTAACAAGCGATGTAGAGTTTTGGGTCAATTATAACTGAACTCAAATTCACCTCCTCAAAAGTTAACCAGTAGTGTTATCAAATCAACTTAATTGAGTTATCTTTTTTTCTGTAATTAAGCACATGAACAAGTTACCATTTAAGATTTCAATGCGATTCCAATGTTATCATTTTGGTCAGATTTTTAAAAGTTAAGAAAACCAAGCCAAAGGTACACAAATGTGTAAGCATGCTCTCAGCACCAATACAGCTCAATCAACCAATTTATGTACACACACAGGCAATTAGTGCAACAATTAACTGCAGCGAGAGCATGAAGAGTGATAAAACTTATCAACTAAAAACAGGCATATGAAGCGGAGGCACAAACCCTAAGGGTTCGTCTTCCAGCAGGGCAGGAGCAGCAACAAACACACCGTCACCCATAGAAGACGAACCATGCCTCCAGCTACAAATACCCATATTAAAACCAGGAAAAATAACCAAAAAAAAGTTGTTGTTTTTTAAATGCTAACGTTATTAATATTTTGTATGAAATAACAATTAAGACATTGCGTTTAAATGTACAGTTGTTTTTCTCCCCATCCCTTTTTTTGCTTAAGATAACTGCTGATGGTTTTGCATCTGTCATAGGATGAGCTAGCGCTGTTGGGACTTTTTTTTTTTTTCGTCTCTTTTTTTCCTTTTTTAAATATATACATGCATTCAATAGGTATTCCAATAAAACTAATTCCAACTCCCTTCCGGTTTGACCAATTAAAGAGTTAGCTAAAAACTGCAAGACAGTCCACACAACACAATTCAGCATGAAGAGCTTGTCTGGTCTTCGGCCGTGAGATATGTCGTAGAATGAGTGAAGGATGGGAAGTAGAGTAATGGAGCCGGACTGGGAAGATACTCTTTCCTTTCATCTGCCAACTGGAGTCGGATTCACATTATGCTTGGAAGGAAGAGCAACTGGCTGATAACACTTGTAGTGTCAGCTCCAATTGTAAAATACTGGACAGTGAGAATGCATATCTACCATCTTTTGACCTAAAGATGACAAAAAGACAATTATTTCAAACAAAATCATATTATTTTGTGAGTATATACACCAGGTAGTGTCTACTTTGATACCAAGACGGTACTGAAATTTAAAAAATGTAACGCTGTTGAGCGGATTCGTAAACACCTCTGACTGGCCATTGTGTTCATGCGCTCATCAGATACGTCTGTGATTGGCTACAATGATCAATGCTTCAAAAACATGTTGTAAATAGACAAGCATTTGATGACCGTCCGCTGAGAGAATCCTGCTTTCAAATTGACCAGGTTGATCAATGTAGCCAATCACTGATGAGCACGTGAACACAATGACCAATCAGAGGTGTTTACGAATCCACTCTACAGAGTTACATTTTTAGAATTTGAGTCCCGACTTGGTATCGAAGTCTGTACTTTTGACAACACCAACACCAGGGATTCTCAACTGCACTTCCCTGCAGAGTTTAGCTCCAATCCTAATCAAACATATCTGAACAAGCTAATCAAGGTCTTTAGGATTACTAGAAAGTCGCAGGAAGGTGAATTTAATCGAGGTTGGAAGTAACTCAGGATTAAAGTGGATCTCGAGGGCCAGAGTTGAGAACATACACAGTAAAGGTGCGATCACATTAGCAAAATGTGGTGATATTTTATGGGCAAAATGTATCTATTGTAAATGTATGAAGCAATGTAAGATGCAGAGTTCACATAGAAATCACTTTCAAGCTAAGCAGCTGTCTGTCAGTCAAAGTGGTGAATTCACATGACCAACTGAATCCAGTATGAAACTCTGCATGGGGAAATTGTCCTTACACAAAATTCCCAATTGTGTAGAATCCTGGATCTCACCCGTGAAAGTTTGCATAACAATGGTAAATGTGACTGCACCGTAAAGGTTTAGTTCACCCAAAAATGAAAATTCTGTCACTAATTACTCACCCTCATGTCATTCTGTACCCGTAAGACTTTCGTTCCTCTTCGGAACACAAATTAAGATATTTTCGATGAAATCTGAGAGCTTTCTGACAACTCCATAGATAGCAACATAACTACCGATACGCTTCAAAAAGCCAATAAATTCAAACTGTTCATCATATATGATTGTGTCTCTTCAGAAAATTTGGA
The DNA here is from genome assembly GCA_037194245.1 of Opsariichthys bidens. Classification (NCBI taxonomy): domain Eukaryota; kingdom Metazoa; phylum Chordata; class Actinopteri; order Cypriniformes; family Xenocyprididae; genus Opsariichthys; species Opsariichthys bidens. The sequence goes on along the minus strand of CM074301.1, from coordinate 11,086,828 downwards.
CTAAACCACTCAATTCATATGGATTAATTTTATAACCTCTTTATGAACTTTTTGAAGCTCGAAAGTGTCAGTTGCGTAGCTGTTTATGAAGGGACAGAAAGCTCTCAGATTTCATCAAAAGATCGAAGACGAACTAAATTCTTACGGGCTTGGAACGACATGAGTAATTAATGACACAATTTTCATTTTCATTCACTATCCCTTTAAGAGCTGGCAAAAATGTGGGATTCGCACTCACAGTGTCGTGTTCACCACTGAGGGGGCACGTAACTGTAGGTAGGAGTGGCGGGAGGGCGGTACGTGGGCATTGAAGGGTGGGGCGCAACCGGGGTTGGAGAGTGAGTAGTTAATAACGTCCCTGAGGAAGAAAAAAAAAGTGTTTTCACCCTTTTATGTCCAATTGCATGAATTTCTATATATTATTTCCATGAGACTCACCAGCTGACATCGCCATGGTGGTGCCTCCAACCATTCCCATGGCGACTCCATTAGGACGGGGCGGGGGAATGGGAGGGGCATACATAGCCGCTGGCATGCCGTTGGGCTGGACCACTGTTGTGTGATGAATTACATGGGGCGGCGCTGCATAAAGGGGCTGTGTGTAATAAGTGCCTTGCTGCTGTGGAAAAACATCCAATATGTTAAAGTTGACATTACTTGTACTTAAAGTCGGCATGAAACAGAAGTTGCGATAGTCTTTTCTTTCCTATTGTGACGTATATCTGAGAGAAATGGCTTCTCGAACAAGAAAAAACCTAAATTGAATGGCTGTGATGCCAGTAAACACGTCATCAGAGAAGAGTTGTTGCAAGAGGGAGGGGAAGTTATTTCGATTAAATATTATGATGGCACATGATTTTTTTTAAATATTGATGTGCACTGAGAAATCATCTATAATTAATAGTACAAAATTCCATAAATGATAAAAATTGTAAATTTTGATTTCATGGTTTTACATGGCCTTACCTGTGCGTAGGGGTTCTGTTGGGGGTAGGGACTTCTCACGGGGTAGACGGCAGCAGGGTAGGGGTTGGGTGATGAGGAATAGGGGGGTACAGCACCTGTTGTTGGGGAGCAGGACATTTTGAAAGGGGTCCCGGGAGCATAACCTGTAGGGATAACAATACATTTGAAGATGTATAGAAAATGGAAATATTGCTTTTAAAAAGTGAGCATCACATTAGAATTGATCCTATGGATAAAAATGGTTGGATAAAATCAAGTACCACCCTATATTTTAATAATAAACATCTATTTTCAACTGGAAATATACAATTTGATGGTGATGCACCAAAATGAAAATATTCATCTGAAAATGAATTTTCCGTTCCGGCTAAAATTGTTTTGGAGGTCTAAAATCAGTAACAGAAACGGTGACGATTAGTGCTTCTCTGATAGTGTGTGTTGACCGTTTCAGTGTCTATTTCGTGAACATAATATGGATAAGCCACAACAGGTGACCGGCTGTGTGGACGCTAGGGCTGGATTAACAATATCGATTTTTCTCAATCTTCATTTTGATGAACTATCTTTAAGTATATGCTGCTTTCAGTTGATGCGTGAATAAAACTTATTATTATTATTGTAGCATGCCTCCCATCCAATAATTGCAATATGCTTTACTTTTGAAATGAAAAATGTCTGAACCTGATTCGGTCAATTTTATAACGAAACTCAAACAATAAATGTACTTTTGATGTTATTTATTGTGGCAAATTCATATTGTTTTTACTACTGTCTTTATTATTTAATGCATGTTTGGATAAATTTGTCAAGAAACAAGAATTTAATACAACCACCATTTCAACAATGAATTGGATCATTAAAAGTTGGGTAGCACTTTATTTTACAGTCCTGTCCCCCATGTACATACTATGTACTTATTACAGAAATTAAATAAAACATTTTTTCGTTTGGGGTTTTGTCTAAATGAAAACTTTAATTTCAGTTTCGGTGTTTCAGTACAAATTCATTTTGGTGCATCACTAAAGATTACAAAATGGGTCGGGAATATCATTTCAAGTTGACTGACTTTAAGCTGTTGAGGTACGACATGAAATATTAATGGAAAAAACTGAAAATTAAAAACAAAAGTAAGTTCCAAGAACTGGCCTTTTCAGCTTCTTAAAACATAACAAATAGTCAAAACTTCGGGAAATATTTTTTTGGTTGAATGAAAGACAGCCCTGTAGTAACTCACTGCACCATAAAAAGTAGAGGGAGTTTGGATTGTTCTTACCTGTAGGAAAGCCTGGATTTGCACCAGGGTACATGCTGGGGGAGTACGCTGGAGCTGCTGCTGCATAACCCACAGGAAATCCCGCTGCAAGTCCAGGAGAAAAAAAATAAAATAAAATTACAAAAAAATAAAAATCACAGCAATAAACAATAACAACAAAGACAATGTGCTGGAACTTAATTACACACAGAGTGAAAACTCCAGACACTTCCCATCGATTACATACAAGTGAGACAGCGCTCATCTCTGGTTACCTGGGTATCCTATTCCTTTAGGGTTGGCATAAGGAACCCCTGATGACGCAGGGCTATAAACAGGGTTCATGATGTTTATCTTTCAGAACCTTGGAAGAAGAAGACACAACATACTGAACAATGACCTATTACAAGACAGTTGTATTTTGCATCACTATTCTTTGGAAAAATTACAGGTTTATATATATATATACAGCTCTGGAAAAAATTAAGAGACCAATGCATATTTTTTGTTATTTTGACCAGTTGTTGCATTTGGCAAATAACTGCTCTAAATTACAATATTTTTATTTGGAATTTGGGAAAAATGTCAGTAGTTTATAGAATAAAACAAAAATGTTAATTTTACCCAAACACATACCTATAAATAGTAAACCCAGAGAAACTGATAATTTTGCAGTGGTCTCTTAATTTTTTGCAGAGCTATATATATATATATATATAATTCTATGTAAAATAGTAAATATACATACAATAGTATATATCCCATTGTGGTCTAAAGATAAATTAATTCATATTGTTAAAATAAGCAAATAATTATGTGAGATATATATATATATATATATATATATATATATATATATATATATATATATATATATATACACACACATATGTGTATATATATATACACACACACATACATACATATATATATATATATATGAGAGAGAGAGAGAGAGAGAGAGAGAGAGAGAGAGAGAGAGAGAGAGAGAATCTGGCTATTGGACACTCAAAATAATCCATATCCGTTTCAGTCAGGACAAAGAAAATTTAAAAAAAAACTTCGCCATGGTTCAGTTTTATCCGTCACGTGTAACAGGTACTTTATAATGAATGCAGTCCCTCTCTAACCTCAAGTCACTCTAGCGGACCTGTCAATTTGATGCCTGGAAGCCACATATATTTGGCAGATTTTTAATGCATTCCAAGAGTTCAGTAATAGGTGTTACTCAATGACTTATCAAAAAATGATCGAGTTTATAAAAAATAATGTGTTGAATCGCGTGCTGATGTCAGATGCAACGTGTTTCTGCTCGCACTGTTTAAGTGCATTCGAGGTACGAGACTGAAAACATGCATCAGAACACAATGCAACTGAAAAAAAAAAATCAGAGGCAAAGCAAATGCGCATAACGCATCGCACTCAATGCATTTGCCTCCTCTGAACACAAGTGTGGTTTTCAATTAGCCTGAAGTCCCGATGTAAACTGACTCTACCGGTCAGCCAATTAATATTTTACATGCATGGATAAAAGGATAGCTTTTAGCATCCCTGCATATGACGATCCTGCTTTGATGCTCAAACACGGCATAATAATAGACGTGACATTGGGCACGCAGGATGCAGCGCAGCGGCTCGGTGTTACAGGCCAACAGCAGCATCTCGCATCCCACTTTATCCCAATTCACTACATGTCCCACTCCATCCATCCACTTATTTTTCCCAAACAAAATCCCGTTCAAGTGGACAGCTAAAGCGATGTATATCGATCAGACAGTGACTGTGGGTACGTACGGTCGCTGGTGTTTTTGTAGCTGGCGAATTAATCCTGTATTTTGCTCGTGCTTGATGATGTTGTCTGTCTCGCGCTCTTGCGTCGGATGCGAACGCTACGCACAGCGAGCCCTGGCAGCAGCGTGCGTCACTTCCGCCTCTGGCTAGAAGCGGAAGGACGTATTCAAATGAGATTTTTGATTAAAATATTTATTTTACCATTTTTGATGTTTAGATTTGTTCTAAATAGATGTTATTATTAAATAAATTGCAGGTAATAAAACAGGCCACTATATGTGTTAACTGTGTGTTTATTTTTGTGTTGTTGGTCGAATTTACTCCAGTCTTGCCTTGTTATATATGCATGTAACGTAATAAATTAGATATTCGAAATAAAAATGGATAGTTTTGCCTCACACTAAACTTATTTGCATACAAAGCAGTCCTACATATGATTTTTTTTTATTTTACTAATAAATAAACTACAATTTTAAAAGCCAAATGAAACTTGATTTATTTTTTATATTTACCTAACAATAAAATTTTCTAGAGTAACATATTCCAAAAAAAGTGTAATATTTTCAAAATAGACTGGAATTTCATTTATGAAGTGCAAAATAAAACGACAACAAATTTTTGTTTTATTAAAATGTCAGAATTAGTTATTTAAAGCATTATAATGGTATTAAAAACAAAGCACGTATGTACATTTTCCAAAATAATAAAAATTTATTTTAGCTTTCAGACATAGAAGACCAAGTTTTGCAGCTTAGTACAAATAGGAATGCCATAAAAATATATTTTGAGGTGTTTCATGTTTATTTGTGGATCACCTTGTTTAAATATTTTATTTATTTACATTATATATATATATATATATATTATATAATATATATATTATATATATATATTATATTTACATTATATATATATATATTATATGCAGGGTTGGGGAGTGACGAAATACAAGTAACTTAGTTACATATTTAAAATACAAAATCTGAGTAACTGTATTTCATTACAGTGACATTTTAAATGGGCGGTAATCAGATTACAGTTACATCTGAAAAGTGTTTTAGATCACCAAAGTGATTACTTTGAATTTTAAAGTCATTTAAACAGCAATTGGTGATTCTCCGACTCTGACAGTCTGAAAAAGAGTTAAATTTCATATTTTGTGATAGTTATTTGTGAGTAATTTTATAATTCACTCGTCACTGCATCTTTTTCTCACAATTTGTTTTTTCCCCTCACAATTGGTAGTTTGCATTTCACAATTCTGACTTCTTTTTCTCAGAATTCCGAGATTTAAACTCACAATTGCAAGTTATAAAGTCAGAATTGGGAGATATAAACTTGCAGTACTGACTTTTTTTCTTGCAATTGTGAATTTAGTATGTGGTTAAAATGTCATATTTTTGACTTTTCTCAATATTGCGAGTTTATATCTCATAATTCTGACTTTATAACTCACAACTGGAACTTTATATCACACAATTCTGAGGGGAAAAGTCAGAATTGTGAGATAAAAACATGCAAATAACCTTTTTTTTGTGTTTGTTCCACACTTATTAGTATTCCAAAGTATTCTAAAGTATTTATATTAAGTTACTAAACTTGAGTAACGTAATGAAATACCTTACAAATTACTTTTTAAAGCATAATCTGTAGAGAAATACATTTTAAAAGTAATCTACCCAGCCCTGTATATATGTATATATATATATATATATATATATATATATATACTTTCCCCTTATTTTAATCCCTAACTTTATTATTGCAATGTTGTTAAACCATAAAAAATATCTCCATCATACGGGGTATTAGTATTTGAAACTCTGGTGAAAAAAAGGGAAAAGTTGTGCATGCTTAAAAAAAAAAAAAAAAAGGTGATCTAATAAAGTGATTAAGTATCTGTTATTTGTGAATAAGACCTGTGTTACTTCAACATGGTAAATGTACTTTTCCCTAAAGGGTTAATGAACACAGAGCAGGTTCGTGATGATGGTGTGATGATGAGGTCATCAGGAGTACGGAAGCCGGTAGAGGGCTCGAATCTTCTCTCTCTTCCGGGCTTGTGTGCGCCGCTCTTCTCCGCCCCGTCTCAGTAGGAAACATGGCGGCCGTCAGTAAGTACTTGACAGCGAAGAACTCCGCTGTAGCCGGCGGTGTCCTACTCGTTTTATACTTCCTAAAGCAGAGACGAAGATCCGCTGGACTGAACAGGTATGTAAACACATGCATAAAGCGCCTAATGCATGAATTAATTTAAGCACTGGAGTGTCAAAGTGACCCCAGTTCAACTACAGCAATTTGAGACCAGTTTTATGACCATGTGTCAAAACCTTATGAGCTACGATGTGCTCTCTAGGTAGGCACCTCAGTTTGGTTTTGAGACGAATCCTATTTCATGAGCCTTTTAGTGAAATTCAATCATTAGAATATAGATGAAATAATGGATATTGCTTATTGCAGTCTCACTGTCCAACAAAGGGCTCTTTCATAAAGGACAGTGTTGGTTGGACAAAAGAAATTCTACAGCACTTTTTAATGGTTGAAACAGTAAAAAATGATTCATGCTTAGATCTTAAACTCACTTGGTTTCTGAGCATTAAGCATGGCCGAAAAACGAAATGCACTATATTTATACAGTGCTTCATATTTGAAATGATTAAACGTAAAATTTACTATTCTTTACTGGTGTTATATTGATCCATTTCATCATTCTCAACAGGAAGAAGGGTTCTTCCCATGAACTGAACAGTGAGGTAAGAGAATAAAGTGTTATTCAGAGATCTGATTGAATGTCATTCTACAGAATTGTCTCTGAAATATTACTACACATTTTCCACTATTAATATGTATTATTACTTAATATGATTTTTTGTTCAAGGTCTGGCTGTGTTAGACTACTCCATGAGTTTCTTTTGACTTGCTGTGTTTTAAAACCAACAGAAAGATGGCAAGAAAGAGAGAGCCGCTGTTGACAAGCTCTTTTTCATCCGGATCTCACGGATCATCAGGATCATGGTGCCGAGATTCTTGTGTAAAGAGGTGAGAGTTGTTGAGTTTGTCCCCATGCAATGGCTTGATGAGAGTTGTTACTGAAACCGGAAGTCGGGATGAGACAAATATTTTAGTTTTCTCTTTTTTTGCTAGTCAGAGACAAGTGATTTAAGAGGAAATCATTTTTAAAAATAAATTAATGTTTTTTATTTAGCATTAGGATGCATTAGATTGATTAAAAGTGACAGTAAATATTTTTTATATTGTTACAAAAAATGTATTTAATGTTTCTAATTGATTAAAAAATATTAAAGTAAAAATGTATCATGGTTTCTACAAAAATATTAAACCGTACATCTATTTACAACATAAAAAATAATAATATGAAACGTTTCTTGAGGAGCAGATGAAGTGTGGATTAATGATCCTGAAAATTCAGCTTTGCATCACAGGATTAAATTACATTTTAAAATATATTCAAACAGAAAAGTGTTGTTTTTAAAAAAAATATTAATAATATTTCATAATATTACTGTTCCTACTGTATTCTTATCAAATAAATATAGCCTTGGTGAGCATAAGTGACTTATTTACAAAAATAAATGTTAAAAAATTTAACAATATTGTGTGTATATCTGCTAAATATAAGTCCAGCATTTCAGCTCATTATTATTATTATTTTCACATTTATTTAGCCTATTTATTTATTTATTTGTCTGTCACAGACATGGTACCTGCTCCTGATCGCGGTGATGCTTGTGACTCGCACCTATTGCGACGTCTGGATGATTCAGAACGGCACTATGATTGAAAGGTACTGTGATTCTACACTTCATATTTGTTAGTGCTATGAAATATAACACTATTACACTTTGTAAAGATGCACCCAGTTTAATGTGATTTGATTGTATTGTTTTTTTTAAATCTTTGACAGTGGAATCATTAGCAGAGATATCAAATTATTCAAGAGGCACTTTTATTCCTACCTGACTGTCATTCCTGGGGTAAATTACTGTAACATGTGCTGTGAAAACTAATGTATTGTTACAGATGTGGTGGAATCATGTAATTTACATCACTGAACCTGTCCATTGTGTGTCCTCACATGCTCGCCTCTCAGATCTCCTCTGGTCTGCAGTTTAAATGTAGTCATGAATGTGTGCTTCCTCAAAGATAATTTGCATTCATTTTTTTTCCCCCTGCACATGAAGGACAGAATTGCAGGATGTGTGTTTATTCCCTTCTGTATTAACGCTGACCATGTTTGCATGTGTTTGTGTGCATGTTGTGGTTTGCAGTGCGATCATTGGTCGATCCACTATAGGTTTCAAGAAGTACTTATTCAACTTTATCACGGCCATGCCAATTGTAAGTTTCTACTTTTATATCAAAGTCAGTAGTAATTGTTAATAGTCAGAGGAGTTCTGAGAATTTTAACAGTCTAATCTTTGAAATGAACACTAAAACTGCTTCCCAATAACAGCCTTAAAGGTTTATTTCACCCAAAAATGAAAATTCTCTCATTTATTACTCACCCTCATGTCGTTCCACACCCGTAAGACCTTTGTTCATCTTTGGAACGCAAATTAACAAACTTCGAAGCTTCATGAAGCAGTCTTTTGAAATCAGCCATCACTAGATATTGTTGAATGAAGTCGTTATTTAATTTTTTTTGGCGCACAAAAAGTCGCTTAATAACATTAAATATGAACTACTGTAGTCACATGAACTATTTTAAATATATCTTTAGTACTTTTCTTGGTGTTTGAAAGTGTAAATTATCTTGCTGTAAATGAAGGCCTCTCTGAGCCATCGGATTTTAGGGGAAAAAAAACAACTTTGTGTTATGAAGATGAGCGAAGGTCTTACGAGCGACACGAGGGTGAGTAATTAATGACAGAATTTAAATTTTTGGGTGAAGGAACCCTTAATATGTACTTCCTCTAGACATCAGCATTTTTATGACATCTTTGAGGCTAGAATGCCTTTAATATCAGTAAGAGACCTGCATGCAAGAATTTGTTGGTTTGTAAACTTGGTTGCATCTTGTAAATTGTTGCATCTCTATCATTCAGATTGCCTTGGTGAACAACTTCCTGAAGTTGGGCTTGAATGAACTGAAGCTGTGCTTTCGTGTGAGACTTACCAAGCATCTCTACGATGAGTACCTGAAGTAAGGCCATCATTGCAGTTACATTTGCCCCTTTCACACATAAAATACCATAAAATTACTAGAACTACTTCTCCGGTAAATGCGCAAATGTGCTGTACACACATGGGATGGTCTTTTTACGGTAAGATACCATTCACACATCAGCACCACAATACCAGTAAACTCTGTGATGTCAGTCATCATCAAATGACCTTTAAACACTGAGCTGTTTACTTCATCCACATGGATGAGGAGAAGCCCTTTAGTATCATTTTAGTTTTTTGTTTAGCGTAAGGGGATGATCACACAGAACGCGGTTTTGCTCTTAAAAACACGAGACGCATAATAGCTACTATAGTAATGCAGTTACAGTAGGTACTCAACCAAAATGCCCATTACTGCCACGTGAACCATTGCCGCGAGACTGTTAAATACAACCCAGTCACATGTAACACTCATTCCCGAAATCACCACCAGCTGTAATTGTGAGGTATTTACTTGTAAATGAAGATAAAATAATTAAATTACTGATAGCAATGATGAAAAGAAAACCGTCAGATGTTTGTCTAGTGCATGTTTACATAGAAAAACAATTAAAAGCAGGGGAACTTACTGTAAACGGCTCAGACAAAGATTTATGATTGTCTAAAGCAAACTTTAGTACGTTCAGACCTCGTACATCCTCATAGTGGTAATCTTCATTCTTCGCCCACCACCCCATCACTACTGGTTTACTGGTAATGTTCACTTCTCATACCGGGAAATTGCCAGACTGATTTGCCGGGTTTTTTTGCAAAGGTCCTGTTGTCCTGCACATGATCTCTTAACACAGTATTGCCCACTAAAGCCTGTATGTGTGAAATGTTCCAACTTAAATATTCTTCTCAAAAAAGCAAAAATGCATAATGCTGTTTTCGCATCGCATGCATTTCTATTATATTTGCTCATACTGTATTAAGTATTTGTTATGATAAATTAGGATTTATTAAAAGGGATGCAATGACCAGTAATCGATAAACAACTGATATTAAAATTCGGTCATGCTTTAGTTTAGGGTCAAATTCTCACTATTAACTTACTATTAATTACGACTTATTGCCTCAATAAATTCTTAATTACTGCTTATTAATAGTTAGTAAGGTATAGGTAAGATGGAGAATATGGTCGTACAAAATAAGGCATTAATATGTGCTTTATAAGTACTAATAAGCAGCCAATATACTAGTAATATGCATGCTAATAAGCAACTAGTTAATAGGTAGAATTGGACCCTAAAGTGGTAACTAAAATGCAATTTTTTGTAAAAATTTCTTTTTTTAGGAAAAAATATATTTTTTAAAATTCACACATAATTTCTAAATGCAAGTATATATTATTTAGAGATCAGCTGAATATTAATTTTAAATTATAAGTCTTAAAAATATGAATTAAGCACTATGTACAAAGGTAGAAATTTATCTATTTACAAAATTTAAATATATATGAAAAATACTTTGTACTTTTTTAACAAAAAATATTATAAGTAACAAAAGTAATATGAGCCAATAACCAATATGGTGCCAATATAAGGATGCCAGATTGTTGAGGAGAGAGGACTTTTATGATTTTATGATGATTCTCTGAAGAAAATTAAAAATCTAATTACTAATGACACTGTCTTTGTGTTCATAGGGGATATACATACTACAAAATGGGAAACCTGGATAACCGCATTGCTAATGCTGATCAGCTGCTGACACAGGATGTGGAAAAGTTCTGTAACAGTGTTGTGGATCTTTACTCCAACCTCAGCAAGGTACAACACTCTTTTGTCTAAATTCCAGTTTAACTTTCCCAATAAGAGCAGATGTTTCTTTTCTTTGGATGAACTGTATTTGCAACTATTTATTTATTTTTTGCCCTCTCCCCCTCTCCAGCCACTGTTGGATATCGGCTTGTACATATTCAAATTGACAACAGCGATCGGAGCTCAGGTGAGTTCAGGAAAGACGATGGGAAATTCTTCTGTGGATAAATGGCACTGGATATTTTGATGATCTGTTGGTCTCTTTGCACAGGGTCCCGCATCTATGATGGCTTACCTACTTATCTCCGGCCTCTTCCTGACCCGTCTGCGCAGACCGATCGGTAAGATGACAGTGACCGAACAGAAGTACGAAGGAGAATACAGATACGTCAACTCTCGTCTCATCACAAACAGGTGATCTCTTCTACTTGTATCTAACAGTATAGTTTTGTCTATTATAAATGCTTTTTTCAAATTTTGATGCAAACTTAAATGCTTTTATTTCCCTCTCAGTGAGGAGATTGCCTTCTACAATGGAAACTTAAGGGAGAAACAGACGATTTATTCAACCTTCAAGAAATTGGTGAGTATGTGACCATATGAATCTGTGAGCTGTCATTAACAAATGGGTTGCATCAGTACCAATAAAATTCTGGTTGATACAGATAAGTCAATAATTATTTTTGTATTGTTGCTGATAATGCATAAATGGTTGTTATTAAAATATTAAATATTTAACCTAAATAAAATATTTAATTAGTGCTGTCAAATCGATTAATCGTGATTAATCGCATCTAATATTAATAGATATGTTTATGTGTGTGTGCATGTATAATATATATATATATATATATGTATAGTTTATATATCTATCTATATCTTTTATTTTAGATACACACAAACCTTTTTGTTTAATGCTGTCAAATCGATTAATCGTGATTAATCGCATCTAATATTATATAATGTGTCTGTGTGTGTGTATATATAGATATATAATCATGATTAATCGATTTGACAGCACTACTTTAAACTAAAATCAGCTGTTTTAAATGATGCAAGTAAATTTAGGCATCACAACATTATAACGTACAGTATGAGAAATGGATGTTCTTTTTGTTTACATTTAACTTTGTGACCATGCAAAGTTAATCGGAATGTGAAAGTAGATTAAATGAGCATCCACAATTAAATGTCGAATACACTAATATCAGCCAATAACCTTTATGGTACTGATATAAACCCTTATATTAAGGTTTGCTGGCATGGTTAATATTGATATCTGAGTTTGTTTGCAGGTCGATCATCTGCACAATTTCATCTTCTTCCGTTTCTCTATGGGTATGGTGGATAGCATTATCGCCAAGTGTAAGAGGAAGTTTCATTATCTTGCCAAGATAACATATTAATGAACATGAACTATAAAAGATGAATAAATTGTTCTCTCTTATTCCAGATTTTGCTACTGTTGTTGGGTATTTAGTGGTGAGTCGTCCATTCCTTAATTTGTCTCACCCTCGACACCTGAACAGCTCCCATGCGGAACTGCTGGAGGTAAAACTTCTGACATTGTGATTATTCCTAGTTTGTGGTCCTTGATTGCCTTTACAATATATTTAAATTCTGTAATTCTGTGATCTTGACGTGTTTCTCTTGCAGGACTACTACCAGAGCGGCCGTATGCTGCTCCGTATGTCGCAGGCGTTGGGCAGAATCGTCCTTGCAGGCAGAGAAATGACACGTCTGTCAGGGTAAAAGTTCACACATCAGCATGTTTAATCAAGTTATTTGATTGCTTGCCATTTAATTAAATGATATTGATATTGTGTGGGACAAGTACAACACATTTGATGCTATAAAATAAGTTTATCTTTCCCTTCAGCTTCACCGCTCGCATCACTGAGCTCATGAGGGTCCTGAAAGAGCTGAATTCTGGGAAATACGAACGCACCATGGTGACTCAATCAGAGAAAGGTGAGCTTCTGAGACTCTCAAGTTCCAAAACAAACTTTAGAGAGAGATGTAGTTGAATTTTAACCATTTGTTCTTGATTTTCATAAACAGACACTTCAGAAAAGCTCACTCTGATCCCCGGAAGTGGAAGAATCATCAACGTAGACCATATCATCAAGTAAGAGCAGCTTCCCTCAGTCCTTTCGATTTCAGTGCTTCTCTGTCAGGAGAACCAACTATTATCAATTTAACATGCGATTTTTCATCAGGTTTGATCACACGCCCCTGGCTACTCCTAATGGAGACATTCTCATCAAAGATCTGTGTTTTGAGGTGCGTTCCACATGATTTCTACTAATTGTCAGTACAGAGACAATCAATGTAATAAATGTAACTTCATATAAAAAAAACTCAGAAATTGTTTTGTATCTAAAGTTCTGCTTTACTGATTACATGGTTTGATTTTATAGTTTAGTTGATTTTTGATGACGTTGCTCTCACAATTTTGACCTTTATATCTGTTCACCTTTTATATTTTTTTTTTAATATTTTACAGTTTTTCTGAATGTATTTCTTTCAGTTATTTTATATCTCTTTACATCTTGCAGTTGCTATTGTTACTTGTAATTGCAACAGTTTCTTGTACTTAGATTCTCGCAATTGTGACAGTTTTGCCTATTGCAACTTTGCTTCTCGCAGTGTGATTTCATATCTTACATTTGCAACTTTTTCTCGTAATTGCGACTTTAATTATCATTTGCAATTTTTTTTCTTATTGCAACTTTTTCTTGTAATTGTGATGGCTTTTCATTGCAACTTTTTGTTCTCGTAGTGGCTTATATTTACAATTTTTGTTTTCTTATTGCAACTTTTTCTCATAATTGACTTTCATTATTGCAACTTTGTTTCTCGTAGTGTGATTTCATATCTTACATTTGCAACTTCTTCTCATAATTGCGACTTTAATTATCACTGTGTCTCGCAATTGTGATTGTTTTTCAAAATTCCAACTTTGTTTCACTCATTTGCAGCTTTTTTCATAATTGCGACATTCTCTCGTATTTGTGACTGTGTATCTTGCAATTGCGACTTTTTTGCGACTTATTTGTAAACTTTGTTTAAAAATGACCTTATTTACTTTTTAGTGTGGGTGGAAACAGGCTTCCATCCCTGTCAGAGGAATGTTTGTGCAGTTAATGTCAGTTTTATTGTATATTGCTCTTCAAAGGTGAAATCCGGAGCCAATGTTTTGGTCTGTGGTCCCAATGGCTGTGGAAAGAGTTCACTTTTCCGAGTTCTTGGAGAGGTGAGCGCTTCTGTGATACTCAGGCTGGAATTCTACCCTTGTTCTTGGCTATCGGTGGAAACTCTTCTATTTTGTCCGATAAATGTTGGGCTGTGTGTCTCCCTCTAGTTGTGGCCACTGTTTGGTGGAAGTTTGACAAAACCAGAGAGGGGGAAGCTCTTCTATGTCCCTCAGGTGAAACTAGAAACAGATTTTTGCAGAACAAAACCAACTTTTCCCCAGAGTAGAACATTTAAACGGTCCACAACAGCTGAATAACTTCTCTTTTTTGTCTTCTTTCAGAGGCCTTACATGACCCTCGGCTCGCTGAGGGATCAGGTGATCTACCCAGATACCCATGAGGACCAAAAGAAGAAAGGCATCTCTGACCAGGTACTCTAAAGTAATTTTCTAAAATGCTCTAAAAACTCTTAACATGCAGATGAGTTCATAATGATCCATGTCTAGTTTTTAACATTTTCATTCCATCATCCTGTTTTTTCTTTGTTTGTTTTTTGTGGCAGGTGCTGAAGGAGTACCTGGATAATGTCCAGTTAGGACACATTTTAGAGAGAGAGGGATCATGGGACATGGTTCAGGACTGGATGGATGTGCTCAGCGGAGGAGAGAAGCAGAGAATGGCGGTAAACAAAGACATTTTCAACAAAGTCTCACATAGAGTGAGGCAACTTACAGAAACCGCAGGGACAGAAGTCAAAGGAACAGTACTGATATTGTGTCCTGACTCTGTCGCTTCATTAGCATCCTGTTTTTGAACCACTTGACAAGAATTTGCGTTAAAGCCCAGATCCTTTACAATACTATTACTCTCCTGCCCTTAGACTGTGCATGTCACGTCAGAATTACCGTAGTTAGAGATTGTACAATAAGCTGGACTCAGGAAATGTAATTAATTTCACATGATTCTGTTGTTTTTACATGTTACGGCAGTCAAGTGGGGGAAATCTGAGTTTTTATAACATGTATAAAGCGTTCTCAACTTGTAATTTTCCAATGCAAAGCCCCGCCCACACTGAAATCTAGTTGGTCCAAAGTATCACTCCTCGTGTATACTACCATTTTTTGGGGGTTGGTAATTAGTAAATGATAATTTAGAGATTTGTTCATAAAATGATGTTTTTTTCCATAGATGGCCAGGCTCTTCTACCATAAACCCCAGTTTGCCATCCTGGATGAGTGCACCAGTGCCGTGAGCGTAGATGTGGAGGATTTCATCTACAGTCACTGCAGAAAGGTACCTGACATCACATCACATCTGCACTAAAGAGATTTTTTCCCCATCATATTTCAGTACATTTTACCGAAATTTCCCAGCATGAGTGGTTTATTTTTTTTTTTGTTTGGCAGGTTGGCATCACCCTGTTCACTGTCTCACACAGAAAATCCCTGTGGAAGCATCATGAGGTAAGATCTGTGGTGCTGCCCTATTATCAATATTACATTCACTGTATGCTTAAAAGGGTACTTCACCACTGTTAAAATGGCTGTTCAATACAACTTGGCAGTCGATGCAGTTGATAGGTGAAAAGTACTTTAAATTGGTGCTACCTGACTTGAGAAAATGGATAACGGATAAAAAATGTGCCAAAATAGTAAGGAAAACTTCAACACTCATAATGCACTGGGCATGTTGCCCACTAAGGCCACTCTCAGAGTCAAATAGCACCTTGTTTGAGTAGGAAATACTTCATAGCAAACTTTGTCACGGGTGCAAGAATTCAGAGTAAATGTTTAGTGGAAGTAAGTTATTTTAAGTTTCCAGGCAAGGATCTGGCGTAACTGAAAATCTGAAAATTTGTAGTCTCATTTCAAATTGGATGACACAGTGTTTTAAGCCAACGAAGGTTGAGAAAGATGGAATAAGATGAATGGGGAGCACCTTCTACCTAAATCGAAACACCCGTCGCGTACAAGAAAGCTGTTGTCATAGTGTCTACACAAAAAGTAGACAAAGTATGATACCATTTTCATTGATAAACCTTCTGTGGGCGGGGATACAAAAACGGTAGTTTTCAAGAAAGCCCTGGAGCATGTTTTATGTCATCCAGCGTACTTTTGTTATGAATTTCATGTGAACATTGTTCATTTTCAAATAATACAGACACCGTAACAATACAAAGCGGGTTGAAAATCACAGAACTTGCACTTGAAGCACAAATTGTCCTTTTCTCTTTACAGTACTACCTCCATATGGACGGCAGAGGAAGCTATGATTTCAAACTCATCACACCTGAAACTGTGGAGTTTGGCTCTTAGAGAGGAGCGACAGCACTATACTATCAGCGGCCCTAGTTGGGGGCCCTAACTATTCACTTCTTAAGGAGTTGTCTGCCGAACTAATCTAGGAGTTTGTTTTTAATCATCGATAACCTTTATGGGATGAAAATGTGTTTAGAAATGTATTAACACTACTTTTGTCCTCAGTGATTGTATATAATTTTGTAATTTAAGCAGTCCAATTTATAGGACATCCGTTAAGTATGCGTGGGAGCGTACATCAAGGAATACGTCATGTGCCTGTGCACTAAATTGTTTAGTAAATGAAGTTCGTCTGTATAGAGTCACACAAATCAAAGCCACAGTACTGAACTTAACGTTTAATATGTTAGAAGCACGATAATGAACTATTGTTGCCTTTTTCTCATCAGCTAAACTTTCGTTATGAATCTATTAAGTGGCCTTAGTGCTCACTGCAGCATGGTTGGGTGCTTTGGATGTGTGCGAGTTGCTTTTTGGTGCACTTTACCTAGTATGGTGATTTGAAAAAAAAACAGGGATCCTTGTAAAGTACAACTGTTCAATGAAAGGTTGCCTATGCACTTGTTTACTTCAGCTTTGTTGGCACATCTTGATGTGGAAGGAGTCCTTCTCTGTAGAACGGTTGTTGTGCGTAAGAACTGTAAGAATGTCATTGTCGTAGCACTTCACACATGAAGCAAGTGAACCGCTCTGCTGTATGTTTTCATTAAAAAAAAGAGATCGATACTATGAAGTCTGCTACTTTTTTTTTGTCTTGAAGAAACGGTTGTAGATCGTGTTGATGATTTCGAGAGAATGTGCCGATTCAGTTGGACTGGGGTATTGCACATTACGAAGCTGGTTACTTTAGGAAATCTTTGAAAAGATATTGACTTTTAACACAAATCAAATGTGAGTGAAAGGTCACTTTGATTAGACACTCCTTTGACCTTTCACCCTCCACATGTATTTTTTACATATAGTCACCTGTTCTTGGCCAAAGGTGGTAAAACACAAACTCAGCCATCCTGTTGGCCAAAAGTAATATTAAGAAATGGTGCCGTTTGATGTTTTAAACTAAAATCCATCTCATTTTATTGGTTTTAATGTTTTTGTTTTTAACAAGTAAGTACTATGGCAACTGGTACCGTCATTTTACCATGTTACCGCATGGAGGACTGCATTGTTTCTCTAGTGTCGGCTGTGCATGACTTGCTATTCAGGGTATGTTAATGATTTATGAGATCTGCTGGATAGCTTCCACTTTAAACTCTAACCAGAGCCTCACAAAACGCATATCTGTTTGATATGATATGAAAGAGTATAGGATCACTACACAGATTTCAAATAATTTAATTGTGGTTGTCATAGTAAGATACTGAAAAACATTTTATTTCATAGGGAATTGTTTATATGTGAAAAATATATTTAAAAATGTGTAGTATTGATTATTTCTTATTTCAAATTCCAATTAAAATAATGCAGAAAATAAAAGACAGAAAGGTAGATGTGATTTATAACAATCTTTTAATTTAATATGATTTTATTATTTGTCACTCTTGTTTGTAAAGATTATTATAAAAATATTACTGGTCAAACTATACAATTGTTAACAAGAAAAATATATTTCACTTCTATAAAACTTTACATTTTATTTACAGAATTACACATGTATATACTGTACACACACTGTATATGTGTGAGTGCAGTAATAATTGTATTTCTTATTTAAAATTATAATTAACATTAATAAAGAAAAATACATTCTGATATGATTACTATGACTTCTTTTATAATAATACAAATAGCAGTAATTATTATTAAGCAATCTTGTTGCAACTAAAAAAAGATCATTAAAATATAAAAAAAAACATACAATTATTATTTCTACATTTACCAACGATACTTATTTTTGACTTTTGGTAGCTGATCATTTTATTAAAATTAAATTACAAAAAAAAAATATATATCAATTATTGATGTTTGTCCTGGTACTATTATTGTATTTCTAAGCACTTTTCTTCTGATAGCTGATAATAACATGCATTGGTTTACAGAATTGAACATTGGCCACTGCATCATGTGCTCTTTCAGTCTCAGCTCAATACAGGAAGCTTGTCACAAACCGCATCTTGTTTCCCTTTAGGTGCAAAGAAGAGAAAGTTGAGCTGTTTGTGGCTTGTCAGTGTCCGTGTGACTCTCAAACCCGTAGCTTCACTTTTATGCTGTGACCGTTTCCAGGATCATAACAGCCATCTGAAGGCGTGATGGCGTGGTTGGCCTTCCTTCTTATCTCCTGCCTTCAGGCACTCTGCTCACCATGTCAGGCGAATGAACAAGGTAGAGTATTTCTGATGTATTTTCTTCAAGATTGCAAACTTTAAAATGTCAGGATGTGTAATCACACCTGGCCACATGATGACTAGTGCAGACAAACCGGTTCAGTGAGAATTTGTTCAGGCATGAAGTAGATATAACGTCTATATGTGGGTCTTATTTCTCTCCAGCTTTTCTAAGGTTTGTTGGGATTGGAGATTGGGGCGGACTTCCTTTATACCCCTTCTACACGCCACATGAGTTTAATACAGCGACTGAAATGGGCAGAATTGCTATGAACCCAGGTCTGGATTTTGTCCTCAGTCTTGGAGATCATTTCTACTTCAGAGGGGTCAAGAATGTAGATGACTCCCGCTTTAAGGTGATCACCTTGTTTCTTCTCCTAAGCATCTTTCATAAAGTCACCATGAAACGGAAGTTGTGATAGTCTTTTCTTCCCTATTGTGAGAGGAAATGTAGGCGGGGTAAGTGGTTGTGGTTTGCTATTGGTCGATCTCATGTGAGTGACAGGTCGTCCCCCCCTCACACCAGTAAACACATCACCAGAGAAGAGAAGAGATTACGAAGGCACAAGAATTAAAAAAAAAAAAGATGTACACCCATAAACAATTAATAAATACTGCAACATTCCTAAAAATTTTGATTTCATGGTGGCTTTAAATACTTGTGAAATTTCCTCAAACCTATCCACTATGTAAACTATAAGGTTTCATCAGGTTAACATGTACAACAGGCAGTCTAGCTTCAAGGTTTTGTAACTAGGATCAGACAGGGACCGTGTCCAGGGTACTATAGTACAGTGAACTGTCTTTACACCGTCAGGACATGTGATATAGTTAGTGGGAAAGACAAATAGGTCCCTCTAGTGGTAGAGGAACAGAACACAGTCCAGCTTTTACCTTAATTACCAGTGTTTGTGCATTGTAATAATAATTTTACCACTTGTAAAACTTGATGGCTACTCATCACCATACTTAGAGAGATGTAACTGTGGTAATTGTTATTAGTAGACAAAACAAATGATAGAAACTATGAAATAAAAATATTACATGGTACAGTGAGGTTTCAGATGGTAATGTCATAGTGCTTTGATATAATCTGTGCTATAATGATACCATATGAAAAAACCATGTTGTTTTATTTTATGGTATTTTATATGGTTACATAATATAGCGTGTGTATGTATGTGTGTGTGTATACATATATATATATATATATATATATATATATATATCGATTAATATCGATTAATCATGATTAATCACATCTTGTCATAAATATACATATTTCTACAAACATTTATGCTAGATATGATTAATCGTGATTAATTGATTTGACAGCACAAAATAAAATAAAATTTAATAAAAGTACCATGGTACAGTGAGGTGCTTTGAAATATTCTCTATTATGGTACTGAATGATACCATATGCACAAACCATTTACATCTCTTACAAAAATGAAAAATGACTTAAATTTATTTAAATAGCATTATGTACTTTGAAATAACTTTAAGCTTTTTAAAATACTAAATATTGTAAATATTGTTAATTATTATTATTTATAAAAGTAATTATTATTACTAAAAGATCATTTTTATTTCTAATTTTTTTCAATTACATAATGTAATTTCATTAATTATCATGCATTATTATTTTATTAATACATTATATATAAATATATGTACATGTAATTATAATACAATATATAATACTTTATATTTATATATAGTTTTATATATATATATATATATATATATATATATATATATATATATATATATATATATATATATAAATTATATATAAAATATAGGAAGGGAAAAGGGAAGGAAAGGGTTTTTATTTTTGTTTGCTCCCCCCACTCGTTTATGCTAATATCATGTTCAGTCGTGTTTTGTATTCCCTTCACCTGTGTCCCTGTCATCACTTCCTGTATTTAAGTGACTGTGTCTAACCTGTTCAGTGGTCGGTTATCGTCTATATTGGTTGTTGTGTATGCTATCTCATCGAGTATTAAAGCCTGTATGTTTATCGTTCATCTGTGTTTACCTGTCGTCTATACACAGTGCGTGACATGTGCACACACACACACACACACATATATATATATATATATATTATATATATATATATATATATATATATATATATATATAAAATGTAAGATATTTATGATGTATGATATTTAAATTTTTTAACATGATGTTCTAATGAAGCATTAATAAATTCTTCAGTCTACCTATGAGAAAGTGTTCTCTCATCCCGCACTGATGCCCGTGCCATGGTACCTGGTAGCAGGAAATCACGATCACCGTGGAAACATATCAGCCCAGATCGCATACTCAAACAGATCTGAACGATGGTGAGGTCAAAGGTCAACATCTGTGCATTAAAGAATGTAAAAATGAGCATTCATGCCCACAGTGAGCTGCTGTTAATGTTTGGCAGGATCTACCCCGACCTCTACTATGAGCTGAACTTCAAGGTTCCTCGCAGCAACGCGTCCATCACGGTTCTGATGATCGACACAGTGGTTTTGTGTGGAAACACCTATGACGAGCTTCACCCAGTAGGTCCAGAGGACCACGTTGCTGCTAACCAACAGCTGAAGTGGATCGAGCAGAAACTTCAAAATGCCAGGTGAGATATTAGTACAACAACAGTAGTTAGTTAACACCCAAATGCAAACATTTGCACAAGCTGCTCAATATTTTTTCAATAACGTACGGAATATCCGATCTGTCAGCTTACACGCAAATGCACGTGTCCGATTCATATGAGATTTATTTCCACATATGAATGAGGCCTGAAAGTGATCTGAGAATATCGAAATCGATGCGTCCTGCTTACACATTCATGGGTCATATCCTGTGCCACATCGGAATGGGGTCACAATAAAATCCAACATGACATCCAACATGTTTTGCTTTTTACTGAGCAAACATTAGTCCTTTTAAGGGCATGTTATAAAGGCCCTGACCTGCCACACTCCTTCCACATTGTCACATTCCTTCACTTATTGTCTCTCACTCCTTTACCGCCTCAGATCCACCCTCACATTCTCTTAAATTTCAGATAGGACATGGAAACACTCCTGGCATTTCTCACTAAAAATATGACCGACAATACATTTTTGCAAACATAAATACTGTTATGTTTTGTGTGGAACTCAAAAAATAAACTTTTCACCCTAAAAAGCCTACTGTATCATATTTAATACATTAATTTCTAAGGACTCTAAATGAACAACATAATCATAAGTAAAAGACCGTTTTACTATTCTAAAAATGCCCCGCTCCAGTGAAGAACAGGCCGCAGTTTAAGTTATACATTTGCATTTTTTGGTGAACCTTTCCCTTTTTTAATAGCCTACTTTTTTATTATTATTATTCAGTCAATTCTTGAGAGTAAATACTGTTAACTGATCTTGAGAAGGACGAAAGGTTAAGCGCCTGAGAGGATTGTGTTTACTGTACAAACTGTTAGCAGACAGATAAAACTAAACTCAAACAGCACATGCCCTCACATGTGCAGGGGAAATACAGTAAAAATTCCACCGAGAATAAAACACTCACAGCTGTTTTCCACATCAGAAGTGAAACAAAGTTGATATTCATCAAATGCTTTCATAATAAATGCATCTTGTGGTTATTTATCCTCAGGTCAGAATTTGTCATTGTGGCCGGTCACTATCCAGTCTGGTCCATTGGCCATCATGGTCCAACCAAGTGTCTGGTCTCAAAACTCAGGCCCCTCCTGAAGAAGCACAACGTCTCTTTATATCTGTCTGGTCATGACCACAGTCTACAGGTCAGTATCACATTATTGTGTTACGGAAAATCAAGCAAAACTGTATTAAGCATATGCATTACAGTGATTGTATGGGTGCTAAAGTGTTTTCCATTATGGGTATAACTGTGTTGGCATTAAAGTGATACCCAAAAATAAAAACTAATTTATGTCATCATTTTCTCACCCTCAAGTTGTTCTTCTTCTGCTGAACACAAAAGAAGATATTTTAAAGAATGTCAGTGACCAAACAGTTTAGTATGGGAGTCAATGGGGTCCATCAGCTGTTTCAAAATATCTTCTTTTGTGCTCAGCAGAAAAATAAACTTCATACTTGAGGGTGAATAAATGATGAGAGAATTTTCATTTTTGGGTGAACTATCCCTTTAATTAATGGAACTATATATATGACTTAAGATTAAAGTAAAATGTTTTCCGTTTCATCAGTTTATCAGAGAAGACGATGGAAGTTCGTACGTTGTCAGCGGAACGGGAATGGCAGAGGATATTTACCCTGCCCACAACAATAGCTTCCCAGCGTCTTGGCAGCTCTTCTCCAACATCGTGAATAAGACGACAGGGGCGTTTGTGTACTTTGAGGTCAATACGAATGAGATGTTGATAAGTTACATCCAGCCAGACGGGAAGTGTGTGTACCAGACATCCGTCCCTAAACGCAAAGTCAAACTTTGACGTATCTCCTAGTCTGATTTTAATAAACACAACAGTCACTTTGGCAAAAGTTCTAATTGCACTAATAATTCTGTTGTATATTTTATTTTAATGTAGTTTTAACTGTTTTTTAATTCCTGTTTAGTTTGCGATGAACACAATAAATCATTTATATTTCGTAAAAAAAAGTGATTTGCTGATATAACTGCAACTTTCTTCTTACTTTTATGTGCAAAATCTGCGAAAGTGAGTTTGTAGTGTGTATTGGATGTTAAGCGAAAGACCAGTTACCAGGTCTTGGCTAAAAAGTTTTTAATGAGTTGTATCAGGCCGTACATACAATGCAGCCAATGTTGTTTGATTCACTAGCAAATGACTCTTATGAGCCAATTTGGTTTGGTGAATCAAAAGCATGCAGCACAAACAGTGTAGTCTGATTAATGACTCTTTTGAACGGGTTCCTTTTAGTGTGTAATATAATTCAGAAGGACTTAGTCTGTTCTTTTAATAGTTGAAATGAAAATGCAGTCATTAATTCCTCACCCTCATGTCGTTCTACACCCGTAAGACCTTTGTTCATCTTCGGAACACAAATTAAGATATTTTTGAAGAGAGGTATCTGGCTCCTCCATAGACAGCAGTTTAACCACCACTTTCAAGGTCCAGAAAGATACTAAAGACATTGTTAAAAAAGTTGACGAGACTGCAGTGGTTCATCCATAATTTTATGAAGTAACGAGAATACTTTTTGTGCGCCAAAACAAAAACAACGGCTTTATTCAATAATATCATTGAATGGAGTAGTTTTTTTGTTTTTGTTTTTGCGCACAAAAATAAAGGTTGAAGCACTTCAGTCACATGGACTATTTTAACAATGTCTTTAGTATCTTTCAGGACCTTGAAAGTGTTGATTGTATTGCAGTCTATGGACGAGACATATACCTCTCGGATTTCAGGGTTCCGAAGATGAACAAAAGTCTTACAGGTGTGGAATGACATGAGAGTGAGTATTTAATCACAGAATTTTGGGGTGAACTAACTCTTCAGGATGATTTATGGTTTGAACTGAACTGAACTGAATCAGTCAGAGCCGTGACTGAATCAACTCCTGACTCACTTATTATTTTCAGCGATGTCCATTTTGAAACAAAGAATATTTGTGTCAATACTCTTTTTTTGGAATAAATAAATAAAACTATATCTATCTATCTATCTATCTATCTATCTATCTACATACAAAAAAACATACAAATAAATAAACAGATGCATATGAAATGTATATATTACATTTTAAAAAATATATATTTACATTTAATATATATATATATATATACACACTCTTGTAAAACAACTTGCAACTAGGATCTCTAAATGACAGTCGACCTTTGACAGTCGAGTCTCATTTAATGGATATCTATTTACAATTGAGGGCGCCATTGAGCTATTTAACTAATTGTTAAATGTTAAACAACCCTATATCGGAGTTTGATCTTTCTAACTGAATAAAATGCATAATATATAACATGTTCTTTTAAGTTAGATAATATAAAAGCAAATATCAACATACTGATTAGTCCACATGTGCAATCTTGTATATTTATTTATTTGTGTGTGTTTGTTTTAAATCCACATTAGTACCATTTCCACTGAATTCACATGTCTGTATTATGATGATAAAGTTTGGCAGCAAAACACCAGATTTGACATTATTTTTTGGATTAAAGGTTAGCCATGTACAGTTGCAATGTGATAAAATTTAAATTAGAAGAGCGTTTCACTGTTACAACACCAATATACTTTAAAAACTAATACAGTTTACAGTATTAACTAAAAAAAATAATTTATTTTTTCATTTAATAAAATATGTTCTGATTTTGAATCTCCCAAGTGCGTACACAAACCCCTCTCTTAAATCATACAGTATTTCCATTTGTTAGCAAATAAATGAAATGAAGTAGCGCTTACAAAAATGTTTACAGTACAGTTCAGTGCCAGACTAAAGATCCCACCACCAGACAATACAAAGGTCTTGTCTTGCTAAATTATATGTCTAACATATCTACATTTTGAGGTTTCACAGAAACACTGTTTTTCCACTGTTTTATAGTGGAACCGGACGCAATCCTCCCTTCATAAGGGAGAATCCAATTTAGATGAACCTACACTCCTCAGACACCGCTCAATGGTAATCTCTCTTTTCCTGTGTTTTTCGCTCGCTTTCTTCGTCTGCAGCACATCACGATGACAATAATGATTGCTGTTATTGCCAAAATGATAACAAGAATGGCTCCGAAGATGACACCCATGCTGTACTCTGCAAAAACATTACATCATCATCATTATGGTCACATAAACACTTGATTCAATGATGAATTTGATGGGCACCACAGGAATTTTTGGTCCCTAGACGCTGATATGATTCAATCACTATCGCAATCCACCCAACAGACACATTTCTTATCAATTATGAGATGCATTAAATGTCTCAGCGCCGTGAATCACACATTCATAGAGTCCATATAATCCTCTGATATGATACTATATCAGCTATCCGACACTTCAAAATTGGATGCGTTACAGCGAGAGTCCAGATCCAGGGGAGTGAGTCTATTTTGGGAAAATGATTCACTCCTTGTCAGACCAAATTCCCAACGTTTGCTTTTTCTGGGATTGTTGTGCTGAAAATTCCTGACAGACCAAGTTCAAGTCTTGTTACTTAAAGTGAAAAATCATTACCTTCGAAGATAGATGTTTCTCCTTCCGGAGAGCACTGGATGTGGCTGAGCTCCCCGAGTTGTTTGTCAGGAGTGCGGAATTGTAGATAGGCCTGAATCTTAAAACAGTAACTCACTCCTTGGTCCAGATCCGTGAACTCAATGATGTTGCCTTTACTGATTTTCTCTTTCTGAAAAGGGCAACACATTAAATAATGTATAATATGTATAATGTATCATATAGGTTTATGGTGACACTTTATTTTACAGTAGACATCTTAAAATAAATTGTAACCCCCATTAGTTAATGCATTAACAATGAGCAATACATTTAATATATATAAAGTTAATTACAAACACATGCACAAATATAAAAGCGCTGTGAATCACATTCATAGAGTCCATATAATTTACATTTACATTTAGTCATTTAGCAGACGCTTTTATCCAAAGGGACTTACAAGAGAGGAATACAAACAAGAGATTCTTCATGAATTGGCAAATAACACAGGAAGTGCTCACAATACAATTTTCATACATTGCTCAGAACCATAAGCTAGAGTAGGAAGGGAAAGGGGAAGGATAGGTTTCATTTTTGTTTTTTTTTTTTTTTTTTATGAAGGGATTAAGTCTTCATGGAAAAGATGAGTTTTCATATAATCTTCTGATATGATACTGTATCAGCTATAAGAAAGTAATTAAAAATATTTGAATATATTTTAAAATGTAATTTATTCCTGTGATGCAAAGCTGAATTTTCAGCATCATTACTCCAGTCTTCAGTCACATGATCCTTCAGAAATCATTCTAATATTCTGATTTTCTGCTCAAGAAATGGTTGTTTCTTATTATTATTCACGTTGAAAATGGTTGTGCTGCTTAATATTTTTTTGGGGAAATTGTTTTCAGAATTCTTTGATTAATATACACTGTAAAAAAAGAATAGTTGGTATAACTTAAAAAAGTAAGTTATCTGGTTGCCAAATTTGAGTTAATACAATGAAGGCGATTGGTTTAATCAACAGAAACTCAAAATGCTATGTTATCAGAACTACATCAATTATCTAAGATTATTTGACAAAGGAAAAAATGCGAAAACAAATCATGAAAATAATTTTCATTCAAAAGAACTAATAAATAATTTTTATATTTAATAATTAAAGAACTAAGAAAAAAAAATAAAGAACAACATTTCTTTAAGATATAAATTGTTTGTAACATTATAAATGTCTTTACTGTCTCTCCTTGCTGAATAAAAGTATCAATTTATTAAAAAAATCTTACTGTCATCTCCATTGTCCTATGATATCGTGGTGAGTAAAATAAATATTTTAATAATAGTCAGATATTTAATTAGGATTATTAAAAAAAAAGTTTAATAATCTAAAACATCTTTTAGTCTCTACCTGAAGAAAATGTGGATGCTTCATTTTCATTTAATATCTAATGATTTAATAAGTGCAAGGTGCTAAAATGATTAAATGACATTATTTAGTTCACATGGTAGAAGTCAGGATCGTAATTTACAGTGGCGAAAGAGCTCAGAAAAGAAATAATAACGATAATAAACTTTACCGACAGCACTAACCTTTCCTGTGCTCTTGGCTTTACTGTAGGTAACCTTATAAAACAGGTCGTCCTTAAAAACATCCCGAATATTCAGCCTCTCGCTATTTTCAAAGAGAGCCGTGGGGACATCTGTTACACGCAGCGTCGTCATCCTTTTGTCATCGCTTACTTCTATTTTAAACTCTGGTCTGCCAATGAGAGCTGTAAGAGAAACAAAGCAGAAGATCTTTATAATGGTTCAAAATCTTCATGTCATTAAATAGAGTGTAAAGTTGGTTTGTCAGGAATACTGACTGTCGTGATAAGGGGAGAATTTCTCAGAGCTGACATGAGGGAATTCAACCATATCCGAGGAGACGCCCCGCACGGGTTCAGACAGGATGTCAGCGCTGTAATTGGCCCTCCAGTTTTTTAACTCTGCCGTCAGGTCACATTCGGTTTCCATCGTCCTGATACAGTGCGGTGTTCGTTCTCTGTCGTGGCCCAGTCTACAATCATTTACACAGACATTTAGGTAAAGAAAACATCTGTAAATAACACATTTTCAAGTGACAGGTAGGTGCTTGCTGTAACAAGTCATGGGTGTGGAGCTGTGCTAGAATTCCCAAAGCTGTGTTTTTGTTCATAAAGGTTATTTATTAATTAAAGAGCATCTAAAATTGAAATCGTAAGTTTAATTTCTGCCTTCAAAAGTGGTTCCGAAGTCAGAGTTAAACCCAAAGCACTCTTTATACTACTTTTAATTAAATAGAAAACTGAGTGTAAATGACAGAAATTATTTTGACATCTTAAACAGATTGTAACAAATTAGCAAATCAATAATATAGACTTTTATTGCTCATACACCATACACTTTTATCGGTTTATGACCATGCTGAGATTACACAGTGTGAAACCTTTTGAGATAATCAAAGAATTATGACTTGATTGGTCAGAATCAATAAGCAATATAAGATAACTCCAATACCACTACAATAATACATATTATATGATACATATAAAGCTCTACATGTTTAAATTTCACTTTTTTAAGCTTGGGGAAACTGTAAATCCATATCTTTTGATGTGATGTGATGTAATAAATTACATTTTTAAATGTAACCTTGTTTTTCTAATTCTAGCACATTTTGATAGCTATAACACTGCATTCAGAACAATGAATGTAATAATAAACATCCTGACTAACTGTAATAACAAAAAAAAAAAAAAAAAAAAGACTTACTCTGAAAATTCAACCGTGTAGGAATAATTCGTCGGTTTTGGACTCCATGTTAATATAGTTTTAAAATTGTTAGATGTCCAGACTACATTCTGTGCTTTTGGAAAGGTGTCTATGAAAAAGCAAAGCAAGTGAAGATTGTTTTGAATAGCATGTTTTAAATAAACCGATAGAAATGAATTAAACCTATAGAAAGCTAGTTAACAGGCTGAATAACACGCATTATATCACAGGTAAAAACTCACCTGAGGCGCAAGCCTTCATGAAAAATGAAACCAGGACCAAAGCAAGCATGCGAAATTTCATTTGCCTGTTACTTTCCATGTTGTCCCAATACTAATCCAACTGCAATACGGAGAACAAATAAAACTCCTTTAACCAGGTAGGATATAATTAAGATAGTATATCCTCCTCCCAAGTGGTTTATAAAGCCCTCGTGACTTTGTGTGAGCGCAAGAAAATCCAGCCAGAATTCCAGCTATGATTCTAGCGAGACTAATTAAGCCCCGCCCTCTAAAACGAGTTGGTCCGTCTACTTATGCATATTACCATTTATGGATTTCCGCCTTGACATAGTTGCCAAACACAAATGACAAAATAGCTGTAGAGTTTAAATAACAAAAGAAATGATCATATTACTTAGTTATAAAATAATATTTATCTATATATTTTTTATTATTTTATATATATATATATATATATATATAAGATAAATATTTATTATAAATATTTTTTATATTTTATTATTTATTATTTTATAATTGTATATATTATATTATTATATAATTACCTGTGCTTTGAAATTGACCCCTACAGAGGTGAGGGTTACCTCACAAACTTTTTCAAATGTTACATCTGAAACCTTGTGTCTCATTAAAAAAAAAAAAAAAAAAATCTAAGATCAGAATAAATTCAGCAAATAAACAGCTCTGTGACTGAATTACAAATGTGATTTGAAGCACTATTTGAAAGGGATGAGACACAATGCAATGCATGATGCGTTATGTCAGCCTTTCAACTCATTATGGGCATAAACTCCTCCGATGTCCACCGTGATGACACAAGAAATTACTCATGACATAGTATTTCGGGAAGTATGACTCCAGATCTGTCCCAGTTTCACGCTGGCACCTCTATAGAGCTCTGAATGCCAGCAGGGGTCTTTTGCCCATTCAGATCCTTATGCTAATGAGCAGCTGGCACCTCACTCTCGAATGTGGCTTTGCATGTTAAAACGCTCACAAGACTTATGGAGAAACCCAAAACCACTAAGAGACATGATCAGACTGGAAAAGGGAGGTTTTCTTGTAAGCCTCGTCATACTTTACTCTTTGAGAATCTCTTTAGGCAGTTATCTGTCACCCCTTTTCAAATGTGCATGGAAATTCAATGCCTAAACATGAATTTCATGAATTCATTTAAATGATAAAGTCATAAATTAACATCTTTGAGCTGAGTGACAGATGTTTTACGTTTTTAGTGGGTTGCTTAGTGCTAAGTCTCAAGTATACCTCCTTTTTTTTTTGGTTACACTTTATTTTATTGGTCCACTTTAGAGAATCTATTAACTGTAATGTACATTCATTACTGTGTTAGTAGACTGTTAGTTTAAGGTGTTAAACTAACACTCATTGGAGTGTTAATATACTGTTAGTTTAAGGTGTTAGGGTTTGGGTTATTAGAATAAGTTGACACGTAGTTTCAAAGTTACTTCTAGTCTGTTGGAGAGCATCAAAATAAAGTGTTTCCTAATATTTTCTCAACCATTCTATTGACTATAAGATTAAAATTATCCAATGTAATGAATTAAAATTATTTTGAAATATAATCTGTGCCTACAGCATTAAGAGTACTGGACGAGTTTAATGAGGGCGAGGTGGGGGCGGGGCAACCTGTCACTCACATGAGTTCCACCAATAGCAAACCACAATCCAACCATGCAATCAATTCAAAATGGACAAAATCATGTCCCACCCTACATTTTTTCTCATTCCAGAAACTGTTGGATAAACATAACAATAGGGAAGAAAAGACTACCGCAACTTCTGTTTCATGCCAACTTTAAGGTTATGGGTTTGTTCAAAGTATGCAGAACTAGTTATAATATATACACTTTTTTATATCGTTACATCATTTATGTAATGGGAAAAGGAACATTTAGAGATATGGAAACTAATGAGTCATGATGCTCTTGTGACCCAGTGTCTCTGTTTGAACAGCTGAAATACTTTAACAAATCTCACTGAATATGAAGATAGTATAAATGGCATTCCTGCAGCTCATCCAGTTGAATGTGGTGCTAACAACAGCAAGGTCGTGGGTTCGAATCCCACGATGTATGCACTGATTGAAAAATAACTTGAATGCAATGTAAGTTGCTTTGGATAAACGAAACAGAAAATAGAAAATATGATTACAACACTTGTGTTCCTCACGTAAATGAACTCATAATCCATTTTTGTTCTACAATAGAATGGGTCCTCTGCAGTGCTCCTCCCCATAATTACGCCCCCTGGGCTTTTCTGACCTCTCTGATCATGTCAAATAGCCCTGGGGAAACCTGTGAGAGGATGTGAGGTCTGAAACAATAGGCCGTTTGGCTGAAATCAGTTTCACTCTGTAAAATATGGAAGCCCGTTTTCCACAAATATAAAAAAAAGAAGATTATTGCGAGTTTTTTCTCAGAATTCTGACTTTATATCTCACAATTCTGAGACAAACAGTCAGAAATCTGAGAAAAAAAAATCAGAATTCTGAGATAAAAAGTAGCAATTATCTTCTTTTTTTCAGTGGCAGAAATGGGCTTCCATAGTAAAACCACACACACACCGCTTAAGAAAACATTCAAGACTTATAAACTGTAAACACTTAGGTTTAGGAAAACATTAACAAAGAAACATTGACCAAAAAACTGCTTTAGTTTGACCTTTCCAGAGATTACAGGAAGTGACATATTAACCTTTCTGTAAGTGTTTCCTTTTGTAGGCTGCTACATAAAACAGTGGTAATGGACTATGAATGAATTATTAATAATTTAATTTAAAATGAAATGATTCATAAAATGTTTACTTATTTCTAAAATAAAATGCTGATAATAACTCGTTGTTTTGTGAAGTGAATTTAGGCATCAAAACATAATGTGCAGAATTTATGTATATGTTGTGTGTTCTTGTTTTGACTATACTTGTGAGGACCAAAAGTCCTCACTTATATCGTGAAATACTTTCACAACCCACTAGTGAGGACATTTGACTGGTCCTCACTAGATAAAAAGGCTTATAAATCAACCAAAAGAAGTTTTTATTTAAATCTAGTGATGGTCACATGTTTCTGTGATGGGTAGATTTAGGAGTAGTGGTTGGGTTAGGTGAAATAAAATATCAATGGAAGTCTATGCAATGTCCTCACTAAGATAGCAAAACAAACCTGTGTGTGTGTGTGCATATTTTAGTGATGTATGAGGACACAAATTTGAATAATGACATGGGTATTACACTATTACAACGTAAACATGAAATATGAGGACATTTCATGAGTCCTCATATTTAAAATAGCAAACATACTAAAAAATTTTTAATAAAACAATATTTTATTAAAAATGTAAAAATGCTGAATTTTTTTCTGTGATGGGTAGTTTAGGAGTAGGGTTAGTATACGGAGATAGAATGTACAGTTTGTACAGTTATAAAAGCATTACGCCTATGGAATGTCCTCAATAAGATAGCAAACCTGTGTGTGTGTGTGTGTGTGTGTGTATTATATATTGTATATTATATATATATATATATATATATATATATATATATTGTCCTTCACAGATGAAAAAGGACAGTTCAAACGTTCTTCGAAAAATATCCCTGTATTTTTTCATGGATGCAGGTTTTGGAACAACATGATTTCATGAACTACAACATGAGTAAATGATGACTGTATATTTTGATTTATGGATAAATTATTCCTTTAACAAAAGTCATGCTGGAAAATTGGGTCAATGTACTCCATAACATAATTGTTCCTGCTTCTGAATGTTCCTATATTTATTTTCGCTCTCCGAATTGGAAACAACATGCTAATTTAAGGATCAACAAATAATTCATCAATGGAAAGTCCCTTGGGCTGATGACAGATTTGTTATTACTTTCAGAGTTCCAGTTTTTGTGTGTGTTGGCTTGTACCTTCATCCTTTTCCCAGGTTGATATTCAAACCTATACCTATAACAATTTAGTGTTTTATGTATTTTAGGAGAGAAGCAAAACATCTTTCAGAGCACAACATGATTTTTTTCATTAGTTTCTTTTCTGATAGTTCAGGTAAATAGACTCTTGTGGGCACACGGGGTCATTTTGGGTCTACTCATGAAATCTGTTTTGTGTTTTCTTGACAGAGAAAATGTGAAGACAAGCACATAATGCTGTGAGTTTAACCCTCTGTTTTGACAGACGGTCTCCAGGCTACACTTGATTTACCCTGAGAAGGTGGCACACTTCATTTTTGAGTGTCATCCTGAATCAGACTTCCGTGCCATTCTGATAAGGACATTCTGGAGACAACCTGAAGTGTTATTTCCGACTTTTGACGGGCTTTTACAGTAACAAGTAGCAAAAAAAAAAAAACACCTGATAACCTAAAACACCAGACTCATACACAGCCAATGAATGAATTATTCCATATTGACGGAAGGTATGGAGTCGCTCTTCCAGAAATCCCACATCTGCTAAACGTTCACACGGCATGACGTGTATAATCATCCTCACCATTATAGCAGGTCTGGAAGCAACTTCCTGTTTAACTCTGGTCTCATTTATCAACTCTTTATGCTGTTAGTCCAAATAGAGGCTGGATTTCCTGTGACAAAAAGCAAGCTGCATTTTTCTCATAATTTTGCCAATTATTGGGATGGGTGCACACGTGAACAGACATTCACTCCTTTTAAACCTGCAGGCTCAGAGTCAAACAGACAGCGGTCGGACAGCGGCTCTGGAGTAAGAACTCTGTTCTTATCTTCAGGCCGAGGACAGATGTCAGATAAGAAGTGAACTGTTGATTTACGTTCAGATGAAGGTGTTCCAAATGCAAACCAAGGGTAAGTATGTTATAATCGCTCAATAGTGATTATAATGCCCTAGAAAGTGGACTTCACAGGGCCATCTTAACCGAGATTTATACATATATAGGGAGTGAATATGTGCAGTCTGAAAGGCAACAATAAATCAATGTTTAAAATAGTTTTTGCTGCTTAATATTTTATTGGAAACTGCTTTTTTCATGATTTTTGGATGAAAAGGATGTTTTAAAGAACAGCATTTGTTTAACATGGAAAAGTTTTGTAATATTATAAATGTATTTACTGTCAATTTTTATTTAATGTGTCCTTGATGAATAAAAGCATTAATTTCTTTCTTTTATGTATGCACAGTATTGATGTATTTACCCATTTACCACCCCTAACTTTTGAATGGTATAGTACAGTTCCCACAAAAATATTAAGCATTTTTGATAATAATAATAATAATAATAATAATAATAATAAATGTTTCTTGAGCAGCAAATCTTCATATTAGAATGATTTCTGAAGGATCATGTGACACTGAAGACTGGAGTAATGATGCTGAAAATTCAGCTTTGAATAAATTACATTTTAAAGTATATTAAAATAGAAAACAGTTATTTTAAATTGTAATAATCTTTCACCATATTACTGTTTTAAATGTATTTATATATAAATAAATAAAGAAAAAAACTATTTTAAGCTTCACGTATAGTTTAGTAAAAAAAGACATTCTCAGAAAATGAATTCATGAACAAAGATCTCATGTGGTTCAGATCAAAAAGCCCAACGAACAGAGAATACAGAAAACATGTCATTATTTATCCAGAAAAGCTTGGTTTAAAATAAATAAACACAAAGTTGCATTCAAACATTGTAAACAGAATATTATCTCTTTCAAGTTAGTGGACGAAACTTATCAAAGTCACATTCCTGGGTGAAAAGGCGTATAAGAAAACTGAACATATCACAAAAGCAAGATTGTGGCCCTGCCATTATCATTCTTGGCAGGCTGGCATGATCTTTCTGGCATGTTCTTGAAATCAGAACAAAACCAACATTAGCAAGAGAGTTTCATTTGAATCTGTGCCATGTTCTCATTTTAGCTGATGATTAACTTAAATGCTTTAGCTATATGTTGCATCCATTGCATAACATTGCTTTGTTATTGATAGGCCCAGGAATGTCTAGACTATTATGTGGAATGGATTTAAACATCCTCAAATGATGGCGAGAATGACTTTTTCATTAAAGGTGCAATAAGCAATTTCTGAGAAATTGTGTTTATATTTGAAATCACCAAAATAAACATGCCCCTACCCAAAAGAATCACACCCCTAGATTTATAGCTCCGCCCCTAAATTCACCAACACGCTTTGCAACACAGGTACCTCCCTCCTAATGAGTGTACACGCCCCTTACTGCTGATTGCCTACAAGTGTGTTTTGGTGTTCGGTCCGATCCACTTTCAACGAGAGGCTACAGAACCATGACCTCCAGCTCCCCCTCTCTGGAGCTCCAGCTCCGCCTCTCTTGACCTACTGTGGGCGTGATGGGTGGAGCTGCATCCCCCAACCACACCCTAACCCTACCTATAACCATATCTCTCCACCCATTAAACAGGTTAAGCTCCACCCTTGAGGATATTATGCTCTGCAGCGAACACTACTATTTTTCTCAGAAATCGCTTACTGCACCTTTAAATCTTTGGTTGGATAAATGTTTATATATTTACATCAAAACACCTTATGTATGGATGCATAGGTGACCAAACAATTGTTCTATGGAGTATGTATCGAAATGTAAAGATCTGCTTTTGTTATTAACACAAGGTCCAGTATTTCCCCCACAATACATTAACTCTTTTGTTTGTTGGTAGAAAAAGGCTTTTGGCTGTTATTCTACTCCGTTCTCTGTAAGTGGCTGATCAAATAACAGGCACCCCTTTGTGAGTCCCTTCAGGGAACAAACATCTGTACTGACCACATTCTTTTACATGTGGCTAGACTGAATTTGCACACTTAAAGGACTTTGGTTTATGAGCAAGAGCAATTACATTGCTCGCATTAACGATGGCGGTAAACTTTGTAAAAAAAAAAAAAAAAAGGTGTTCATAGAACTTTAAAAAACGAAGGAAACAGTTCCATAGTTGAAATCATGTGCATGTTTAAAATAATAACGCATTTTTATACATATAATTTTTCATTTTTTAAAAGTAAATGCATTTTTTATATATATATGTCTAAAATTCCCTTCCAAGACTTTCTTTATTAGTGCAGTCAGAAAAGCCACAG
The DNA here is from genome assembly GCA_037194245.1 of Opsariichthys bidens. Lineage (NCBI taxonomy): Eukaryota > Metazoa > Chordata > Actinopteri > Cypriniformes > Xenocyprididae > Opsariichthys > Opsariichthys bidens. Next base: position 11,050,754 of record CM074301.1, on the reverse strand, counting down.
CACACCACAAAACAACCTGATGAACATCTGTTAGCTGAGCCGAAGCGCACGTCAACATCTCCCCAACCATGTGACTGAATTTGAGCCAATTAGCAACAAAAATTCATTGTTTGTTTACCTTCCTTTCCCCATCTAACAGGCATCCCGGAGAGAAGTCAAATCTCCAGATTTCCGAGCCTGCTCCCTCTAGGATGCCAAATACAAAGAAAGCTTTACAGAGAGTGAAAGAAAAAACACAGCTAACATGTTGTTCACATATACATTTGGCTAACAGTTAAAGGGTTAGTTCACCCAGAAATAAAAATTACCCCGTAATGTACTCATCCTCAAGCCATCCATGACTTTCCTTTTTTAGCCAATTACAATCAGAGTTAAATTAAAATGAACCTGGCTCATTCAAAGCTTTGTAATGGAAGTGATTAAAGGATCAGTGCATTGATCGATCGTTTGGATGTACGTGTAAAAAGCGTTAACTTCGCGAAAGTTAGTGCTTTTTGGGCTTCGAATGAGTATGGCTGATGTGCCCGAAGCTCGTTATTTTACTTTATGAAGTTTTACAAATGCATCGATTCACTTCAGAAGGCCTTTATGAACTCCCTGGACCTGTGCGGAGTACGTTTTGCGATGGTTGGATGCACTTTCTTGGACTTCAAAAACTCATCCTCCAATCACTCCCATTATGAAGCTTGTGCGAGCCAGGATATTTTTTGGTATATCTCTGATTGTGTTTGGCTGAAAGTCATATGCACCTAGAAGGGCTTGAGAGGGAGCAAATTATGGGTTAATTTTCATTTTTGGGTGAACTATCCCTTTAATTAGCTCATACATGTGCCTAGTGATCGACTCTGCCGTTTGAGTATTTTCCACATACTGTACATCACACATTAGCTGCAAACCCCACCAGAATATATGCCAAAAAGCCTGACTATGCAACATTATGTCGCAACAATTGACCAAATAGCAAAGATTTCCAGCAGTGCCAGGAGTCATAGACAGACAGTCAATACTGCCAAAAAAGGAACTGACACATTATTCCCCTAAATATAGCATAGTTTACTCCACCAAACATATAAAGATGACCGTATTGCGTCTGCTTGGAAACATAAGATGAGAAGTCATTATCATGAACAATTGGTATGAGCCACCAGAATATTTACATAGTAAACAAATTCACACCCATAAGATATGACTAGTTTTACTGAAATCATCTGATGACTATTGTTTGTTCCCAAGCACTAACATGCATTAAAATTAAAGGGATAAAAAAAATAAAATAAAGGGATAGTTGAACTATATATATATATATATATATATATATATATATATATATATATATGTTTGTTCAATTTATGAACCATTTCACTGAAAATGTGTTCAAAATCAATGTGTTATATTTCATTTTTGGGTGAACTGTTCCTTTAAAGATATCAAACTATGAACATCGTTGGGAGTAAAATAAAAAATACATTCTTTCACAATGACTCTGCATGATACAGTAGATCAGAATGGCTTTAATGTCACAATCTGTTCTCTCAGAACACGTTGTAGCATGCTGGACACGCTTGTCAAGGAATGCACAGTTCTTTACTTATTGCAGACATCAGGAAAACATGCAGGTATGATTGTTGCTTGAGGAGGTTAATCTGATTCACACCACTATACAAAAACAGACCGGATTCAACATGCAGCTTGTAATGTGGGCCTTGCTCTGAACTTTCTCACTGAATGACAATGCATTACAACTACATGTAGAGTTGAACTCTAATGCTCGTGTAATTATGTGTGTGTTAACAGAAGCCTTGTTGTACAGACAGTTATCTCTATGTCTGATCATGCAGAGCTTTGCTTAAAGGCACAGTGGTGATAGTTAATATGATCCTTGTGGGGTTCAAACCAGCAGTCTTCTGGTCAGCAATTGTGAGCTTTAGCAGTCTCAATTTAATTGAAGCAAATTAAAGTAAAGCTTTCGTAAAATTTCAAATTTGAGCAACACAGGTTAAGCGTCTACTCAACTAACAAAAATATGTTCTAAGTACATTTTGCTGACATTCCCATTAAATTATAAAAATGTTAATTTTCTCGGAATGTTCAAAATGCCCTGTTATTTTCCTTTTTGGTAAACGTCACGCGCGACCTTTCCAACATGATCACAGAACGGGTGGCGCATCGCAGGGCTAGTGCAAGATAAGCATTTGTGGTTAAAAAGTATATAAATTTTTGAATTTCTTTTAGAAAATGACAGATCGTTTCACTAGACAAGATGCTGATTCGTCATCTGGGATCTTGTAGAGCCCTTAGAAGCTGCATTGAAATGTCTCGATTTGGACCTTCAACCTGTTGGACCCTGTTGAAGTCCACTATATGGAGAAAAATCCTGGAATCTTTTCCTCAAAATCTTCTTTTTTTCGACTGAAGAAAGAAAGACATCATCATCTTAGATGACATGGGAGTAAATTATGAGGAAATTTTAATTCAGAAGTTGACTAATCCTTTTAGGGAAAATTCCATTATATGATTTTGCAAACCTAATGGGAATGTTACTTTCGAGTGTTCTCTGAACATTCTGAAACAAGTAGTAACATTTAAAAAACATTAGACAAACATTTCAGGCAAACATATTCCATGAATAATGTTTTTGTGCTGACTTTTTGAAAACATTTTTGAAGACCAGATGACTTTGAATGAATGTTCTATTAAAGGGTTAGTTCACCAAAAATGAAAATTCTGTCATCATTTACTCACCCTCTGCTTACCACAAAAGATTTGTGTTCCCAAGAGGGTGAGTAAATGGTGACGGAATTTTCATTTTTGGGTGAACTAACCCTTTAAAAGAGAACCTAAAGTTAGCTAAAGTTCTGAGAACATACCTTGTTAGCTGGTTTATGGCAGGCCATAATAGTGATAAATCCCAGCTCTTGTAGGGTTCAAAGTTGCTACCTTGATATTACTGCCCCTTTTTTTGAACCAAAGACTTTACAAGGTGACAAATCACCACTCTCTGACTCATAACAGCATTGATCTCTAGAAGGTCTCAGGATGTATTATGTTCACCTCTAAGAGATGTGTAAACATGTTGTAATTTCTAAAACCCAGGCATGCAGAGTAAGATCAGTTCTGGGATTCAAACCTCTGGCTTAAGTGGCCCTCTGAGTCTCTTATTTTCTAAGTGGAGGCAAACGTCTTCCCATGTGTCTCATGGCTCACTGCCTGAATGTTATACAACTACTGAGAAGAAAGTTATCTTGCTCTCTTCATAATCTGTTAATTATACGAATGAGCAGATTTATCAGGGAATATCAGTATCTTTGATATTTGTGAAATAGGATCAATGCTAGGTGTTTTAATACAGTTTATTAGTTATTACTTTAATAATTCATAAGCATTCAAAGAGATAAAAATATATTTGTCAGTAATACACAGGAAAAGTTGTGCTGTCAAATTGATTAATCGCGATTAATCGCATCAAACATAGAGGTTTGTGTATATATATATGTGTGTGTGTGTGCGCGTGGGTGTGTAGTATACATTTATTTTATATGTACAAACTTTTATGTTAGATGCGATTAATCGCGATTAATCGTTTCGACAGCTCTAGACAGCCATAAAAGTTAACTCCTTTGCACACGCAGGTATTCCATGCACATGTACAAGTTTCTTGTGCATATGCGAAAATTTGGAAAGAAAAAAAAATCCACTGCAAATATCACTTTAAGGGCTCTGTACTTGATGGAAGAGCATAATTGAAAAAGCTTATTTCACTTCACCAAATAATATATTATAATAATATAACGTTAAATTCTAGAAATTGTTAAATGATTAGACGTGTTATAAGTTTATGTTAATAAAGGGAAAACAAAAATGATTATTTCCAGTTTAGGCCTTGCTGGTTTTACTTATAGTATTGATACTTTCGTATAGATGTATTATAGAGGTATTGTTACTTGGATGAATAACAGTGATTGGTCTTTACTCACTTGGTTTTGCCCATTCCTGTTCATTGATTCCACAGTCACACAGCTTGTTATTTAGTTTGTCGGTCCATTTTGTAAAAACACAGAACTGTTATCTTGGAAACTGATTCATGAGTGAAACCCATCGCAGAGTGATACGCTTTGACTGAATGTGCATAAATGATGGGGAAAGTGATGGCTCTTCCAAAAACCACAGATCCTGAAGTTGTTGTGGAAGTACTTTAAACTTTCAGGAATTACGTGGTTACTGTTGCCTCATCAAGTGTCCGACTTCCTCTAATTGTTATTATGGAAATGGCATTCCCTGTTTTCTGAGACTGATATGTCATGTTCCAAGTATCATATCTTTTAAAGGGAATTCATTTATTTTTAGTGGCCACATATACCACAATGCATATATCTGTGCTTATATGAGCTCTTCTGTAACAACTTTCTTCATATTAATAGAATTCCACATAAAGGCACACAGTGAATAAATAGCCTGTAGACACGAAATGTTAGAGTTGCAATTATTTTATAGTCTTACCTGAACATTATCTTTCAAATTAGTCCTTTACAATGTATAAAACAATCATCTAGCAACAAGACGAACATTGCAACAATAAGTATTGAAATCCTCTCATGTCATTTAAGACACGTCCGTTGTGTAATTGGCCTATGAGAGACGTGAAAGTTTACCGTTGTTCAGCGAATTTTCAGGGTCGAAATGCAGTCATTTCAATAGGAATCCACATGCTCTGAAATTTCACGCCAGAAAGATTTCTCAAAGCAGACTTCATTCATTTTAAGCTGCTTGGTTTTAAAGTGACTTCTGTGCTGTACACTATTGACAACAGACCTTTTTGTCCTGGAAATCTTGTCGAAATTTCGCTATGTGTGATTGATTACTTCAAAAAGAAAAAAGTCAGTCATTTATGTTTGAAAATGCAAAATAAGAGCATGTTTCAGCTACTCGTTACAGGAACCCAGACAGGAGTTACCTCATCAAAGCTGAATGTAATATGTTATCTGTGTCCACAGGGAATTGTGTGCAAATAAAAATATTATAAAAGAATAATAACTCATTTTGACAGCTACTGATGTATTTTGGACTGTTTTCCGATATGTGTCGGATTGTTTTTGAAATCTGAGCAGATTAACTTTTTTATTCATCTTATTTGGCTTCAATATGAAAATTGATCTCATAAAGGAAAAGAAGTTACAAAATGAAACCAACTATCACTGACACATTATTACGGAACAAACCTGATCAGAAAATCAAAAAACAAAACAAAAAAACACACACATCTAGTATGACACAAATAAGAAACAATCAAAAGTGTCATGCCGCAATGCATGCTGGGAACAATAATACCAAACTGAATTATGCCATTTTTTTTCTTTAATTCTAAAGGCCCTGATACACTTCAAACGAAATCGAAGAAATGAACTGATGTGACGTTCACACTTGTAGTTTGATTCGTTTGGCTCGTTTGGTCCGGACCAAAAAACAAAAACAAAACATATAGTCCTGGTCCGCTTAGTGTTCACACTGGCATTTTTAACAGCGAACCTTAAGTTACCGAACCAAAGGCAGAGGGACACGGTCACAACCTGATTGGTCGGCTTTTGTGACGTATATTTCACGACGGAGCTTGCTTACCGAACATTCAAAACAATGCTGTGCGCTGGATTAAACGCCATCATTTTATATGTGTACATATGGTTTTATTTTTACCAGCTGAGAACTCACAAAGAGCTCATAAAATGTTACAAACATTCAAAACAGCAGCAGGATTTACTCCGTTGTATGCAGAAACAAATATTGATGAGGCGCTTTACCTCCTCGTTGCCCTCGACTCATTTTGGATACACCGATCTTTCTGGTCGTCAAATCAGCTTGTAGCGTCGCATCTTGTGGCATCACGTCCTCTTTTTGGTTCGTTTACATGTCTTTGGTCCGTGTTGCGTTCATATATCAATCGAACCGCACCAGAGTTCGTTTGGAAGCGGACCGAGACCCATCTTTTTGGCGGTCTCGGTCCACGTGTTTGGTGCGCACCAGGGCTCGGATGGCAGCGTTCACATATGTTCAAACGAACCGCACCAACTGAGCAAAAGCACCAGGGTTCGTTTTGATCTAACCAAACATGACAAGTGTGAACGCACCCATATTGAACAAAATCAGGCAGAAACGAAGTTCGTTTAGAGTTCGTTTTGGAAGTTCGAAACAGCTTGTCAATACAAACTTTCTGGAAAAGTTTGCCTCTGCTTGTAAACACCTTCGTATTACCATTGGTCCTTGGACAGTTCCAGATAGCAACTTTGTGTCGGCCCACATGTGACACATGGCACAGGCAGACTGCTCCTGTTTGCCAGATCTGGGTTGCAAGCAGGCCATAGCAGTACCACATGTCAGCCAAGAGCACAGATATAATACAACTGTGACAGTATATTTGTCAAACACGTTTGCAGTAAACAAGAAAATGAGGTGAGATCAGCTTTTTTTCTGTGACATGAGTTTCAATGTCATTACAATAATTAAAAACAATGTGTGCGCTGACACACAAAGACGTCAATGCTGCAATGCATGCTGGGTACCATAGTACAAAATTCCCAAAATGCATCACAGCATGAATAATGTATGCAGCTGAATTGTCCTATTATTCTCTTTAATTCTAAGTATTTGCTATTTTTTGCTGTTGATTTTGTTCTGTCTTTTAGTAGCTTTTTGTGATGTCCACAGTTGATCTGATTGTCTTAATATTTTGTTTATTGTCACCATTGCTGACATTCATTTGCTGATTACTGATATCTGTTTTTGTCGTTGAAGTTCACTAATTGATGCAATTTTTCTTATATGCTTTAATATTCAAACTGATGTTTATCATACACCTCCTGGTTCTCAGATTGCACTAAACCAGGGTCTGTATCATAGAGCAATGTTATATTCAATTGGCGTCAATGAATTATGTAATATCACAACAATTATAACACTGTTAACGGTCAGTTTTGTTTGGTTTGAGATTTCGATGATGGTCGGGTTTGTTTTTCTTTGTTCTTTTTGCGCGATTTCAAACACACGTCGTTTGTTTTCTTTCACGAGATTCCAGTGACTAATTTTTTTTCGGTTAAGAGATTTCAATGACAGTCAGTTTTGCTCCTTTATGTGATGTCAATGACAGTTGGTTATGATCCTTTATGAGATTTCAAAGACAGTTTGTTTTGTTCCTTCATGAGATTTAAATGATGGTCGGTTTTGTTCGGCTACGAGATTTCAGTGACGGTCGGTTTTGTTTCTTTGTTCTTTTACGGAATTTCAAAGACAGTCGGTTTTGTTTCGTTATGAGATCTCAATAGCACAAAGTTGATATATTTGGGTACATATTGTATATATATTCAGCCATCACTAAATTGGCAAGAAATCAGTATAACAAGTTTTACATCAGTTCATGATTTACAAAAGCCTTTTCCGATGAATTTGTTCAGATGTCTTCTCATCTGGGAAAACAAAAGACAGTGAACTTCAGACCAGAGGTTCAGTTCTGTAGTTCTCCTGGGGTGAGCAGCATTCCATGAGTAACAAACAGCTGTGGTGGTCCCTCCGCAAGCCTTTAAAAATAGTGACCGGTTAATTATGGATCTTAGACATTTTGTATTTGAGCAAAATACAGGGTACAGAAAGCTCTTGGTGCTATTGTGAGCAAACACAAAACACGTCAGTCTGAAATCATATAACCAGCATTTCAACAGTCTTTGTCATCAAAGCGGAATGTGTCTGGTTTGCCTATTAAATGATGAGATTAGAGGAACTTTAGGGGAAAATCCTCTGAGCTAGTGAGCTATGTTGGGGCTCAAAGGGGCCTCAAAAAGGACAAATCCTTCCACTTCAGTGGAGAATTCCTCACAGAGCTTGAGTTGTCACTGCTTTCCAGACAGCGTTTCAGTTTTATGACTCAAATAAAGTTCAAACATTTAGACTTGAAACATCAGATACAAAAGATAAATTCTTACATAACTGTGTTTGTGGAAGTTACGTGCTTGCCACCACATGCTGCCAACTTTTTACTTTGGTTAAGCTGTCCTGAATGGTTGCTAGGTGTTTATTATGATGTTCTGATCTCCTCAGTGTAAGTCTACAAGATTTTTTTTTATACCTTTGTTATACCTATTTTGCATGTGTGTGTGTGTGTGTGTGTGCGTGTGTGTGTGTGTGCGTGTGTATTTATGGGTAGTAGTTAGTTTAAATCCTTAACCCCGAACACTAATTCCAGTAAAGCTTACATTAGCAAACACTGATAAACATCTCTACTCAATATTATGGCAATGCATTAAATCTTTGTTAATGTTAATCTTCAACTTGTGACGCACTTTTAGCTGTGAAATATTTAATGATTTTTATAAAGTAAATGTATGAATAACATATATTGTTAATGATATTTCAAGATGGACTGAAGCAATGGGGTACTTGATTGATCAATTTTTAGAAAAATAATGAGTAACACTTTATTTTAGGGTTCTTTAACTAGTTGGTTATTAGCTTTAACTAGTTGCTTATTAGCATGCCTATTACTAGAATACTGGCTATTTATTAGTACTATTAAGCACATATTAATGCCTCATTCTGTATGACCTTATTCTACATTCTTAATCCTACCAATACCTAAACCTAACAACTACCTATTAATACTACTATTAATAAACAATAAATTATGCATTTATTAAGGGAAAAGTGATAGTTAATAGTTTATTTGTGTTTAGTATGTGTTCCCTATACTAAAGCGTTACCAAATAATGTATCTAATATGATACAAGAGACTTTTGAGGAACATTTATTTTATTATATTATATATTATGCACCCCACGAGTAAAACTGCAGAGCTCTGATCATAAAAATAAGACGTATTATATAGTTGACAACTGATATTTATATGCATTTTTATGTAAATAGTCTGCTATACAGAATTGATTTACTGTTCATTGCAGTCTATCAGATTTTCATACAAATTTTTGGCCATATAAATAACAATGTCTGCACCAAATTGCATGTATTTGCTCCGTTTGGACCTGTGAGTTGTTTGATTTCTGTCGTGAGTGACTATATCATATATGAGCAATAATATCAAATATAATACAAAACAACACTCAAATGCAAACTTTTTCTAAGTTCACTAAACTTTTATTTTACTATTATTTCATATGTCAGACTTAACGAGGTTAACAAATGGAAACTTATTGTGTGTGACCCTAAATATTACATTGGTTAGTGTATCGATTGTAATTAGTATTCGTTCATTGTAGTTCATGATTAAAAATAGTAATGGTTTTGGTGTGAAAATTCTGGGTGGCCAACATGGATAATTCTCCCATATCTGTGAAACCATAGAAAGCAGTGTGAAGCGTTAATCCAGCAAACCACGTATCAGAAGTTCACATAATTTCTGTGGTCCTTCAGTCTCTAGAGCTCATGCCTAAATCAATTCTGTCCAGCGTTCAACTTTTTCTCACAGTACTTCAGACGCTGGTCCTCTACAGTTTCCTCTGAAGGAGGCTCCGAAACCCTCATTTCAGCCAAAATCATCTGGAGCCTCGAGGGAAACGTCTAAAGGGAAATATGATCTGGCCTTGGTTAGCTTCACAATAGCTTAGATAAGGACAAACCACTTCAACAACATCCTTGAATGGCAGGTAAGTGACAAAGCAGACAATGAATTTGAAGAGTGACGTCTTTATCAGGCGCGGACATAGAAGGAGGCCTGACAGGGTCACCGCATTCCAGAAGATTCTTCAACATGGTTCATGCCACTCAGAACAGAGCATGACATCACCATGCTCACTGCAGCATTATTTTACTGAGAGACCAAGAGGAGTTCATGTGAATGTGTGTGAATATGTAGGAGTGACACTAAGTTTTAAGGAGAAAAGAATGAAAAACTTTAGAATGAAACCTATTTGTATAGAATAAATGTCTGAGATTTCTAATTAAGCAAAGATATTGAAATCAAGGTTCAACCATTTGTTTATACCTGGTTTGATTCTTATTTGTCTGAGTCGAATGAGCTGAATATTCACGCTACAGTAAAATAAATTGGTTTTGAATGAGTGTTTAGAATCTGTATTGAATGTGATGCGAGAAATAATGTCGACGAGAAACATCTTTCCCCTTTTTTTAAATGACTCAAAAACATACAGCGCGACTAGTGTAGACGATTCAAATACAAATGACTCTTATGAAGTGGCTCTTTTTGGAGAATCAAAAACAAACAGTATGATGTACAATTCACGAATAAATAATGTAAGGATTTTTAGAGTGGATCAAAAATATGCAGTGTGACCAGCAGTGTAGTAGTGCAGGTTCTCGAACAAATTATTATTATGAGGCGAAACATACATCGAAAAATATATCCCGAGTCACGAAACTAATGACTTATAAGAGCTGATTCTGCTCATGACTAGTTCAAAGAGGTCTAATTTACAGAACTGACCCTTCGCAAAGACCCGCCCCCTTTAGTTATTGTTGCTATGCCTGACAAGCCATGTGATCGTCACTCAAACAGATCACCTGTCAATCAAACGGTTTGCGAAGGGAGACAAACATTTTTATTTTCCGTTATTTTTCAATTATATTTTAATTAAGACATTACTTCAAGAATGAGACTAAAATCATTGAGTGATCACAGAGTTAGTGTTCAGATTCATATCAAGCAAACTGAAAAGACACATTAAAGATGAACTAAATTTGTTTACAATGGTTGTTTTAAACCAGTGAGCACTGCCAGACACCCTATCAGTTTTTAGTTTGCTTACTAACAAATTAAACAAAATTTTATTTAAAAATTCATCGTTATCAGGGATCCTTGGTGGTTGATCTGCAAGCAAGCACAACTAAACTCTTTACAAGAATTTATGACAGAAGCGAAGGTCTAGGCCAGGCATGATACTTCTCCTTTATCTCCTTTATCCATGTGAAACATCAGTCACCCCTCTTTCACAGCAGACAGGTGTGTCAACCTGAAAGTTGCTCCATCCTGCTCACTAGTCAAAGCAAATTCACATGAACAAAGGCGAAACAAAAAAGCCAGGAAGTTGGCAAAATCTTTTCCAGGTAATGATTGACTCATGACGTTCATAGCCATAATGAAAACTTGTTGTCAGGTCCCTGAACCCACCTTGTACTACTGAAATCATGTGTTATTTCGGAGGGTCACTGATTAGCATTGCTCCCCGAGGGCTGGATACACCCTGTGGGGCTTTTGCCAGATTCACTTACAATAGGAGCTTTGTGCAATTAGAACGTCAACCTGCTGCAGGATTCTTGGCATGTCTTAATCCAGGGAAACTGGTTTGGTGTTTGATCTGCCAGGCGTTCTCATTCATTTCTGAGTCTTAAATTACAGTTGATAAATTAGCAGCTGCGATTAAGCTATAAACATAAACGAAATTTCAAACAAGTACCAATTTTTGTAAATAAAATGTTGATTTAATATTTTTTTCTGATATAATACACTGAGGCCAGTTGTCACGTTTTTTACTCTAGTGAATATTTATTTGGTCTAGGTTGTGTTTTAAAGTCAAGTTTTGCATGCACATACTGTACTTTACCGTACAGTGCACTTTTTGGGATAAGTTTTCACAATGAGAACCTATAATTATAAAAAACCTCAGTCCAAACAGACATTTCTTATAAAACATCAGTTTGTAAATTGTGCAATAGGTTATTTAGTATATTTAGTAGCCTTTTGGCCAAATTTAAAAAGTAGCCTGAAACAATTATGAAATTCATGAAACAGCAAAAATGGAAAAACGAACATACACTCTAAAGAAATGCTGATTTAAAAACAACCCAAGTTGGGTTGAAAAATTATGGACAAACCGAAAGCGATTTGGTTGTTTTTAACCCAGCTATTGTTTAAAAATTGCTGTACAGCTAGCTTAAAATGAACCCAAAATAGGTTGGAATTAAAAATCACACACATAATTACATTTCAAGCAAGCAATACAGTCATTTTTAAACAATAGTTAAGTTAAATAAAACTACCCAGCAGGTTGAGCAAACATTTAACCCAACCGCTGGGTTAAAACAACCCATTTGCTGGATTTGTCTATTTTCAACCCAACTTGGGTTGATTTTAACCCAGCATTTTTAGAGTCTACTAATATCAAACTGCAGAAATGGATTTTTTTTTCTACAACTCTCAATAAAAGAGTTCCCTTTCTGACGCAGTGTCTCGTTCCCTCTCTCAGGGAACAAGGGTTACAGTCGTAACCTGAGACGTTTTTAGTTAGAATGTTTTTGTTACAGCTGACCCTTATCCCAATGTGGTTTTATTAGAATTTTATTTTGGAGAACAGAATTGACAAAAAATGTTCTCAAGACGGAGTTAAAATAGAAACTAACATAAAACCGCTAAAGAAAACAAGCATTTATGCCATTGGACTTTTAACCTTTTAGCCTTATAGTTTCTGATATCCTGTGTGACAACTAGCCCCATCAGTATGTTTGTTCAAATGTTGTTGCTGTGTTGCTTGACAGAGAGCATTGGTTGTGCGTGAGAAATGATTGACTGAAGTCAGTGAGAGAAATGAAGTGATGTCTGTCTGAAATGGTCAGCCTTCATATGAAGGAAGCGGTAATTGTCTGGAATCTGGTGCAAAGGTCAGAGTCTCTACAAACAGCTTGTAAATTCTTGTGTTATTGATATGAGGCATTTTTTATGATAAACTTTGGGGCACATGGAAATGGAAAACTTGCAACAGATATTCTCTGGTGGGTGGAAGAGAGGAAAATATATGAGGGATATACATGATCTTTAACATCAAAGCAATGCATGTTTGCTCTAATTATCAGACTCTATTTTAGTCCAAGGGATTGTGTTGAGGAATTTCAACCAAAATGCCCTGTGCAGTCTGTCCCCTTGTGGTACATTTAAGAATTATTACAGGCAATCACACCTCATGCCCTGAGAATGACCCTTTTTTTTAACAGCCATTTTGGCTGCGTTGCTGGGAATATCGGTGTAGTCTGATAAGACGACGGATTAATGAAGTCCAAGAGCTGATGACTCAATGAAGCTGTGGCCAACATCACGACAGTTATTAATCAGAGCATGACTGGTGCTCTAAACAGGCTGTAAACTAGGCCATTCAATACAAGCATTTTCATTTCAAGCCGAGTATCTGCTAGTCAAATGAGAGGAAGAGTGTCAGTGAAACTATGAGCCATTGTGATTTGCTGTGGAAAATAAATATCAGCCAAAAGACTACGAGTAACCAGAAATGATGCCCACAATCAGCACTTACTTTAATCAATATATTCATGTATTAATTCATTATTTTATTTTTGGTAAATTATTATTGGTTATTATTATTATTAAGAAGATGGAAAATTATAATTATTGTTATAATAATAATTAGATGTTATAATATTATTAATATAATACTTTTTCTTCTTAATAATAATAATTTACTATTACCATATTATTGTTTTTTGTATCCTTCATTCATGATTGTATATTGCGTGAAAAAGGAAACGATGAATCTAGCCCTTCGTGCTTTTATTATTGCATTATTGTTAAAAAATTATAATAATAACAAAAAATAATCATAAATTATTTAAATATTAGTATTATATTACAATTTTTCGACATCCTTCAAGCTTAATGTAATAATCATAAATGTTGTTGGATGAACAATGGAAAACAATAATCTATCCATTTGTACATTTATTTATGATATTGTATTTATTAGCAAAATAACAACAACAATATTAATAATGCATTATTATTATACTAGTATAATATTACATTCTTGTATCCTTCAAGCTTAAATGCCATCATATATATTGGGTGAATAAGAGAACACAATAAAGTGTGCATTTTTGTATTGTATTTATTGATAAATAATAATAAATAATAATAACATTTCATTATTATTATTATTATCATTATTATGTTCTGGTCAGAAATCTTATTTTCTTATGAATAAAATATATCATATAAATTCACATATTATTTATTATTATTATTGTTATTTTTATTATTATGTCAGTACAATATGATTTTTTTTGTATCCTTCAAGCTTAAATGCTATATATATTGGGAATGTAAGGAAACACACTAATCCATTTGTGCATTTATGTATTATATTTATTGTTAAATAATAATAACAATAATAATAATTATAAATAACATTTCATTATTATTATTATTATGAATGGTCTGATTAATACCTCTTATTAGCTCATGAATAAAATATATAATATAAATTCACATATTATTTATTATGAGTATTATTATTGTTACTTTTATTATCATATCAGTATAATATGATTTTTTTTTGTATCCTTCAAGCTTAAATGCCATCATATATATTGGGGGGAATAAGAGAACACAACAATCAATTTGTGCATTTATGTATTATATTTATTGTTAAATAATAATGATAATAAATAAAATTGCATTATTATTATGAATGGTCTGATTAATACTTCTTATTATTTACTAATAAATAAAATATATAATAAATGAATTCACTTATAGATAGAGGCAAGAGCTGATTTATATCCAGGAAATGTCTTTTTTTTTTTTTCAGCTTGTTCCCAAAAGTATCCGTCCTCTTCCTCTGAGCCACAGCCCATCAAATCATAACAAACCATAAAAACCTGAAGAAACAAAATAGACTGAACATGTTTTATGACATTGTTGAATAAGTCATGGTAACAAAGTTCCCTTAACAGATCCAGTCCCAGCTGTGGGTGGTCCGTCTTTGAGCTGCTGTGAAAGCTTTTACTGAAACTGTCTCATCTGATTACAACAACACAGCCCAAATGAGCCATTACTATTACATAATTTAATGACAATGACAAATACATGTTGTTTCGTCAAGAATGGATGAGAGAATAGGCCTGGAAGCCAGACAAGCATTTATATCAAATGAGCTGTGGTAATGAGGCTAAATCATGCAGAAATAATTTCCCACCGGTAAATATTTAAGTGCTGCCCGTTTACAGGACACTCGAGTGGCCTGTTGAGCTTACAAGTGAAGCACTTCCGGAGCACTATAGACAAAACAACCGAGGACCATTTCCATGAGACAACAAACACGAGACCTTCCCACAGAGCCTCGGAGAGGTTTAAATAAATACATTAAAAATTCAGAGCAGCATGTTGTTTCTGTTTGGTTTCGAATTCAGGAAATGCCATTCAGATTTACATCATGGGATGTCAGTTTAAGCTTAGTTGCACGAAAACTGTTTAAATTTTACTCATAAGTCTATAAAAGGCAGTTTAATGTGGCAGGCTAGATTGTGACAACACAATATGTGTTAAATGAACTCATCTTTCTACAGTATAATGTTTGAAAATGATGAAGAGTTGTGAACACTACAAATTTTTTGTTCTGGACAGTGGAAATGCTCAATATGACTTTCAAAAATAAAGCCTGAAAATATTCACTTGGATGTGTAATAAAAGTGATAATCTAAATAATAAACTAAATAAAAAAATCAGTTTCTGCAGGCCCATAAATTTGAGTAGCTTTTCAAAGTGGCCAGAAGGTGTCGCTGTTTCTAAACTTCAGTGTAAACATCTAATTCAAGTTTTGTCCTCTATGACTTTCCGTAGCAGCTGAACGTCTCCTAAGGATCATTCCGTTCTCAAAACTACAGCACTTTTTCTGGTGTTCGTTTATAAACTAGTTTAAATTTCTTGATGAACATGAGTTTACTAACGTTTTGAGACTCTCTGAATCATTGATAGCGTTTTGTTTGGTAACTCATGGCTGTACTATATGCCGTGGTGAGTGGTGTCATTCTCACTGTTTTAGTATTAATAACAGTGTTTATTTTACGATTATTTGGGATTTTGCGACATGGATCTGAATACAAACCTGGACAGAAGGGTTCTGTGTCAGTGCTGGTGGTGGCTGGATCAGGTAAGAACCAAAACCTAGCAAACAAATAGTATATATATATATATATATATATATATATATATATATATATATATATATATATAAATTATTTTATTCAATTGTGCTAAACAGAAAAATCTAAAGAATTTAAAATAATAATAAGTGTGTGTGTGTGTGTGTGTGTGTGTGTGTGTGTATATATATATGTGATATATATGTATGTATATATAGATATATATATATATATATATATATATATATTTATATATAAAATAAACCATGCCATAATATATATATATATATATATATATATATATATAAACCATGCCATAATTATATATTAATCTATATACACATATAAAGGTCATATCCATTTTATTAGCCAACAAGCAATATATAAAGTATAGTAATTTATTATTATTATTTTATTGACTTCAAATTTTCCTTTTTGTCTCACTTAGGTGGACACACAACAGAAATCATCCGTCTGTTGGGGAGTTTATCTCAGTCTTATAGCCCTCGACACTATGTGATCGCAGACACCGATAAAATGAGTGAAGAGAAGATCCGAACATTTGAAGCAGAGCGGGAGAAATGGGATTCAAGCTCTCAGGTGCTGGATCTGTACTGAACATATCTATACTTTTAAATATTCATTCATTCATTCATTTTCTACCGCTTATCCGGGGCCGGGTCGCGGGGGCAGCAGTCTGAGCAGAGATTCCCAGACTTCCCTCTCCCCAGACACTTCCTCCAGCTCTTCCGGGGGACACCGAGGCGTTCCCAGACCAGACGAGAGACATAGTCTCTCCAGCGTGTCCTAGGTCTTCCCCGGGGCCTTCTCCCGGTGGGTTATGCCCGGAACATGTCCAGGAGGCATCCGAAACAGAGCCACCTCAGCTGACTCCTCTTGATGTGAAAGAGCAACGGATCTACTTTGAGCTCCTTCCGAGTGACCGAGCTCCTCACCCTATCTCTAAGGGAGCGCCCTGCCACCCTGCGGAGAAAGCTCATTTCGGCCGCCTGTATCCGGGATCTCATTCTTTCGGTCATGACCCAAAGCTCATGACCATAGGTGAGAGTAGGAATGTAGATTGACCGGTAAATCGAGAGCTTCGCCTTGCAGCTCAGCTCCTTCTTCACCATGACAGACCGGTACATCGACCGCATTACTGCAGAAGCTGCACCGATCCGTCTGTCAACCTCACGCTCCTTCCTTCCCTCACTCGTGAACAAAACCCCAAGATACTTGAACTCCTCCACTTGAGGCAGGAGCTCTCCACCAACCTGAAGAGGACAAGCCACCCTTTTCCGACTGAGAACCATGGTCTCAGACTTAGAGGTGCTGATCCTCATCCCAGCCGCCTCACACTCGGCTGCAAACTGTCCCAATGCACACTGGAGGTCCTGGCCCGATGGAGCCAACAGGACAACATCATCTGCAAAAAGCATGGATGAGATCCTGTGGTCCCCAAACCAGACTCCCTCCGGCCCCTGATTGCGCCTAGAAATCCTGTCCATAAAGACTATGAACAGGACCGGTGATAAAGGGCAGCCCTGCCGGAATCCAACATGCACCGGGAACAGGTCTGACTTACTGCCGGCAATGCGAACCAAGCTCCTGCTCTGCTCATACAGGGACCGGACAGCCCTTAGCAAAGGGTGCCACGAGGGACACGGTCGAATGCCTTCTCCAGATCCACAAAACACGTGGACTGGTTGGGCAAACTCCCATAAACCCTCTAGCACCCTAGAGAGTACTTTTAAATATATTATATTTAAAGATATATAGATCACTGTTTCCCAACCCTGTTCCTGGAGGCACTGTCCACATTTTGGATGTCTCCCTCATCTGACTCCTTTATTTTCTATCTTGGAGTTTCTGCTGATGAGTTGATTCAGGTGTGTTTGATTGGGAAGAGTTGCAAAATGTGTAGTGTTGGTGTGCCTCCACGAGCTGGGTTGGGAAACACTGATATAGTTCACCTAAAAATTAAAACCCATTCCAAACCCATATGGAACTCAAAAATTCTAATTGGTTTAGTCTTACTTTGACCAGCAGATGGCAGCATTTCCTTTGTCTCTTCATGAATTTTCATATGACTGTGATTTATAGATAGTTAGATAATCATATTCCCTTATTCAGACAGGTGTATACTGCTCTTCTTCATACACTCTCACTAAAATCCTGACTTTTTGTCATGTTTTCCTTTATTTACTATTCACAGTTCACTCTCCACCGGATTCCTCGCAGTCGGGAGGTGCGTCAGTCATGGATTTCCTCCGTTCGGAGTTCCCTGAGCGCTCTGATGTCGTCCGTACCGCTGGTCTTTAGGCTTCAGCCGGATATGGTGGGTTTCTTCTCCTCTCATTCATCCCCCCATCATATCCTCATTAAATATTCATTTCCTCTTTTCTGCAGGATGTCTGTGTAAAACCCTCCAGAAATAGCACATCATAACATATTTATGAGATTATGCCTATAGGCAGCCCAGCTCTATTTTGAGTATGATATTCAGTTCAATATGTTGCAATGTTGTGTAAAACAAGTTCAATTAGGTTATAAGTAGCTCTATAGATGACAAGTAGTGTTAATATTCAGCTCAACTAACATAAATTAAATTATATTATTGCATTTTTAATTTACCACATTGTTCATCATTATTTAATCTCTGTAACTGTGTGTCCTTCACATTTACGCTGTGGTGTCTTTTGCCCAGGATATAACCTTGCGAAATCAAACATCCTGTGTTTTGGAAAACAGCTTTATATAAATATCTCCACGCTCTATTATTTATAGTTCTGATCATGTCATCTGCGAAATCTAGTCCAAATTCTGTAGTTTTCCTGAAAGGCTTGACCAGAGAAACACAGAAACAACGTGTTTACTATTATTTTTTTCTTTGTTTTTTTTTCACTGATTGTGGATTTAAATATGGTAAAATGTGTTAACTATGACGTATTGTAGCTGGAAACAGATTAGTCTACATAATTGACACTATTTTCAATCACAATCCATGTTTCTGGTTTTATCGTGAATGATTCATCGGTGCGTCTTATGCCGAGGAAGCCAAATGTTTGTTTTTCGTAATCTTTCATGTTTGTGAATTGACTTTCCTTTTCTGTTGACGTCATTCAGCCCTCGTTTTTCAACCCCTCCCCTCCAACCGCGTCACTTTTGCAATCCCTGATAGATAAAATCAAATTGTGCCCTACCTTTTTTGTCTTTTAATATCCCATTTCACTGTGAAATGCGTCACATTTTGGAAGTAAAACTGGTTTCAAATACCATTGCGTGTTGACGTTAATAAGGGGTTTGAGAATGAGATCTTGTGCTGCTTTCTTTGATTCTGTGCAGGTTTAATTATAAGTGCAGAAGAAACTGCTGTAATAAAATTTGCACATTCAAAGACAGGTTAGTCACATCATGTCATGCTGGTAAAACTGCCTGAAAAATCCCTAAAGACGAAAGTATACTTTGGCCATCTGCGTACAACAGTGCATGTGCGAGTGACTTGAGTGCTAATGCTGCTTCACGTGCGCTCGGAATTATCTTAAATACGAGTTTCCTAGATAAAAATTGCACATGAACACCCTCCTATTTCCAAACTTGATTGTGATAAACTCGTTATCATGACTTCAGAAGTGGGAATTATCAAATTTACGATAACACGTGAAGGCAGCAATAAAGGGTTAGTTCACCCGAAAATGAAAATTCAGTCATTAATTACTCACCCTCATGTCTTTCTACACCCGTATGACCTTCTTTCATCTTCAGAACACACAACACAGATATTTTTGATAAAATCCTATGGCTCAGTGAGGCCTCTATTGCCAGTGGGACAATTAACACTTTCAGATGCACAGAAGGTAGTAAAACAGTTGAGTACAGTGATTCAATTAATGTTATAAAGTGACCAGAATAATGTTTTTTGTGCGCCAAAAAAACATCATAACGACTTTTCAACAATATCTAGTGACAGGCGATTTCAAATCACTGCTTCGAAGCTTTATGAATCTTTTGTTTCGAATCACTGATTCGGTTCGCGTATCAAACTGCCAAAATCACGTGAAGTATTGAAATTGCGAAACACTTATGACTTAACGAAGCGTCGCTCACTGAAATCACATGACTTTGGTGCTCCGAACCACTGATTCGAAACAAAAGATTCGTAAAGCTTCGAAGCAGTGTTTTGAAATCGACCCTCACTTGTTGAAAAGTCGTTATTTTGGTTTTTTGGTGCACAAAAACAATTTTCATCGCTTGATAATATTAAGGTTTAACCACTGTACTCACATCAACTGTTTTAAATGTTTTAGTAGCTTTCTGGGCATCTGAAAGTGTTAATTATCTTGCTGGCAATAGAGGACTCACTGAACCATCAGATTTTAGCAAAAATATCTTAATTTGTGTTCCGAAGATGAACAAAGGCTTATGGGTGTAGAACAACATGAGGGTGAGTAATAAATGACAGAATCTTCGTTTTTGGGTGCACTAACCCTAAAAACAAAATCCACTAGATAATGCGCACGCGCCAAATGCGACTTTCCGCGCTCAACTGTGCGCGAGACGGAGAGTTCCATACGAGGTTGGACGTGGTAATATCCCAAATTAAATGTCCCACTTCAGACCTCAGTGAGTTCCATTCACTCATACGTCAAGTTCACATGTTGACCACATGATGTCGCAATCGCCATGACACAATGAGAGCATGTGTCAATTATGACAAAATAGAATAAAAATAACATAAAACAGCTGACAAAAACAAGAACGAATGTAACATTAAATGAACTTAATGCCTAATTGTTTTTACGTTCATATTCATTGGAAGCAGGACGCGCCGACATCTTGGAATTGATGTCAAATGTGTGCGTTTCGCTGACGTGGGGGTTGATCGATGTGCGCCAAATGAGTATTGACTTTGAGTAGCGTTCTAGATGTTATTTCCTAGAAGGTGGTGGGGAAAATCCAAAATCCAATCTGTTTGGAGCATTATACCTGGGCCTTTACCAAGATATTAAAGGGATCGTTCACCAAAAATGAAAATTCTGTCTCTATTTATTTACCCTCATGTCATTTGTAAGATTTGTCCAAATTTGTAAGACTTTCTTTCTTCTCCAAACTTTTTCAAAAGACATTTTGAGTTGCCTGTGCAGTAAAAGTCTATAATCCAGTGTTTTTTGGACAGCATCATCTTTTGAAAGTCATTCAGGTTTATAGCAACATGAGGGTAATGTGTAGTAAATGATGACATTTTTTCTTTTTCTCCGAACCATCTATTTAACACAAAGCAGTGGTTGTGCATGTCACACAGCAGCACTGGGAATGTTTAAGCAGGTGATAAAGACTTTTTTTCCTTCAGCAGGTGATAAGACTATCACATTACCGCTGGAAGACTATCTGCTGTCTAAGCAAACACTAATCCTGCTGTTTCTCTGCTTGTCTTCGGCAAGAAACAGATCGAGAGAGAGAGCTGCTGGGAAAACATTCAAGGATAGATAAAAAAAAAAAAAAGTGAGCGAGGGGATTGATTTAGTATAAAAGAGAGGGATGGGCAGCGTTTAAGCCCTTTTTCAGGAATGATCCGTAATCCAGAGCCCCTTTCTCTCTCTCTCTTCCTCCTCCTGTGGTTGTGTAATGACGGGTTGAGAGCGGAGCAGCCGAGGGGTCTTGTTCTCAGGATGTGGCGAGACCTGACTGGCTCCTTGGCTCAGCTGCTTGACTCCTCTCACACGTCCCCGTGGGGTCGGAGCCAAGCAGCATCGGGTTTCTGCGTTGCTGTGGAGACCAGCTGAGAAGAGGCGGAGCATGACTAAGCGGCCGGCGCTGCAGTGCTCCAGCAGTAGAGCTCAAAGGTCAGAACTAACCAGGGTAATCTCTCACGGACGACCACACTAGTATTCTGTGTAGAGCTCTAATAATCGCTCCCTGTCTCCTCATGCTGACGTCATTTCCCACTTTTCCAGGCAGGCAAGTTTTTTTTTTTAATGGGAAAGAGGTTTGCAGATATTTCTAGAAAACAAAAGAATGATTGAGGCCTTTTTTTTTTGACTTGTACCTGTGGTCATGTTAGTTTCATGTTAAAAGAGTTTAGACAAACTTGCTTCTTCTCAGAAAGAAATGTCGTATTTTTCCATGAAATCAAGGGAAAAATTATTTATTTATAATTTGTAATTAAAATTATTTTATAGAAAATATTTTTGTAATGTTAATCTATATTTACTTTGTTTTATTACAAAATTGTATTTTATATATTTTTTTGCATTGTGACTTACATTAGTATTATTTATATGCTGTATTTTTTAGTATTTTGAATTATCCTTTTATTTTTATGTTAGTTTTAGCAATTTTGTTTAGCTTTTTATTACATATTTTTATATTATTTCTATTTAGCTTTAATTTTACTTCATTTTAAGTTTTAGTCATTTTAGCTGCTCAGACAATATTTCTAATTTTCATTTAAGTTTATCTAATAATTTATATATAATTATAATATTTTATCTAGTATATCATATTAAATATTTATATATCGTTTTATTTCAGCTTTAATTACCAAAAACAATTTTTAATACTTTTAGTTTTAACAAGAACAACATTAATTCATTCAGATTAACATGTCTCATTATTTATAGTTATAAAAATAAAAATTTATATAGTTATATATTTCATGATGAAATATGGCATGACATTTCTTGAGTTTTAATGAAACATCACTCATATTTTTTGTAATTTATGTGTTAAGTTTTTTATTGTTTATTTGGAAAGTGAGATGTGAGCTGGCCTTTGATCCGACATCGGACTGCGACAGCAGGATTTCCTTTTTAGTCCAACAGACAATGTTTAAGATCTTCTTTAGGGAGTCCGGCACCCCTATTGTGTCTGCGCGGTGAGGGAGCGTCCTTCAGCATGACTCAAATGTCAGCTGTTTGTTTTAACCAAACTTGAGCATTTCGGTGAGGGGCTGGGGCCTGTTCGTCCACATACCAGAGCGGAATTGGGGGAAATGGGGGGTCAGGTCTGAAATCCGGAGGTGAAGAGGGGGTGGATTCAGTCCTCTTTTAGCCATAAAAGGAAATAAGTGCGTCATGGGTACTCATGAGCTCCAGATGTGTCAGCACAAGCCAAGTGTCTCGGCCTGATTCTGCATGCTGTGAGGGGCAGTTAATGGTGAATACTACTGATCATTGTTATTTACAGCTTATGTCAATGTGTCGGTCTGGACTGCAGTGCGTACGTTTGTATAACTTTGCAATTATTAGTAAATATTAGCTTTTGTTTATTTACTTGTCAGATTTAATATGCGGCAAAAGTCTTTATTAGTTTAAAAACATTAAAAATCTATTTCTATGTAAGAAACATATTCGCATAACAATAATTACAGCTCATTTTTACTTGAATAGACTAAGACTGAAATCTCCCAAACTGTCAAGACTATAGACCTTATGTGCACAGCCATCTTTAAAATTTTGTGTTTGAACTTCTGTTTTCGGGGCCTAGCTCTGTATATTTCTATGGTATCACTGTGAAACAGTAATAAGCTGGTGAAGGGGATTTACTTATTGTAGAGTTAGCGAAAGTTATCATGAGCATTTGAATGTAATAACAAATGTCAGTAGGTGATTTTAAAAGGGGCGATTCATTCATAAATCCGTAGGATCTTACCTTCATGCTGTGGAAATACAAACCAGAAGACCGAACACAATGAGCGCAGTGTTGAAAAGGGACGGGACTGCATAAGGTCTATATATTTTAACAGTTTATTTCGAATCAGCTATACAATTTACAACAATGCTATTATATATATTGCATCTTTAGCTCAAAGTTAAAGTAAAAATGTTCTATAGTTAACAAAAAGTTGATGCCTCTATCAAAAACTGTTTTTGTGGAGCGGCAGAACTTGCATTCCCACAGCTGCCATATTGAGTTATGATTTCTCCTATTTTCGTCATTTCCTCCTGTTTAGACTCGCTTTGACAAGATTACACTTGATGCTTGTAATCCGTGTACTCATTACAACAAGTAACTTTAGTTACATAACCAGATTACTTTATTAAGTAACACATTACTTTTAAATTTACAACAAAATGTACTTTTTAACTTTTTAAGAGTTACTTTTTCAAATAACTAACGCAAGTTACTCATTTACTTCTTCTCCTGCATCCGTTTCTTCTGTCTTCCAGAATGGCAGCACATCGGAAAAGCTTGTTTTGTTGAGCTGCGCCGTCTACTGTACAGGGTAGTGTTTCCCAAAAGAAACGCAGCCCAGGCATGAATTTGCATTTCCTTCAGCCTGAGGCTTATTCATTTCACTTTTGGTGTGAAAGGCCCTTTACATTTACAAAAAATAGAACTTTTTTGTTGTTATAAAAACTAACAAACTAACAGCCCAGCCCAGATGAGAAAAAGTAACTCAAAACTAATGTAATCCATAACTTTCCATAAAAAGTAACCCAATTAGTTACTTTTTTAGGGAGTAACACAATATTGTAATGCATTACTTTTAAAAGTAACCTTCCCCAACACTGCTTGTAATTGATACAAATTTTGACTTGATCAAACAAACTATTCTTCACAGAAATGCGCAGATTGTCGGAGAGATGGAGTCATGTGCGAGTCAAATTGTGACGCAAGTCCAAAGTGAGAACAAATACTGGAAAACAATTTAAAGAATCTCTGTTTTCTACAGATTTTGTGTGTGGGGGAGAGGGTTTGTACGATTTACAACAACAAATAACGGGGGCCTGGATGTTGTGCGGTGGACGTCCCACACATTCCAGAGAGACTCCTCACTGTTGCTTCACGTTGGTTTTTTGTTTGACTGTGCACCCCAGCACTCCATATGTTTCATCTTAGCCTTATTTGGAAATTGTTGGAAAGCGAAGTGGACGGAGCTTCGTATGTTTTATTTATTTAATGTTGCTCTATGTGTTGATGGGAATTAGTGATGGATAGATCATTAAATTGGATCTGCATGTCAGAAGTTGTCAGAACATACATGTAGAGAAATAATGTTCATAAACAAGCAGTTACGGTGTAATTCTAATCACCAATCCAATATCAAACCATAAAGTGAAAGACTTATTATAAACAGTAATGTACAAGATGCCAGACACAGTGTAATTTATTAAAATAAGTTCCTTCTGTAAATAATGTAAAATAATAATTTTTTTTAACGATAATAAATAAATTATATATATTATTATATATGTGTATGTATGTATGTTAAAGAACTATAATATATATTAAAATGAAATTTTCCTCACATTAAAGTAATATATTTACTATTTATTTTACTTCAATATAAGGAAGTTTTCATTTTAATATATATAATTGGTTATTATATATTATGGTTCTTTAAAATGGCAATTTGCTCTTACATTAAAGTAATATAAAATAAGCTCTCTATATATTTATATAATAATAATAATAATATATGGGGGCATTGGGATAGAGTATTATCTGGGCATTTCTTGACTTTTTTGTGAAATTCTCCATCCATCCATCCATCCATCCATCCATCCATCCATCCAATCACAAATCCAATATAGAAACTATAAAAACAGTGGAAAACATAATAAGATTTGAAAATACAGACCTGTAAAATAATAATCATAATCATAAGACACTAGATGGCCTTATACTCTGTTACTGTTTAACAAACCTCCGAATGAACACGTCTGTCATTTATAGATCCGACACCTGCTGTCTGTTGTGTGCTGACTCATCTGAAGCCTGAGAAGGGAAGTAACCAAACCTTGTAACAGTTTAATCTCACCTGGAGCTGCTCTGTATGATGTGGCGTAATAAACTGGCCTCACCTCGATGACCTCACCAGTAATTATGTCTCAGCACCTGTGCATGAGGTTTCCCTCTGGCGTCCTCACCTGTCTGTGCAGCTGTGACACAAACATGTCTCACAGTGATGTCATCACAGGAACAATGACTCCTAAGGCCTTTGATTCATTTAAATGTTTCAGCGTTAGTGTATAATCCCCACGCGGCAGTTAAACACTCACTGGCCATCAGCAGATAATGATAAGATTTGCACTTTGCTAGTATGAGCTGAGCGCATGTGGTTCTGGTTCTAGAAATGATTGCTAGAGTCATTTCAGGGCTCAACAATAATGTTTTTTTTTTTTTTATGTTGGCCCAGACTTGGGTAAATAGTTAAGATTTTTCATTTTAAATTTATATTAAACACATATAAATATTATTTCATTTACATTACTGCAAAAAATAATTTAAATATGTAGTATATGTAATATTGCTTTATACAAGCTGCTCGAAAGACGTATAAATTAATTATTTTATTTATTTATGTATTAAGTTGAGTATGTTTTGAGTTCTTGAGATTTTTGTATGATTTATTTTGTATATTTAATATATATACTTAACAAATCTTACATCTTGAGCTTTGGAAAGGTGCTATATAAATAAAAATATTATTTATTTAATTATGATCTCGAGGTTAATTATAAAATCTCAAAGTCTAAAAATATATTGATACATTTTGGTAGTATAATATTTATTTATTTATTATAAATTTTCTATTTTTTTTGTACCAAAATTTATCAATATATTTTTAGACCTTTGGAAAGGTGTTATTTTTTTTAATAAAATTTTTGTAAGATTTATATGTATTATATCATAATTTTTGGATATGTACTAACAAATCCTATATTGTGATCATTAAGATTTCAATAATTATGTATATTATAAAGCAGCACTGCATTATACCGTAGTATGATGAGCATAACAAATATTGGCTAAAATTGTCAGTTTTTATTTAGATTGTACTACTGATGCAGCTATTTCTGTTTTTTTTTTTTTGTTTTTTTTAAGTCAAGCTTGGTGGGACAATTATATGTAGCTTAAATGTTTTAGTTCATGATTGGTAATTCCAAGTGTTTCTTTTGGGAAAATGCAGAAGAGGCTAAAAAGACAGCGCCTCATATCGAGCTTTCACTCTTAGGCTTTCTTCTCCTTATTACATAAAGAGAGACTTGAGAAAAACAAGCTGTTTTTTATGCACATTCAGCACCCAACAGATTCAGCAGCCCAAAGACAGAGTTTTTCTGAAGCTTGATTTATGTTGTGTTGAAGTTTCACATAATGGCCATTTAAATTTGCACCAGTCTGATGACAGACTCGAATAGCGCTCTGACAGCTTGGCCTTTTCCCATAGCAAACACTCGCCAATCTCTGTACACAATCCAGCAGTCCTTCAGAGCTGAAGTCAGCATCTCTCTGTTGGGTGAGAGTGATCTCATTCCCCGAGGTGAACTCACAGGTGTGTGTGAAATGTAAACACTGGCCGAGACAGATCGCCCACCTGGTGGTCCGTCCATGCCCATCCTCATCGCTCATCTGTCTTCAGGTGCTGGATGGGAAATGGAGTGTTTGAGACTGTTTGGAAACAGGCAATAAACTAAATCCAAGCACCAGTGGACCTTGAAGCAGACAGAAATGAGTTTGAGGGGGAAGAACTGAAGCGCATGTGAGTGGAAACGTCCCTCACCTCTGATGCTCTCACTTCGGTCGTTGTCCTCGGTTCCTGCGTCGTATCAGTTTCGGCTCCGAGCAGACAGAGGCTGGATTTTTCCAGTGTTAATGTGTCTGAGCAGTCGGGGTAAGATGATTTCTCCAGACCCCATGGCTCGTCTCCACCGAAGTCTGAATGCCTTCCTGTGCCGCTCTCTGTCTCCAGTTTTGAACCAGAAAGCTCATATTTCTCCAACTCAGAGGAGTCGGTACTTTATTCAGGCGTTGTTCTGTTTTTGTGTCCAGCCTGTATAAGTCAAATCAGTTCTTTTTTAATTTGAATGCTGCTTTTCACAATCCAAAAGCCAGTTTACCGGAAATTGTTAATCCCCTAATGGTGTTTTTCAAAGTGCTTGTTGACAAGTTCACCTGATATGGTTATCTCAAAGAGTCAACTTAACCATTTATGTAAAGATAACTTTTTGCAAGTTGGCATAACACGGATTTATAATGAAAATTAAAGGTTAAAATCGATTAGATTAATATTACTAATTATTAATTGCACGTGTTTATTTATTTTAAATTTATAAATGTATTTTTTTTACTCTTAAAATCTAATTTTATTTATTTTTTACTCTTAAAATCTGAATTGAATAGATTTTAAGTTTATATCATTCTTGGTGCTCAAGAAACATGAAATGCTTATCAATATTTATTATAATTTTTAGCATTATTAATGTTAAAAAAGTTTTAATTGCTTAATATTTTTGTTTCTGGATTCTTTGATGAAAGAAATTTAATTAAAATAATTTTTTGTAACAATGTAAATGTCTACGGTCACTGATTTAATGCATTGTTGCTGAATACAAGTATTTATTTCTTTCAAATATATATTAGCGTATATGTTTTTTTATGACATCTTGATTGATTTTATATGACATGAAATGTTAATAGTTATGTTAGGTATTATGAACTAATAATGCACTTTTTCTAATGGTTTGAATCATCTCCAATAATGTATAATAAACAAACATGTATGAACAGTGAGCAATTGTGTATATTTATAAATTAACATAAACCTGGATAAACACATGCTGTAAAAATGTTGTTCATTGTTAGTTGATGATGCCTTGATTACAGTTAATGACTCGAATTGTGCTCCGTGTTTGTGTTTCAGGTGCTGTGTAACGGTCCAGGGACGTGCGTCCCACTGTGTGCCGCTGGGCTGCTCCTGGGCATCCTGGGCCTAAAAAGGGTCTTGATCGTCTATGTTGAGAGCATCTGTCGTGTGGAGACACTGTCTCTATCTGGGAAGATCCTCTACTACCTTTCTGACTACTTCTTTGTGCAGTGGGCACCACTGAAAGACAAATACCCAAAGGCCGTCTACTTAGGGAGATTGGTGTGAGAAGAACATTTATAAAAATCCATTCTCCAGACTTTTTTATGTCTGATATATAACTCTTTTAACTGAGAAGTTTTGATACTGTCCTTCACAGTTAAACTGATGCAAATCATTCCAATGCAGTTTCTGACGTGCTGAATACACAACTATGACAACTACCTCAGAGTTTTCGTTTTTTTTTTTTTAACCCAAACGGTCACGATGGGCTGATGAGATGTCCTGTCACACCTGCTCTACCTTTTACACCCATGAAAAGTCAACAAAATGAAACCACGTGCAGGTGCTTCTAATTCCATTCATAGTTTCAGCGATTTCCAACACTGCATGAAAAAGACAATATTTGACTTTCGATCAGGTTTGTCCCTTTCAGAGGTTATATTGCGAAAACTTCATTCTTAAATGTGTATGTATATACATTTTTCCTCAGTGTTTTTATGAAATATTGTCCAGCTCACTACACCATTCATTGTTGAGCTCTTCCTGTGCTGCTGTGTGGTTGGTTTTAGAGGAAATGGTGTGACTTAAAGACTAAACAGTGAGAGGAGATGGAAAAGCTGTAATTCTCAGCTGCAGCTCTTATTTTATGGCTCTGCAATTTCCTGCTATTCTTGTTTCTAGAGATGAGACGGCTGTCTTATACCTTTAGCGTGAGCTAAACATACCCTGATGGCTTCTTTTGTCTGACAGGACAAGTTCATGCAGGTAACTTAGTCAGCATAAAGTTCCTCCACTGTGATGTTTCTGAACATCTGTGAATGGATGATCCCATCAGACATGTCTGTCAGGTATGTGATGTCATGTAGAATTTGGTTATTATAAGCATGAATATGAAAATCACATTAATTTTGTCCACAGAGAAATTGTTTTCTAATAATAACAAACATTACTATGCAGACCTACTATGATCTTTGAAAATAAGAGATGATATATGCGTCTGTAGAAAGCAATGTGATTGCAACAGAATATTTTGTGGTTTCATCCTTCAAATCAGTGATTCTTTCCTGCAAAACAGAATTTAAGTACACAGTCTTGTACCTTTTATACATTTTTTGTTTCAAATTAAAAATTTTAATGGTTATTTATGGAACTTGGAACACTTTAGTGAATATTTTTAAACCCTCAATGGAGAAAATGACTGGAAGACATTTCCAGAACCAAGGCCAAAACATGTAATGCCAAAACATATGCATTTTAAGTAACTGATAAGCTTCACCCAAAAATTAAAATTCTGTCATTACTCTCCCTCCTGTCGTTCCACACCCATAAGACCTTCGTTCATCTTGGGAAATTAAATAAGTATTATTGATAAAATCTGATGGCTCAGTGAAGCCTGCATTGACAGCAAGTTAATTACCACTTTCAAATGCGCAGAAATGTACTAAAGATAGATTTAAAACAATTCATGTGACTATAGTGGTTCAACCTTAATGACAAGAATGCTTTTTATGCACCAAAAAACAATATAATGACTTTATTCAACAATATCTAGTGATGGGCTTCATGAAGCCCAACGAATCTTTTGTTTCAAATCAGTGGTTCGGAGTCATGTGATTTGAGTAAACGAGGCTTCGTTACGCCATAAGTGTTTTGAAACGTTTCGAAATTTCAATGGTTCGTGTTTTGATACACACTCTGAACCACTGATTCGAAACTTCATGAAGCAGTGTTTTGAAATTGGCCATCACTAGATATTGTTACTCAAAGTCGTTATTTTGTTTTTTGGCACACAAAAAAATATTCTCGTCGCTTTATAATATTAAGGTTGAACCACTGTACTCACATGAACTGTTTTAAATTTATTTTAGTAGCTTTTTGGGCGTCTGAATGTGTTGATTACCTTGCTGTCAATGGAGGCCTCACTGAGCCATTGGATTTGATATCTTAATTCATGTTTTGAACGTGAACGAAAGTCTTACAGGTGTGGAGCGACTTGAGGATGAATAAATAATGACAGAGTTGTATTTTTTGGGTGAACTAACCCATTAAAATTAAGTTTTTGAGGAAGGGGTAAAGATCAAATACCAGCAGCAAATGTAATTCAGTTTAAGAGAAACCGTAAAGACCATTGTAAATCTATAACGAATCCAGATTGAGTTTCAAATCTTAATTGTATCTCTATTACATTACATTAAACAGGCTTATCTTATTATCGTCAGGAGTTGCAGACAAAAACGTACTTACTAACCTAGTCATAAATTACACACTCTTATCAAGGAAGATCAAAACAACTCTTTATCTCTCATTGACTAGCATTTACATTACATAGCTACTGTTATCAATATCTTTCCCAGTTGACTATGCAGAATTTCTGCTCTTAATTCTATGTTGCAATTGATTTCAGTTGGCAAAAGGCCTTCAGTGTCTGATCAAAGTTGACAGGTAAAACACTTGGCGAAGCTCCAAACAGGTACCGATTGTGTTTAAAGTTATTATTAGGTTAATCATGAATAGAAAGCAACCTTAGAGGAAATGTCTTCATGTTTTCTTATTTGTGCAGCACAGGTTCAAAGATACTGATCTGCTCTGACAAACCACCTCCATGATAGTTTTTTTTCTTTTTCACTTAAACATTTCAAACAAAAACAAACCCTGACATTAGAGCACCACCCACATCATGCTCAGCATCAGTCGGGCATTTAAAGCTACTTTCAGAAAATGATTATGCAGAAATTGGATGCCTGTTTGTTGTGTGTTTGATTTCTGTTCGTGAGTTGTGGTTACTTTTATATATATATATATATATATATATATATAAAACCTGTTCCTTCCCTTCAGGCATACTGTAATAAATAATAATAATATATAGCAATGCTTTAGTTTACACCAACATAAAATAACCAGTTTTTGTCAAAATATTGTTATTGTCTGGTTTCTTATTTGCTTTTTATTTCTTATTTAGCCTATTTTTTATTTTTTTAAATCATTTATAAACTTTTTAAAAGCATTAAAAAAGCTTCATACTATTCAAAGTTATAGCTTTCCCCCCATAGTTGTTTTTAATAGTTTAATCTGTTTAGTTTAATAATGAAAAGCCTTAAATAATGTTGTCATTTGACTTTAGTTAAAAAAGTTACCAGTGAAATGCTGATCTCGCCAACAAAGCATTGAGAATATATAATGAAAGGATTATTACACCATACAATTGTAGCGATAAGCCACAGTGTTCCAGTAAACAGAAACTCGGTCAATAGTTTTGCCAGGTGATCTATTACTTTCTCCAGTGGCACTAAGAGCGAGAGAAACAATAGACGCTATGATATGCAGAACCTAAGCTTCTGATTGGCTGTAGAGGCGCGTCAGTCACTTCGCTCCACCCCAAATCCGCGATAAAGAAGCTGGAAGTTTTTTGCGCGAGACACTGTCTGCTGTGTAAACTCACTGAGCTCGCGGATTATTCATGCACACGGAATCAACTGTACTGTGATTTTTACTGCAACTTTAGGACTTTTCTTCACTCATTCTCTGTTGGTCAGTTCATTGACTTTAGGAGACAAGGCAAAAAGTGAATCATGACTCAGTTTAACAAGGGACCAGCCTACGGGTTATCTGCGGAGGTTAAAAACAAGGTAAACTGAACATTATTTCTTTGTTTTGAATTTTCATTTATCCATGTATACAGTTTTGGTATGTATGTATCAGATTTGGTGTGTATTAAAGGATCAGTATTACTGTAGGACACTTTAAAAAAGTAGTTTTTTTGTGCATGATACTACTATTGTTAGTTTGTTTTTAATATGGTTTAGTATACCCCCCCCCCCCCCCCCCCCCCGTGTTTTATAGGTTATGTAAGACTTAAACATGGCCATCAACGTTACATTGAGTTACATGTACCTTTGAGTGGAGATGAAGCCAATTAAATTTGAATTTAAAGGCACATTTATTATAACAATAAGCAAATATAATGATAATTTGGTATTGGATTAAATGTAAAATGTCCATGCACTAAGTTAGCAACCCCTAATTAAAAAGTTTCTAATCATATGCTCAATACATCATATTAGCAACAGAAAAGAAATGTATTCTCCTCAAGTTGAGTTCAGAGATGGGGATCTCCATGGTTTAGGTTTTTAATATTGTCATTTCAAAAGATCGTTGTTGAGTGAAAACATCCTCATTAAAAGTCATTTTGGGAAAACAGTAGTAATTGGCATATCATCCCTCATATTGATCAGACAGGATGTTGTATGCAATAAAATGCATAAGAATGACACCCCCATTCAAATTGCTTAAGCATGACATCATCCGTGCTATTTTAGACTCAAGTTATCTTAGTTTTCAGCTCAACAGGTAAATTAATTTAATATTTCACCTCTGAAGTGAACAAGGTCTAACCTCTTCGGAAGTAAGGATTTCATCTTGGAATTTTAAGCATTCCTAAAATGTGACGACAGTGCCGCAACAGCTGTGATGTGTATAATCCGGTTCCATTCAGAAGAGTTCAGCTTAAGGCTCTGTCAATGTGTACACTGTGATAATGACCTATTTAGCTCAATGAATCAATGTTGCTTTTTTTAGCCAGATGCTTTTCGAGAAATATTTCAACCGGAAGTTAAGATTCTGTCATTATTTACTCACGCTTTCATGTTGTTTCAAACCCTTTCATCAACACGAAGGGGACTGCAATGCAGCTGGAGCTTTCAAGTTTCAGAAAGAATGCAAAAACACCATAAAAGTAGTCCATTTATAAATTGTGTGCTAGATTTCTGGTCTTCTGAAACTGGACCATACCTAATATTTAAGTCAATATTCTCTGATAATCTTCTCTTCAGTGTAAACTGCTGCATCCAGGATCATTGGGTTCAAGAATCAAATTCAGATCTGTTTTATCAAAATGGTTTTGTTAAACTGGATTCGTTGAAAAGATCCATCTCTAAAGAACGATTCATTCACAAATTGCTACTTGTCTCAGGAACTTTTATGAAGGTGTCAATTATGGCTCGCTTTCATGTTGCTTTCTTGCCATTTCGCAGTCTCAGTTCTCATGCAGTTTCAATGATCGTTGAAAAGAGTGGCCATGATGTGGCTCAAATTCACGTTTTGTGTGTCGCAGCTCAAAGAAAGTCATGCGCAAGTAATGAGTAAGTGATGATAGAATTCAAATTTTTGGGTCCTTTATGTGTAAAATGAAAAGCATGTGTCTAAAATTTTTTGTGGAAAGTAGTTCCATTACAGCATTTCTTTTTTTAATCCACGGCTTATTTTCCATTTTTACTTGTTTGGACAATGAAAGGCTACAGGAAAAGTGTCCTTTGTTTTTTTTGCATGCTTACAGGTCCTTCTTTTGAATTAAAGAGCTGTTGATCTTGGCAGGTACTTATCCTTGTGTAATACTAGTAAAATGGACTTGCAGTGCTGACACTTCAGGCATTTATCAGCAATTTAATGTTTTTTTATTTTTTTGTTGCTCATAAAGCCTGAATTTATTTGATCAAAATAGAGAAATAACTAATATGTTGAAAACTTAATTACAATTAAAAGTAATTGTTTTAAATTGTAATATGTTTAAAAGTGTAATTTATTCCTGTGATGCAAAGCTGAATTTTCTGCATACTCTAGAGTTCAGAAATCATTATAAAATGCTGATTTGCTGCTCAAGAAACATTTCTTCTTATTATAATTGTAGAAAATGTTGTTACTGCCTAATGATTCTTTATCAAAACTATGATTCTTTTTTTCAGGATTCTTTAATGTATACTGAGTTCAAAAGAATAGCATTTATTTGAAATAGATTTTTTTTGTAACATAATATAACATATAAAAGACATTTAATTTAATTTAATGCATCCTTGCTTTAATAAATGTATTGTATCTGACCTCAAACATTTGGACGGTACTGTAGATGAGGCCTGTACATACAGCTCGGCCTCATCTTACATGAGTCTTTGCGATATATGTCCGTTGTCTTACTAAAAAATATATACATTTTATATAGAAATTTGAATAATAATATATAACCATAATAAATAATACAACATTATACATAATTTATGTTCGCATAAAAAAGATTTTTAATAATATATATCAATTCAATCAATAACTATATTTTACTATTTGGAAACTGGAAAATATAGAACGCTCTTTACTGTTTTTTTTTTTTTTCTTTTTTGTTGTGTACTCCTAGTTCTGTTTTTTCTCTTGTTTTGTGTTTCACTCTTGCACTCGCTTCTCCGCTGAAAGCCAGTCTCTCTTTTCTTTGCCTTCCTTTTCTGCTTTTCCTGAACTTTGGAGGGGAAATGAGTCGAAGCGAAAGAGATTTAGAAGTGTTAGAGCCCAGTTAGTCAAGTAGTAAAATGTCCTGTAAATGTAAATGTCATCGCCCA
Organism: Opsariichthys bidens; assembly: GCA_037194245.1. Classification (NCBI taxonomy): domain Eukaryota; kingdom Metazoa; phylum Chordata; class Actinopteri; order Cypriniformes; family Xenocyprididae; genus Opsariichthys; species Opsariichthys bidens. The sequence continues at coordinate 11,015,687 of CM074301.1, read as the reverse complement.
TCTTGTCAAATAGAAATTAAAATTAAAAATTATAAAAAAACAAAAAAAATGAATTTGTTTTGTTTACCAATCAAAATAAAACTCCTCTCTGGTGTAACTCAGACATACAAACAGCAGGGGGGGGGGGGGTACGGGCCGCTTCCTCATCAATCATCCCCCGTTAAGTTCAAGCAGCAGTGAAGATTTGTGTCAGGCTTTTTTTTTTTTTACACATTGGAAGAGTCAATAACGACCTATTTTTTATTGTGACCATTCCTGTTACATTATATTAATCATATCAGTTGTTTTTGCCATGTTGTTTTCCTCAGACAGCAGATAGAAGAACACCCATTCCTGAATGAGAGCTTTTGGAAGCCATTGGCAGTATTCTATGGAAATGTTTTTGATTTTGGTATCTCTGTCTGTTTAGTAGTTAGTGTAATATATTGTCATTGCTTCCAAGATAGAGCTGCACGATTCTGGAAAAATTGAGAATCACAATTTTTTTTTTTTGTTTGTATTGTTTTTTTGTTGTTTCTAGAGATCACGCTTTTAAACATATTTCAATGCTTCACTCATAAATACTTGTTTCATTACTGGATAAAACAGTGTTTTTGAATGAATCTCTTGAATGAATGATTCTACGGAGCCCCACACAGACATGCAGGAAATACATAGTAGGCTAAATTACTAATTTGTTCTCTTGATTTACTAAATCGAGGGAAAGAAATGCTAAATCGTGCGTACGATTTAGCAAATCGAGGGAACGAAATAGTAAATAGTGCATACGATTTAGCAAATCGAGGGAACGAAATGGTAAATCGCGCAAATGATTTAGCAAATCGAGGGAAAGAAATGGTGAATCATGCGTACGATTTAGCAAATCGAGGGAACGAAATAGTAAATAGTGCATACGATTTAGCAAATCGAGGGAACGAAATGGTAAATCGCGCAAATGATTTAGCAAATCGAGGGAACGAAATAGTAAATCGTGCACACAGTTTAGCAAATCGAGGGAAAGAAATGGTAAATAGTGCATACGATTTTGCAAATCGAGGGAGCGAAATGGTAAATCGCGCAAACGATTTAGCAAATCGAGGGAAAGAAATGGTGAATCATGCGTACGATTTAGCAAATCGAGGGAACGAAATAGTAAATAGTGCATACGATTTAGCAAATCGAGGGAACGAAATGGTAAATCGCGCAAATGATTTAGCAAATCGAGGGAACGAAATAGTAAATCGTGCACACAGTTTAGCAAATCGAGGGAAAGAAATGGTAAATAGTGCATACGATTTTGCAAATCGAGGGAGCGAAATGGTAAATCGCGCAAACGATTTAGCAAATCGAGGGAAAGAAATGGTGAATCATGCGTACGATTTAGCAAATCGAGGGAACGAAATAGTAAATAGTGCATACGATTTAGCAAATCGAGGGAACGAAATGGTAAATCGCGCAAATGATTTAGCAAATCGAGGGAACGAAATAGTAAATCGTGCACACAGTTTAGCAAATCGAGGGAAAGAAATGGTAAATAGTGCATACGATTTTGCAAATCGAGGGAGCGAAATGGTAAATCGCGCAAACGATTTAGCAAATCGAGGGAACGAAATGGTGAATCGTGCAAACGATTTAGCAAATCGAGGGAACGAAATGGTGAATCGTGCAAACGATTTAGCAAATCGAGGGAACGAAATGATGAATCGCGCAAACCATTTAGCAAATCGAAGGAACGAAATGGTGAATCGTGCAAGCGATTTAGCAAATCGAAGGAACGAAATGGTAAATAGTGCACACGATTTAGCAAATTGAGGGAAAGAAATGGTAAATCGCACAAACCATTTAGCAAATCGAGGTAACGAAATGGTGAATCGTGCAAACGATTAGCAAATTGAGGGAAAGAAAATGGTAAATAGTGCACAACGATTTTTAGCATTGAGGGAAAGAAAAATAAAAATCGCACAAACCATTTAGCAAATCGAGGGAACTAAATGATGAATCGCGCAAACCATTTAGCAAATCGAAGGAACGAAATGGTGAATCGTGCAAGCGATTTAGCAAATCGAAGGAACGAAATGGTAAATAGTGCACACGATTTAGCAAATTGAGGGAAAGAAATGGTAAATCGCGCAAACCATTTAGCAAATCGAGGTAACGAAATGGTGAATCGTGCAAACGATTTAGCAAATCGAGGGAACGAAATGATGAATCGCGCAAACCATTTAGCAAATCGAAGGAACGAAATGGTGAATCGTGCAAGCGATTTAGCAAATCGAAGGAACGAAATGGTAAATAGTGCACACGATTTAGCAAATCGAGGTAAAGAAATGGTAAATAGTGCACACGATTTAGCAAGTCGAGGGAACGAAATGGTAAATCACGCAAACCATTTAGCAAATCGAGGTAAAGAAATGGTAAATGGTGCATACGATTTTGCAAATCGAGGGAGCGAAATGGTAAATCGCGCAAACGATTTAGCAAATCGAGGGAACGAAATGGTGAATCGTGCAAACGATTTAGCAAATCGAGGGAACGAAATGATGAATCGCGCAAACCATTTAGCAAATCGAAGGAACGAAATGGTGAATCGTGCAAGCGATTTAGCAAATCGAAGGAACGAAATGGTAAATAGTGCACACGATTTAGCAAATTGAGGGAAAGAAATGGTAAATCGCACAAACCATTTAGCAAATCGAGGTAACGAAATGGTGAATCGTGCAAACGATTTAGCAAATTGAGGGAAAGAAATGGTAAATAGTGCACACGATTTAGCAAATTGAGGGAAAGAAATGGTAAATCGCACAAACCATTTAGCAAATCGAGGGAACTAAATGATGAATCGCGCAAACCATTTAGCTAATCGAAGGAATGAAATGGTGAATCGTGCAAGCGATTTAGCAAATCGAAGGAACGAAATGGTAAATAGTGCACACGATTTAGCAAATCGAGGTAAAGAAATGGTAAATAGTGCACACGATTTAGCAAATTGAGGGAAAGAAATGGTAAATCGCACAAACCATTTAGCAAATCGAGGGAACTAAATGATGAATCGCGCAAACCATTTAGCTAATCGAAGGAATGAAATGGTGAATCGTGCAAGCGATTTAGCAAATCGAAGGAACGAAATGGTAAATAGTGCACACGATTTAGCAAATCGAGGTAAAGAAATGGTAAATAGTGCACACGATTTAGCAAGTCGAGGGAACAAATTGGTAAATCATGCTCAATTTTCTGAATTTTTACTGAATACTGAATTTGTTTCTTGCATGTGGGGTACTTCGTATGATTCAATGACGCCATAAATTTAAGTACTTGTTGCCACGTACTGGTGTAACGATGTAATTGCTACAATCATTATTTGAAGCGGTAAGTTACTTTCAAAAGGTGATTTGCTCTATTTTTTTATTTATTTGCGCTACCGTAGATATCAGTGTTTATATCTGAACAATAAACTTTTATCCCAGTACTTCTGTTATTAATATGAATATTTGTAATAGAAATAATCATACTGTGATGTTTAAAAGATGGTTTATGAAGCTGTTTCACGACCTATACACGACAACTGCTCTTTCTGGCTCATCGGCAGCGCGAACATACAATTGAATGACAACAAAAGTGATTTTGGTTTAATAGACGCAGGAGAATCACTGTCATTTAGGAATGAGATGAGGAAGGTGTTTGAGTCGAGATCGTGATCTTTTTACGATTATTTGTGCAGCTCTAATAGGAATATTTTCGATTTTGGTAGTTCTGTTTAGTAGTTAGTTTAATACATTGTCTTGTACATTCCTTCCAAGACTTTTCCTTTATCAGAGCATTAAATATGCAGCAATTCCCCCAAAATGTTTGGATGTGGTTCCGCCGATACCTTGATTCTCTCAGGCATGTAATAAATTCATATTATTCTTGGCCCTCACACTCATCTCATTCAGTTTGCATGTCCGTCTTGCGGTTTTTAAAATGCGTCAGTAATGGGCCCACAGCTCAAGCCCTGGTGTGCTGAGGAGGAGAGGCCAAAGGTCAGAATAGGACAGTCACGGCGGTTCTTAGGTAAACTCAGACCTGGTTAACTTGACGGCTTTGATCCGTTGCTCTCTAATGCCACATTCCATCTTGATCCTCGGCATAAAAACACTTTTACCGCCATACTGTGACTGCTGATGGGCAGCCAGCCCAGTGAGGGGCCATTACATTCCCCGCAATGTGCTGATCAGCAATAATTTCTAGGATTGGATGAGGCTCTGCAAAGTGTGGCCACTGTGATTTAACCCTGTGTTGCCATTTTAGGAAGAACAGGAAAGTGTGTTTTCCTGAGGCTATTGTTTGCCGTCTATTGTTCAGCAGGATCTTATAACAGTGTAAACAGTCAAGGCTTTTTTAAGATTTTAAAAGAACGTTTATTCAAGGTTTGAAAGCCTTTTAACCAAAGCTTGTTGTCTATGAACTTCCCCACTCTGAAGCATTTAACAGCTTTGTGGTTTTTGTGTGTTATTTTGTCATTGTCTCATATTTGATGATGAGTGTTAAGTCAAGTATCATTATTATTACTGCTTGGTGTTTAACTCATCCCATAGCGCACATTAATGATACCAAATCGTGTGGTTTAATGAGGAGAGGTGTGCTATTAGACATCGGCAACCACTCAGAACGGGCTAGAAATTAGAGCTGCATGATTAATGAATTAATCAGTCTTTTTTAACATCACAGTATCATTATTTCTGTCTTTAGTTTATATTTAAAGTTTATAGTTCGGATATAAACACTGATGTCTATGGTAGTGATGAAAATAGAGTAAATCACCTTTTGAAATGTGACATTTCAAGTAAATATTGTATCATTACACCAGTAGGTGGCAACAAATGACTGTAAAAAGTGCATTTGTCATTGAATCAGTCATTCAAGAGATTTGTTTAAAAAGGCTGATTCAGACAGTTATGAAACAAGTGAAGTCTTTGTGTAACAAGATTTTTATATTTATATGATGAGTCATCACGATTTAAAAATATTCAAATTAATTAATGGTTTTTAAATGGATTGTTGTATTTAGTTGTCTATTCAGAATCGTGATCTCCATTTGAAACCAAAAAAAATTGTGATTCTCAGTTTATCCAGAATCATGCAGCTCTATTAGAAATGGCTCAAAACACCCTGTCAACCAACTAGCAACCATTTTCTTCTCAAAATATAGTTAGAATGGACTCTTTTAATAGAGCCACATAGCAACCACTGAGAACACTCAGGCAACACCAATATGCGAGCAACCAATCCAAACACTCTAGCAATCACCTAGCAACTGCATAGCAATGCCCTAGAAACCAATCAGAATGCCATAAAAATCACATGTCAACACCCTAGCAATACCCTAGAACTGCTTTCTTTTGAATATTACACTCATTTTCTTCTTTAAAACTAAAAAAAATCTTGTTCACACCACGAACGATAACTTTAACGATAATCATATTTGCGTCCACACCAACGAACGATAATGGTCTGTTTATTCTATGCTCCCACGCTGTGGTTTTAAAGTGTGTACAACATGTTTTTGCTCTTTTTGCATTTTCAATGCTTTAACCAGCAGATGTCCTCGGCATGCTGTGTTTTGAGTGAATCGATCTAATCTAACAGTGAATTTAGCTGACAAAGTCAATATAGTGAAATAAAATCAATGCTTAGTCTTTTTAACTGCAGCTTCAAAGGAAGCAAAACAATGTTGTCGAAACTAACGCTGGATACCTGAGGTAATTTTATGTTACACTGCTAGCTCGTTATAATGATCTCATCGTTAATACTTCTCACCATTTATTCCGAAGGTATGATCGATTGTTTTCCATATATCTTTTTTCTTTAAACTGTCCTTGAAAAGGAGGGTTGAATTGTCAAACAAGTGGCTTTTTCTGGACCTCGGTGATTAACTTCTCTGAAATGTTGTCTGCCATTTTAAATGCGTGAGCCCTTAAATTAGAATGGATTCTGATTGGCTGTCAGTGTTTATCGTTCAATAGTTGGGAAAAAAATCGCTCTGAAAGTGATCCCAACGATATCGTTTCGGTATATCGGTATCGTTGTAGCTCAGGTGTGGGCACTGCTATTGTTTTATATTTAGAATGATTTTTAGAACTATATCTTTATTGTTATCTTTACAGTTATCGTTATCTTTATAGTTATTGTGGTGTGAACTGGCCTTTAGGGTTGGCTCTTTTGATTGAAGCCAGTAAGCAACCACTCAGAACACACTAGTAACCACCTAGCAACACCCTAAAAACCAATTAAAACACTGTAGCAGTCTTCTAGCAATGGCTTACTAACCAATCAGAACACCCTAGTAACCACCTAGCAACACCCTAAAAACCAATTAAAACATGTTAGCAGTCTTCTAGCAATGGCTTACTAACCAATCAGAACACCCTAGTAACCACCTAGCAACACCCTAAAAACCAATTAAAACATGTTAGCAGTCTTCTAGCAATGGCATACAAACCAATCAGAACACCCTAGTAACCACCTAGCAACACCCTAAAAACCAATTAAAACACTGTAGCAGTCCTCTAGCAACGGCTTACTAACCAATCAGAACACCCTAGTAACCACCTAGCAACACCCTAAAAACCAATTAAAACACTGTAGCAGTCCTCTAGCAACGGCTTACTAACCAATCAGAACACCCTAGTAACCACCTAGCAACACCCTAAAAACCAATTAAAACACTGTAGCAGTCCTCTAGCAACGGCTTACTAACCAATCAGAACACCCTAGTAACCACCTAGCAACACCCTAAAAACCAATTAAAACATGTTAGCAGTCTGCTAGCAATGGCATACAAACTAATCAGAACACCCTAGTAACCACCTAGCAACACCCTAAAAACCAATTAAAACACTGTAGCAGTCCTCTAGCAATGGCTTACTAACCAATCAGAACACCCTAGTAACCACCTAGCAACACCCTAAAAACCAATTAAAACATGTTAGCAGTCTTCTAGTAATGGCATACAAACTAATCAGAACACCCTAGTAACCACCTAGTAACACCCTAAAAACCAATTAAAACATGGTAGCAGTCTTCTAGCAATGGCTTACTAACCAATCAGAACACCCTACTAACCACCTAGCAACACCCTAAAAACCAATTAAAACATGGTAGCAGTCTTCTAGCAATGGCTTACTAACCAATCAGAACACCCTAGTAACCACCTAGCAACACCCTAAAAACCAATTAAAACACGTTAGCAGTCTTCTAGCAATGGCTTACTAACCAGTCAGAACACCCTAGTAACCACCTAGCAACACCCTAAAAACCAATTAAAACATGGTAGCAGTCTTCTAGCAATGGCTTACTAACCAGTCAGAACACCCTAGTAACCACCTAGCAACACCCTAAAAACCAATTAAAACATGGTAGCAGTCTTCTAGCAATGGCTTACTAACCAATCAGAACACCCTAGTAACCACCTAGCAACACCCTAAAAACCAATTAAAACATGGTAGCAGTCTTCTAGCAATGGCTTACTAACCAGTCAGAACACCCTAGTAACCACCTAGCAACACCCTAAAAACCAATTAAAACCTGGTAGCAGTCTTCTAGCAATGGCTTACTAACCAATCAGAACACCCTAGTAACCACCTAGCAACACCCTAAAAACCAATTAAAACATGGTAGCAGTCTTCTAGCAATGGCTTACTAACCAATTAGAACACCCTAGTAACCACCTAGCAACACCCTAAAAACCAATTAAAACATGTTAGCAGTCTTCTAGCAATGGCTTACTAACCAGTCAGAACACCCTAGTAACCACCTAGCAACACCCTAAAAACCAATTAAAACATGGTAGCAGTCTTCTAGCAGTTTTCCCACGAAATTGGGCAACTTTCACACTGTTGCCGTGGGTTGTTTAGGTCGACGGGTTGAAGCAACCCCACCACCACCAAAACTCGTTTTCTTTAGCCCAAGAAACGCGAACGAGGAAGGTTATAAGTGATTGGGAAGGTTTTGAATTAGACTGGTTTTGTTACGCAACCCTGGCAATCACTCAGCTCTCATCTAGCTAGCCTAGCTTTGCTAAATGAGAATATTCCACACATCTTCAACATAAAATGTAAAAATCTAGCTACGACTGTTTTTCATGTTGTCTGTCATTTTATGATTTTAAATTTTTTTTTTTCAAATCTGAAAAGCCAGTTGAATTCACATGTATAGTAGAGCAAATCTTTCCATGTTGTCTATTTGACTGGGTATTTCCAGAGCTCATGGTTAAATATTGCCTAATACTGGCTGAACTAGTTGCTCACATGTGATTAAGTAGGCACGCATGATTTCAGCACAATACCCAACTTTAGTCAGAGAAAAGGGTTAACTGAGTGCGTTCTTTTGTTTGACAAGTTTGCTTTTGCATGGTGATTCTTAATCATTCTGTAAACTAACTTTAGAAGCTGTTCTTCTTTTTGAAACAAATAGGCTTTTGTTAGAGGATTGTAGATGTCGCTAAACTATATACTTCTGTGTTTGTATGTGTTTTTATCTTGTAAACCCAAGGTGAAAAGGTCACCCCGCCCCTCCTCCATTGCCATCACTGTTTCATCGATCTCTGAGGGACAGTTTGTCGAATTGATCGTGTCTCATTGAGAGCCCTTTCACTCCCTGACCTTTTTATAGTCAGATGTTTGCTCGGTTTTTGTGCTGTCATCAGTAAACTCAGAATTATGAGTGGGGGAGGGGAGCTAGAGGTCGGACTCCAGTGGGATCAGCCCACAACCTTCCAGAATGTTCTTCTTCTGTAAATGCCTCCAACATCTCCATTAAGGGTCACTTTTCCACATCTTTCTCTCTTTTTTTTTTTCTACCACTGGCTGGTTTCCCAGTGGACTGGAAGGAAGGACAAGACAGGCACATGGTTCTCCAATCTTTCCTCGGTCTCTCTGTGGAGCTCTTCTGTTCTTTCCCCTCCTTTTGCCAGTTTTGATTTTCCGATTCATGTCTAGTATAAATCTTCCCAGTCAATGGCTCATTATATCAGAGATATAACATTCTTTGTCTCCCACTACATCTGAAATCATCCAGTGCTCTTTTGAACTATTTGAAGCATACCAAAAGTTCTGCAGTCCATCAAAGATGAGAGACTGTGCACGGTTTAGCTTTTTGTCTGTCATTATAGGAGAAAAGTCATCTCGGCTGACCTCAAATTGCACAAGGGAACTGCCACAACACCCCACACACCATTTTTTCCTAGTGGTCTCACATTCTGACTGCTGGGCTTTAGTGTGGGAGGATGTCTGATTGATCTTCAGCTTGCTCAGAGCCCTTCTATGGAAGTTTATGGGCCCCAAGCTATATCTTAAAATCCCTCGGGAGAAATAAAAATAGGCACAAAGGAGACCGTTGTTGGCATACAGTAAGAGCTAAAACATTATTGTATCATACTGAAATCACTCTGGTGATGCTGAGCACATTTTGAGACATTGTTGAGTCATAAGTGTTGTGATTCTAAATTAGTATCATATTCAAATACCGTTGTGTGTTCATTAATCGAGGTATTATTACCATAGTGCCACTTTAACTGTGAAATTGTTTCCCTAAGGGGCTATTTCTATGATTTGACCCTTAAAAATGACGCGTTAGTAAAGTTCATTTTAATATTGTTTACTTGAAAAATAATTGGGTTTATGAAGATTTTTGAAGGAAATAAATACTGTGATCAATTTACTGCATCCTTGCTGAATTAAACGTAACAGTAAAGATATTTTACGTGTTTGTGCTGGAAATAAGTTTTGAGATAGCAGACTGCTTCTTGAAGGACATGAGGAAAGCTCTTATCATGTTTTGGCTGTTTAGTGAGACATCTCTAGGAGCCTCTTTCCAACGCCTACTACCTGCTCCACCCTTTTCCCCTATATGTCTCTCTCATGATCTGTCAGTCTGACTCTGAACACCGAAATTGAAGCGGAGCCTCTGTGATAAAAGCCTTTTCCTGGAACTGATATTCATGCTCCTTTTAATGGGTTTAAACTTGCTGTAAATATTAAAACCGAAGTATTTAATGTCCTTTTATTTCTTTACATAATAAAAAAAATCATGTAAACTGTTTTTTGAAGGTTTATACTTGAAGCTGAAGTACTGCTCATGGAGAAGAAAAACATACTTTGAAGTGCTTGCAAAGGCATGTTTATTCATACTTGGGTTACCTATTTGAATAAACCACTTATTGAAATGACTAAACCCTAATATTAAACTTTGACGCCTCAAATCATGCAGCCTGTTAAGTAGAGATGCACTATTACTTACTAAGACTAAACATCCATTGAAGGCACAACTGAGGGTCATTGAAACAAGGATGGGCTCTTTTGACCAGCAAGCAAGCAATTACATAGCAATGCACTTAAAACCCCCTCCAAATACCTCAACAAATGCTGTAGCAAACTCTCACATTTCATTCAGGCATTTTAAAAAAAATCTAGTTTACCCTGTTGTTAGTCATAGTTGTCTATTCTTGAATTGATATTATTCAATGTCAGCAGGTCACCTGTGCTATTTACAGTTAGAAAAGTCCTGAGAAAGAGCGAAACGGCCAGAATGGATTCATGCAGCCACTCTTTGTGGGGATTTTATGCTTTGTTGCTGACAGAATCGCATGACGGCGCTACATCACATGCCTTAATAGCAAACAGTGCTATTCATAAAGGAAAAATTCAAACGAAGCCAGAAAAGGATTTTTTATTGGGAATCTGATTTAATTAAGCTGAATTTGATGATTTTCCATTTGCTCTAATGCAGCTTTTAACAGACGAAAAACTGCTGTTTTGGTTCTGTCATGTGTTTTGAACTCAAACACATTTTTCACGAGGATCAGCAAAGTCTATTGACGTTACAGTAGTTGAGATAAGCATGTGACACATAACCATAGAATCTAAAGGAAGATTATCCAGGAGACGTAACGCTGATCCCGCAGAGCCGGTTTGACTCATAATTGACTGATGTGTATCGGCCGACTCACTGATTGGCTTGTTTATTTCATCTCGCAGATCGCACAGAAATATGACCTACAGAAGGAGGAGGAGCTTCGTTTCTGGATCGAGGAGGTGACCGGCATGCCGATCGGAGATAGCTTTCAGAAAGGCCTCAAGGATGGAGTCATACTGTGCGAGTGAGTTGGTAAACATACTTGGGCATGTGGGCAAGGTTCCTCTGCTGAAAAATGAAAAACAGTAGAAACCAGCCTAAGCTAGTTTGCTAGTCTTGGATTTTCTTCCAGTTGGTCAGTTTTTAGAGTGGTTTTGGGCACTTTTAAGCTGGTGAGAATGGGAGACCACTTATCTGACCAATTAAACACCAGCTTTGTTAGGCTAGGAGACCAAAATATTGCTTGTTTGGGCATCTCAGCCAGATGTAATGGCAGTTGTTCAACCAATGACGTGAATTTGGGGTGGGACTATCTGTTTGATTGACCAATTGAAACAATCATTATTTTCTCAATTCCATTTGGTGATGCTAGTAGCACTGAAATTACCTGCTTGACCTTTAATGTACCCATAGAAGAAGCATATATATGTGATGCTTATGGAAAACAAAATTAATTGAAGTGACCCTGTTTTTATTCTTTTCAGATTGATAAACAAGCTTCAGCCTGGATCAATAAAGAAAATAAACCATACACAGTTAAACTGGCATAAGGTAAATGTCTCAGAGACTCTTGAGGTCTTTGTTTTCATCCAGATCAACCCCTTTACTTCCAAAGTGCTTTTCTTCCAAAGAGACTTACAAACAGTGTTCAAATCAAATTATTGGCAAATACTACGACAGGCAGCTGAGAAAACATGACGCACAAAGCAAGAGCTCCTAACAACTGCAGACATACCCTTTAGTATAAAAGCTCTGAATAATCTGTAAGAATAAATGGATCCATTCATGCATCTTCAATTCATCTCTAACTCTTATCTGAAAATGAAGTAACCAATGATTTTACTGAGAAACACAACCTTACTGTTACCATTGTTCCCCTTAGCTAGAGAACCTTGGAAATTTCATCAAAGCCATCCTAGCCTACGGGCTGAAGCCCAACGACATCTTTGAGGCCAACGACCTCTTCGAAAATGGGAACATGACGCAAGTCCAGACCACACTTCTCGCTTTGGCCAGTATGGTACGTCTACTAGTCCTTCGCTGTTGGGGAAAGTAACTTTTAAAAGTAATGCGTTACTCCCTGAAAAAGTAACTAATTGCATTGCATAGTTACTTTTTATGGAAAGTAATGTGTTATATTACTTTCGTGTTACTTTTTCCCAACTGGGCTTGCTTGTTTGTTTTGTGACAACAAAAGTTTTGTTGTCATTTATGTTTTTATACATTTTGAGGAACACTGAATCTGTTTTTGTGCGAATGAGATGAGTAAACTTATGCTCTCATTTAGTCTTGAGCTGCAATAGCCATCATGTTTACACAGCGCACACAACACGATTTCTCTCAACATGGGGGCAAGAGAGTTATCAGTCAATACATGGGAAAACAAAGTAACTAGCATTACTTATTTAAAAAAATTAACTGATGTTTTGTTGTAAATTTAAATGTAATGCATTACTCTACTAGTTACTTGGGACAGTTAATTGACATCTTATAGATTATTATTGATATCTTAGATTTTGCAGTTATGAAGCGTTTATTTCTTTTTTAACAGGCAAAGACCAAAGGCATGGAAACAAATGTTGACATTGGTGTGAAATACGCAGACAAGCAGCAGAGACATTTTGATGACGAGAAGATGAAGGCTGGCCAGTGTGTCATCGGACTTCAGGTTATAGACACTTTTTATGGAACACCCTTAATTTTTCTGCATGAATTTCATTATTTTTTAAAGGAAGCCTGACCGCAGTGTTACTTCATTTGATTTGTGATGGTGCGAGAAGGGAAGATGCATTACGAGTTACTCATTTAGCTGATGCTTTTATCCAAAGCAACTAGAATAGCCTCTGGTTAAGCGGTTACTCAAGTCCACAATAGTGATAGATCAAAATCGCCCATTGTGGGGTTTTTAACTTAAAACCTTTTAATTACAAAACCAAATCTAGAACCAAACAACTAGTTTCAGTGCAGATATGTTTCTGGGAGTAGTTGATAAAGATTAAGTTTGAATAGAATTATCTAGAATAATCTACAAGTGTTTTTTTGAAGCACTTTTTGAAGTTTTTCTGACTTTTGTTCCAGATGGGAACCAACAAATGTGCAAGCCAGGCCGGTATGACCGCCTACGGGACCAGGAGACACCTTTATGACCCCAAGACACAGACAGAGAAACCCTACGACCAGACCACCATCAGCCTGCAAATGGGCACCAATAAAGGAGCCAGCCAGGTACATGCAAAGTCAGACTTTGTCTGTCAAGTGCTGTCAAGTTATCAAAAATCACATGTTATTCTTGTGTCTGTCTCTCTCAAGGCTGGTATGTCTGCCCCAGGCACCAGAAGGGACATCTATGACCAGAAGGTAGCTCTGCAACCAGTGGATAACTCCACTATCTCATTGCAAATGGGAACCAATAAGGTGGCCTCTCAGAAAGGCATGAGCGTGTACGGGCTGGGACGGCAGGTTTACGACCCCAAGTATTGCGCCACCCCCACAGAGCCCATGATCCACGCCAATGGCAGCCAAGGCACAGGCACGAATGGCTCAGAAATCAGCGATAGTGACTATCAGGCTGAATATCAGGAGGAGGAGTACCAGGGCGAATACCACGATGAGTACAGAGGGCACTACAACGACCAGGGCATCGACTACTAGAGAACTGTGCTGCGCTGTTAGTCAAGGCAGTATTAACACAATGTATATCAACAGAGCAAGTTTTTTGCAATGCCTTTTTTGCTTCTCACAGTTACCCTTCCCCTCCCAGCGCATGTGTTTGGGTAAAATGATCGTGAGTGGTAAGATATCCAAGATCTGCCATCCTAGAGGTGTTGTCACATTTACCGTAGCTCAGATGAAATTTTGCGGGCAAAATCCAGTCATTGCAATAGAAGTCCACGTGATCGGGAGTTTTGCGCGAGGGCAAAAAAGATCCCCATTCATATTTCACTCATGTAAAAGCCTTTTGGTTTAAAAGTGAGTGTTTTGTACATCGCTACGCTATTGACAAGAGACAATGGGCCCACAAAATTTCACTGAAATATCGCTAATGTGACCGCACATTAACAATGGTGAAACTGATCTTTTATAATTTTTTTAAGTGTTTTTTATGAAGTATGGAGACCTGTAAAGAGAATTTTCTAGTTTTGCAGTACGATTCTTTGTTTTATGTCCTACGCCTTGTCTTTTGAGGTTTTTCTTTTGGCCTTGCGTCACAGAAAAAAAAATCACTATCACTAGTTTTAAAGCTAATCCACCAATAGACAGACTGCTATGGACTGAAAGTCTTCCGAAGACATTCCTTCCAAAGTCATTCCTTTTAGAATTCCAAATGCGTGGAAATTTTACAAGCTACAAATGTTAGCGTTTGAAAGATTAGCTGACTGGATGACCAAAAACATTCCGCTATTGCTTAGTTTTTTGTGCCATAATATCGGAAATAAATCTTCTCGATTGTATTTATTGCCCTGCTTTTCATTATAAACCTTCTGTTATATGGTTCTTTTATGAATAAATTTTATGTTATAAATAAAGTATTGAATGTCTTCACTACATGGTTCTCCAGGTATGTCAATTGCTTTGAAAATTGAAAAATAGCTGCTTGATTTAAAATAGCTACTTTAATTTAAAAATAGCTGCTTGATAATCTGTAAATCCTAATTGATTTTGGTTTTATCAGGATCAAATAACACATTTTTTCCTAAACGTCAAAGTTGTTCTTTGCTGTAAAGCTGAGGAGTGGTTTCTGAAATGGCCCTGATTTTGTTATTTGGTTCTTCGCTCTTGTATCTTTTATTAGGGTGAATTGAAGTGGCACAGAGCCTCAGATGTGCGCTGACTCTGCCCAAATATCACAGCGGAGCCATAAATCTTGTGTTTTTGAGGCTAGCCTCAGAGGCGTTTGGAAGCTGCTCCTTGTGTCGATAGCCCAGAGTTTCTGGAAACAGTTATATAACCACACAAAGCGGTGAAAACCAGAATCTAAAGTAGAGCAATTCAGTGTCTGCGCAGCAATTCTTTGAACTACAGCATTTTGTGCTTGCATATGTCATATTCTTACAGATTTTATTTTTTAAATGAATTACTCATTTATTTGTGTCCTGGGAAATGAAAAAAAAAAAAAAGCCGTGTCTTTGCATTCTAAACCTTCAATTAAGTGAATGAAATGCTGCACTTGATGACTTTACCGAGTTCAGCCGACGTCTGTGGAGGGATTTGGAACGGGTAGCGCACCGCTGAATTGAATTACGCTTCCCATGCCATGACCTTTCTCCATTCCCTTGGGCCGCAGTGTCAACCAAAGCACGATGTAATGGTAAAACGGTATGATGGGGCTCATGATGGAACATTCCAGAAGTATTGGACTAGTTTGAGCTGGGTTGAGGCTACAGGCTTGAATCGAGAGCAGAAGAGTGCAGCAAATAACATGTCAGAGGGTCGTTTCGAGACTTAATGCCAAAACATTCTGTTTCCATCGTGATTTGAGCCGGTGAAATGTAAGAATTCTCTTCAACACGTAGTCATTGCTTCAGAAATGCACTCGTGGTTGCAATCATAAATGAAGTCTACTAATTTAAGTAACGTGTTCGTGCTAAATCTGGGTGTCAGTGAACTTTGTTGAACTGCTATTGTGTAAGTAAGTGGGTCCACATGAGGTGAGGACCGCAGGAAAGTATAGCCGTGCGTACAGGACAGTGACCTAGCAACCAATCTGCTTCATGAGAAAGCAATGGCATTCACTCAAGTGCTGCCCCATGCCCCTCCCGACTAAGTTACGCTGGCATAATCAGCGCTTTGTGCTGGCTGTGGAATCCGGGACAAAAACGCAAGACTCAATTATAGAGAAGGTCTGAAAAAGACTGTTACCGCAGCAACCACAGAAAGCCTTTAAAGGCAGACGGGAACTTAATCGGTGCTGCAGCTTTTGTATGCTGCGTCATGCTGCTAACCATGCCACCCTGTTGGCCAAAGATTATAGCTGTAGAAAGTCAGTTCTGGCCTATTAGTAATGAATTTGAGTAAACATGCAATATGGCGGAACACGTCCCGCCTTCTGAGAAAAAGAGCCAATCGCTGTTTGATCATTGCAGCTGCAGTGTTTAGGACTGCACATGTGCATTGGCTTGTCAAGCCTGAAAAATAAGCTTTTTCAGCACTATTTAATCATAAGAAACATTTATGTGACACTCCGTGGCGTCGGGCGAGAGAGACAACTCTGATTGGCTGTTCAGTTTAGTAAACAATTCGAAGTGCGAGAATAGTAGCAAAACGGTGAACAGGCGGTATACAGACAGGTGGCTGTTCTAATTTTGTGTCACGTAACTTCCTGAGAGTTCCTTCCTGGGTGAATGTTTAATATTAACGTGAGTAAAGTGGTATATAGAAAGTGATCAGTGATCAAATGTTAAGCACTCGCTGCTTTGTGTACTGTTTGTTTATCTGCAGCGCCGAATCCGTTTGTGAATTACGAATATAGACCAATATATGAAAAAAAAAATAGACAGCGGTGTCCTTACACGCAGGCGCAGAACACGCATACCCTCTGACAGTCGGCTGTATTTCATAGTGGGCTTTTATCAGTATGGCAAGCCGTTTTGACTTTTATTCATTTTCAGGATATGAACTTTCACTAGTTTAAATGTTAATTCTTGATATCAGGAATTAGATTTCCACTAGTAACAATGGCAATTTTTGATATCAAGAATTCATTTCTTACTACACATTCTTCCAGCTTCACATATCAGGAATACAATTCTTACTAGTAAAAATGCAAATTTCTGATATCAACAATTACATTGTTACTAGTGCAAATGTCTATTCTTGATATCAACAATTGAATTGCTACTAGTAAAAATGTTCATTTCTGATATCTGAAAATGAATTCCTGATATCAATATAATTTCTGATATCTAAAACGGCTTTCTTACTAGTAACAATCACATTCATGATATCAGAAATGTGCATTTTTACTAGTAAGAATTATATTCCTGATATGTTTAACTGGAATTTCAACTAGTAAGAAATGAATTCTTGATATCAACAATTGAATTTGAATGGCAGCCTATGGCGAGATTTCACTAGTGAAAATACAGTTCTTGATATCAACAATTATAGTTTATACTAGTGGAAATTGAATTGTTGATATCAAGAAATAACGTTGTTACTAGTGGAAATGTAATTCCTGATATCAAAAACTGCCATTGTTACCAGTGGAAATCTAATTCCTGATATCAAGAATTAACATTTTAACTAGTGAAAATGTAATTGTTGATATCACAAGTTCATATCCTGAAAATGAATAAAAGTCAAAACAGCTTTCCATATTATCAGTGCTTTTTTGGCATCAGTTTGGTGTGTCCCTACCCTAAGTCCTTCCATCATCTTCAAAAAAAAAAAGATGTTTTTAATGAAATCTGAAAGCTTTCTGTCCGTCCATTGACAGCCTATGCAACTACCATTTTCAAGCCCCAGAAAGGTAGTAAAGACATCATTGTTGTGCAGTCTGGAGGGACAAAAAGCTCTCATTTTTGTTCCAAAGATAAACGAATGTCTTACAGGTTTGGAACGACATGAGGGTAAGTACGAATTTTCATTTGGCTGAACTAACCCTTTAAGCATGTAATGCTTCAGTGCAATAAAAAATTTCAGAACACCAAAGCATAAGATATGTGAAGGTGCAACGGTAAAGTAAGCTTATGAGCTTTGCTGAATGTACTTCACAGAGATAAAAGTAGATGTCTATTGATTTTATGTCCCAAGCAAAGAAATATAATAAAGGTGGTCAGCTGCGGAGAGGCATGTTGTGGACCCAAAAACAATAAAGAATAAAAGAAGTGGAAACAGCCTGGAGTTCATTAGCAGATCACCCCAGTTCCTCGGGCTGAGCCTCACTGCAACCAGCCTGGAATGAACAGAGGGGGGAGAGGCTGAAGAACAAAGATATACTGATGCACGCTTGGAGGAACTGGGACTGCTGATCACCATGGAATTCATTTGTGAGAAAACAGGCCTGATGAAAGATCAGTGAGAATACGTGGGCGAAGATTGTTTGTTCGTGTGACTCTCCAGCCCAATATGAAATGGTTTCAAGCAAAAAAGCTGATCAAAAGTCTGCGTTTGCTCTAGGAATGCTTTAAAATATTTTGTCTGTGCTCAAATTGCCTCAGTTTTCTTTAACCCAAACCATTTCATCAATTTAAATGTATATTACACATTATTACGATCATTATTGGAGGTGAAAGATTGAGAATTGGGCTTTAATGAGAACCACAGACGGTTTATAGCAGCTCTCTCCCAGTTTAAATTTCCCTGGATACAAGCTGAAACCATGTGTCCGTGACATCTGAGACTTCCTCACATGCCTGTGGATATTTTTTTAGCAGAACGCTCACATTCCCTGGCCGCTCAGACTCTACGGTTTTCAGAGCGAAGAGTTCAGTATTGATTCTTCTGCTTTAACATCCAAACCAGTGGCCTCTAGCCATCTCAGTTTATCCCCCAGATATCCAACGCTGAAAGGGAGGGTTCTTTTCTCAGCGGAGAGAAGGAAAATCATGCTGTATGTTAGGATCCCAGAGGTTTTCTTTATTAATTAAAAGGAGTTTCTGTTATAGTACCTCCCGCTAATCTAAAGCAGCTGGATTTGAGTTGAGAATCATATGTTATCTTTATGAAGCCCAAAGTATACCTAATTTTTATATGTTTTAAAGTCCAAGCAGACAAAGGAAAAGTAAGAGCGTTTCTGGACTACCTGTAAACTATGCCGCATGTTTATGACATCAGCTTCTGAACAATGAAGGCCACATTTCTCCAGCATGATGTGAACCTTCTCACATTTAGTCAGCTTATAAAAGAGAAGGTAAGACTTCCTCTGTTTTACAACCAATTAGTCAACTAGTTTGTTCTAATAACAGGCGGAAAACAGCAACAGGCCTGAATTATAATTGTCCTGGACTTCATCAGAGGCCATACAGTGGAAACCACACATGGGGAATGTTTCATAGGACTTAAAGGTATAGTTCACCCAAAAATGAAAATTCTGCCCTCATGTCGTTCAAAACCTGAGAGACATTTGTTCATCTTAGGAACACAAATGAAGATCTTTTTGATAAAATCTGAGAGCTTTCTGTCGTCAGCTTACGCAACTACCATTTTCAAGCTCCAGAAAGGTGGTAAAGACATAATTAAAGTAATCCATGTGACTCCAGGGGTTTAGTTTCAATTTTATGAGTGCTTTGTTTGCTCTCACGTCAAAAGATTAATATTTTAGTAATGAAGCATTTTTTTTCCTGCTAACAATGCACTCGATTTGCTTCATAAAGTTTGAGATTAAACCACTTGGGTCAAACGGATTACTTTAATGATGCCTTTATTACTCTTCTGGTGCTTGAAAGTGGTATTTGAGTAGACTGTCAATGGAGGGACAAAAAGCTCTCAGGTTTCATTAAAAAGATCGTCATGTGTGTTCCGAAGATGAACTAAAGTCTTACAGGTTTGGAACAACATATTTAATGACATATTTCCTGATTTAAGAATATTTAGATATTTGCACTAGAAAACAAGAGAAAAGTATTGATGAGGAAAATAAATTTTTGCAGTGCAATACCCAAAGACTTTTTCTTAAATGCCAAATTGATTCTTCAGTTGTATGGTTCCTCTGAGATTAAAAAATATGCGTATTGGTTACTAGGTTATTTAAATTTCCTTCTCATAGATGTTTTTCTAAAGAACAGACAGTAAAAATTCTTTAAAGAACTTAAAACGGTTCTATTTAGGACTTTGTTTGACAAGATTCTAGATGTAACGCATTGGCGGATGTCATCTGAAAGAAATGGAAACACATTTGCAGATGCGTCAACTTTAGATTTACAACAACACATGCATTTATGGCCCTGGGGATTATGACATGCTCTCAATTTCTATAAAAGTACTCGAAATAAATCTCCAGCCAGTGAGGAATGTCCTCGCACGTCGAGAGGGAAGAGTAGCACACATGTGAACAAAATCTGAGACCAAGTGGTAGAAAGGAAATCGCCGTTCACTTTGGCAGTTAATCCACTGGAAGAAAAACAGACCTTCCTACTGTACTTTTTTTTTGTGGTGGCTGGCTGGCGTCTTGCCATGGAGTCCAGTCTGTTGCATGAGAGCCATTTTGAATGGCTTTGTTAAAGAGGAATTCAGCTGAAGAGTAATGCAAAGGTTTTGGAACATTACATAACCTTGCTATGAATGCATAAACCACTGCTCTCCCCTCTCACACACATCGGTATTTTTTTTTTTCAGAGTGCTGGACTGAGATGGAGTTGACCCAAACAGAGGGTTGTCTGTAAGTTTGAGCCTGTTCTCCTTTAAGGGAGGAATGTTCCTCTGGTCAAACAATCAGTATTTGCTTAGGCTGTCAAGAATGAACAGAACTAGTTTTGATTAGTTAGTGGTTCTTGCTAAAGCAGTTGCTCATACTTAAAGGAATATTTCACCCCAGAATGAAAATTTGCTGTTAATATACTCCCCCCTCAGGCCACCCAAGCTGTAGGTGACTTTTTTTTTTTCTTTAGTAGAACAGTAAATAAGATTTTTAGCCGAAAATCCTCTGTGGTTCATCATATAATGGAAGTCAATCGGTGCCATCACTTTGAGATTCAAAAAACATATGCACACAAAACTAAATTTATACCAATGGCACCTGATAATGCATTGAAGTCTTAAGAAATGAAACAATCGGTCTAAGCGAGAAACTAAATTATTATTAGAAATTATTTACAACATTTTACCTCTAATCCACAGCCTTGGCAAACAGTCCTGAGCAAATTTATGACAGTCTGGAGCTCGAGCTTCCTGTCGCATAATGACGTACGCACTACAGCATGTAGCATTGTTCATCAAAATTGTACTTGATTGTGCTGCCTTGGATGCACCAACCTATATATGCATGACCTCAATCAGGAAGATTGACTTTTCATAGATTTTTAATGTCTGCGCATTCGTCATTATGCGACAGGAAGCTCGCGCTCCAGACTGCTGTGAATTCACTCCGGACTGTTTGTCAAGGCTGTGGAGGTAATAATGCTGTAAATAATGTTCAGTTTCTTGCATAGACAGATCGTTTCGCTTCTTAACACATCAATGTATTGTCAGGAGGCATGGGTGTTTATTTTGTTTTTTTAATCTCAAAGTGACGGCACCCCTTGACTTCCATTACGTGAATCACTGAGGACCACGATTTCAGCCATAAATCATCTTAACTGTTCTACTGAAGAAAAGAAATCACCTATAATTTTGGATGGCCAGAGGGCATTTTGGGGTGAACTATCCCTTTAAGGTGCAGTCACTTTTACTACTGATCGTGAATTTTCGTTGGCAAAATCCATTTCAATAGGGAATCTGATCACCAATTGGGATTTTCATGTGAGAACGAAATATTTCTCTATGCAGTCTTCGTAATGGGTTCAAGTTGGTCACGCTTTGGACTTTTTTGACAGCCACAACACCTTTGCATTGTGGTAGCCAGTTTTTTGGGGGTAACACTTTACGATAAGGTTCATTAGTTAATATTAGTTAGCTACATTAGTTAACATGAACTAATAATGAACTGCATGTATAATGTTAATTTCAACATTTACTAATGCATTATTAAAATCTTGTTAACATTTGCTAATGCACTGTAAACAAACAATGAAAAAATTTATTTTCATAAAGATTAGTAAATACAGTAACAAATGTATTGCTCATGGTTAGTTTATGTTAGTTAATACAACCTTATTGTAAAGTGTTGCAGTTTTTTTATTGGTCAAGAACTACCCACATTTTCTTCAGAATTTAGTTCTAAGTATTTATTATATTTATTTATATAATATATATATATATATATATATATATAATATAATTTATACGATTTGATTGAATAGCCATATTTTAAAACCTCCTGTGTCAGTCAGTATGTCAATTTATAAATAGGCTACGCTACGATGTAAGGAGCAATCGATGCTTTATTGATTTTTGTCTCATGGTCATTTCTTTATCCCCCATGCTCGGATTTCGCCAATTCAGCCATAGTGACATCATGGCACAGTGTGTTTCGCTGAAGTCTGAAGTCAGTAAAATGATCTCTGTCGTGTTCTGCATAAATGACGAGAATGGGAACAAACTAAGCCAGTTTCTTTTTGCCATCAACAGACAGAAGTGCTATTATCTGCTTCACATGCAGAGATTTAATTGGATGTTTTAACTTGGCCAACAAAGGCTGGGGATATAAGGCATGCTACTATTATTTTTCGTAAGTATACTTAGCTTGCCATTATTTTACATGAAATTGAGCATGTTGAGATATCCACACCAGGGTTATTACGGTTAACTAAAACTTAAACCATTACTTGAAATGAAATAAAATTCAAAAAACGTAACATGATTTTATTTCAGTTTAAAGGTGCAATGTGTAAAATTTAGGACGATCTATTGAGAGAAATGCAATATGATATACAAAACTACTTTTCAGATTAGTATAAAAACCATACATAATGTTTTTTTTTACCTTAGATTGAGCCATTTCTATATATATATATATATATATATATATATATATATATTCCCAGTAGCCCTAATCGGACAAACTACTCTATAATATTAATTAACATAATTACATATTATAATTACGAATAATAATTTTTTACATTTAGGTAATGGCAAAATATAAAAATTGAGCCTGATTTATGCAATAACACTATCAACTCTTAATGTTTCCCTCCTGAGGCCACAAAATTGATTCCAGATATATAACTTGACACTCATAAATGTCTTCAGGCGGCTGGAGTTCAAGAAATTTCACATTGTACATTGGCAGACCGCACAGGCTATTAATAAAAATTAAAGCTCAAAGAAGCTTTTACCTAATCACATTCTTATAGTCAGGTCTGTTTCATTTTTCCTGTATGTGTTAGCTAAGTTAGCCCACTCTCTATTTCCTCAGGAAAAGGCTCAGAGAATGGAATCCTTTCCACATGGGGCCTAATGAAGTGGAGAATAGAGAGTGACACAGATGCAGGAAAATCATGTCACTGTGATGATGGATCTGATTCACACAGCATGAATAATCCTGGAACCATAGTTTTTGTTTGATAGTCAACATGAAAATAAAATCTGCCAGCAAAAGAAAAGTATAAGAATGCTGTATCATAACTGTGCTTGTATTCTAGTTCCTGCTCAAATCACACCATTATGTAGATTGACTGCTCTCTGGTGGTGAGGAGAAGAAATTGCATTTTCATAATTTGTCATGTACAACAATGTATTGTGGATTATACTGCCTCTTGACACCTGTACAGATGCTGAATAATCATATTTTCCTACCCTTGAACTGCCAAGATGGTTTGGCTCCTGTCTGTTGTCCTGAGATATGGGAACATGTGTGATGTAAATCTGGGGCGTGTTTAGGTTATTGGGGGCCCTAGGCAAATGTCCGTCAGGGGGCCTGTGTTTTGGGGGGGTTATTGTAGTGAGTATACTGTGATATACAGCCTCATACTCACCTATCCCAGAGCGACACCCCATAAGCTCACTAATGCATTAACCCTTCACAAGAAGACCCGCCCTCTTTAGTTACTGTTGCTTTGTCCGACTAACCATACGCTCTCACGCCACACATCATATTCTCACGGAGGGAAAAATACATCCTGGAGGAAAGAGGACACTGACAACGTGTCAACAGACATATGAAACAATTTCATATTTGATGTATCGTAATTTTTAAAGAAGTTTAAACAATAAATAGCGTATAGTGTCTCTTTAATGTGTCGTGACAGATCGCTGTAGCTCCTCGTGAAGCGATCATCTCTTCATACTAGTTCATTTATAGCATCAAATAAACATGAATGAACATCAGAAGGAATGTTGTTTCAAGTAAGACGTTAGTACACAATTTTTCAAGTTCAAGTTCACCAGCGTTAGTTAATCTACTAACTCCCCTGACTGCTTTGTCGGACAAAATGGCAGATTCAGGGTTAAGATTGGTCAGATCGCCTGTCAATCAAACTGTTTGCGAAGGGTCAAATTGAGAGCATTCCGTTATGTGTATGTTATCAACATTTCAATTTATTATAATAACACAAGACTTTAATAGCCAATGACATTTACAGCTGGTGAAACTGGACTGGTTTTCTGTTTTGTGTCAATCAACATCTAACTCAGCCAGTGAAGATCTACATTTATCCTTATGTTATATGAATATAGTCCCTGCATCATAGGTTTTATCAGCTTGCAATTTTCAATGCACATTTAAGAGTGCAAGTTGCAACTATTATTAACAATGGAAAAATGAGGCTTATCAGTATGTCACAATATTTCCATGTTTGGACTTTGTTTTCTGTTTTGGATTATTTCCTGCCAGTCTGTCATAGTTATGCATTTCGATTCACAAGCTTGCAATTCGATTCGATACCAGTTATTTTGGATAGCCTATTCATCAGATACAGTACATGGCAAATTTTCTCAAGAAAAAAAAAAACTCAACTAATGCTGTAAAACGTACATGGGAATCAGTCGGTAGGCCCTCTACATTAATATTAAAGATTAAAATTAAATGATTTGTATACAATTTTAAGATTTTTTTTTTATAATAAATAAGTTATAATAGGTCTACTAATTTTAAAATAATTTCTACTTCAATTGGTTTTGTCAATAATGTGAGCTTCGTGTGTATATACCAAACTTAAAGTTAAATCATGATACAAGTTTGTGAAAAGTACCTGGAAAATTACCCCCAGTTTAGTCTTTTGTAAAGTGTCCTGCACAAGGTCAGACATGATCAAGGATATAAAGCCTCCAAAAAATAAAAATAAATATTTTTGTATTATGCTTCTTGAATTAAAACAATAGAGCGAATATTAGAGCCTTTTTTGTTGTTGTTGTTTAATTTCTTACACTGGGACTGCTTAGTATAATTTTACTTCAGGTGAAAGCACAGTCATGGGATGTCCTTTTCACTCCACATCCAGTAGGCCTATAATCATGAATGACAAAAAATAGAAAATATCCTAAAAATTTCTTAATAATGAGAATGGCGATTAGAGGAGAGTACTGATGGATGGTGTGTCATTAAATATATTTCCGACTTAGCTATTTTTAGCTTTGTGTGACAAAAATTGCTTAAAATCTTCCTAGGTGATCATCTAAATCTTTTTTTTTTGGTGAATAATCATTCAATTTCAAATTAGGCCTACTTATTAAAAGTATTAAAGTACTTTGGGTTTATAAAGTGATAAATAATGTATTAAATATCTAATTTAATTATCTGAAGTTAGCAAGATTAGAAATGTATAAATGGAAGGTCTTCACAATTGTTGTGAAAGAATCGTTGTTGTCAAATAAATCTATTAAATGAGCTAGTCGTTCTCGACCTTTTTCGTTTTACTGTCTTGAAAGATTGACTATAGCAAGAGCCAATAGCATTCAAGTGCGGCCTGTAAGTGAGCATTTCATTGGTTGGACCTACTGAAAGAATACGCCCTTTCACGATGGGTCACATTCAGTGTTGTTTTGAACGATTTGCAAAACCCGCCTCCTGTCGCTATACCCGAAAACCCATGCTCTCTCACGCCACATATCATGTTCTCCCGCAGTGAAAAATACATCGCGGAGCAAAGAGGACACTGAAAACGTATGAAACGGTTTCATATTTAAAATATTGTAATCTTTTAAAGCAGTTTAAACACTAAATACCGTACTGTGGCTCCTTAACGTGTCACGACAGATCCTTCAAACGGCTCGTGAACCGATCCTCTCTTCATACTAGTTCATTTATAGCATCAAATAAACATGAATGAACATTAGAAGGAATGTTGCTTCAACCGTGGAAAGACGTGAGTACACACAATATTTCAAATTAACCAACGTCAATCTACTGGTGGATTCGGCGTTATGATTGGTTAGATCGTCTGTCAATCAAACTGTTTGCGAAGGGTCAATTGAGCTACACCACGTCTTGTTCGGAAACAAAAACAATTATGACATATATTGATTTATATAATCATTACAATATCATATATATCATAATTTACTCGAATGAACAAGCACATCCTATTAAAAAAGGGAAGAAATTATGTGAAGGGTCGAGGGAATGATTCAGTCACTCGCATCTCGCCACCTACTGGACGAAACCTGCAGAAATGGCTCTGAACGAATCTTATTGCTTTACAGATTCAAAAGATTCGACTCAGAAGTGAATCAAAATCGCCAGCACAGGCGAGTGGCAGTGTGTCCTTGTGTGAATATCTCTTTAAGAATGAAGCTGAAATTGGATCCTCTCACCACCATCACATACAGCCATCATCAGTTTCACATAATCATCCCCAACATGCTCTCACCGACGCGCGCTTATAAAACCTACACGCATCGCAGACTGAGATTATTATAAGGACTTTCCGTTTCCATGTTTGATATGAAATCATGCATTTCATATCGCCGTGGAGAGAGGACAATCATGCATGTGTCTGACTGACGAAAAAGACGGATTTTTATCAGCCCATGTTTTCAGACACCATGCACAACTAACCAACAGACACCATTGATGATTGATAAGAGGTAAGCATATGAGTTCATGCATGTATTGCATGATATCAAGCAATATTTTATCGCATCAGCGTTGTGTTTTCAGCCAGCATTGCGGTGTGATTTGGCCTAAAGAAAGCAGGCATGTTGGTAACAACACGAGTCGATTTCAGTCCATCGCAATGTTTTTAGAGACCTTTAATAGAAAAGTGATCCATATTTATTTGTATTAACAAACAGTCGGTGCTGAATTGCAGTCGATGTACACTTCACTCGCGACCGTCTTCGTAAAATGCACATCTAAGCAAAAAAAATAGATATGTGTATTTGTTACACAAGCTATGCGGTTCAATGCAGCACAGCAGTCGGAGTTAAACGACCGACATTATCGACAAATGAAGGCTAAAATGACATTTAAAGTAATATTTGAATATATGGTCGACTCTGCACTGAAGCTATATGTATGTCAGTATGACGAGAAACATAAAAACTAGAAAACTACTCTAATGAAAATATTAAAAGCGGCATATTTTCTGGAAACAATTTTCATCGATGTGTTTCTTTCTTCTGAAAACTTTCTACTGAGGTCTTTTATTCTGCTCTTCCTTATTTGGGTTTACTTTCAGTTTTGAGAGTGTGTGGGGTACAAAATATCTAAATAATAGTATCAAATTCTATTTTTTTCTTTAGCAGGAAAGGAGTGTTTTTGAAGTTATTTTTGTCTCTTAAAACCAAAATCTTTCATTTAAACCACAAAAAAAAAAAAAAAAAAAATGCTGTTATAAATAATCGTGAAAAATCACGTTCACTGTTCCATTACTGTTCCATCACTGTTCCACGTTCACTGTTCCATCACTGTTCCACTTTCGCTGTTCCATTTTCACCCTTTTTGGCTTGTGTGTATTTTGTAGGTTTTTATTTCTGCACTACAGTTTCCCCATGGGGTTATTTTTAGCTATTCATACATCCTGGTTCTCTATGAGCCTTGCAATGCTCAGCTAATCTTTCATTCATAACTGCTTCTCTTAATATATGATGCATTTACTGTAACGCATGCCAGTAATGCAGCGCTATCAGTGCTGTGATCCTCCACGCACATGATAAACTTGTGCATCAGACGTTTTAATCCACTCAATCTTTCTTTTTTTTGCCTCTGAAAGTTCTTACAATTACTGAAATGCATTCACACACAGCAGAAGAGGTGCAATCACACGTTGATCTGTGAGAACGGATGAACTTCCTGTTGTGTCGCAGCCATTGCCATACGTTGCTCTGTGACCTCTTTGGATGCCTGCATCCCCTTCACAACCAGCATGAACCTGTAAAGGGACTTGAAATACACCCACCCCCACCCCTCCTCCTGAGTGGGTGAACGTGTGTGCATGGAACCTATTGCAACATAAAGAACATCTAAATTTAGTTACAGCATGTTTTTGACTATCACCCCATGAGGAGATGTGGTGATGTCACAGTTTCAAGTTTAACCACTTATCAACCATTTATTATAAACTATTAGTTTGACCACGTTCTGAAATCACGATTACTATGTTGACTCAATTGTTTATATGCTCTTAAAGGATTATTAAGCAGTTAAAAGGCTAACTTCACCGATTTTCAATTGTTTTTTTGTAAAAATATATTGATTTATCATTTTTGTGAATCGATATTGATTGCCCAGTTTGACAGAACTGTCACTTTTCCAATCGGGCCGGAACTGAATCGTCACGAAATTTGATCAGTTGCGCTTGTTTTAAGCCTTGCTAATGTCATGCGCAAAAAGAGAACTCAATTCTGTACTCGCACTCTGTTAAAATTCCACTCTTGGCAAGTATCCTCAAAAACATTAGGACTGTGCGAATATTCGATCTGTAATTAACATTTCTCCTAGATTTTTCTCCTAGAATCCACATTTTAGCAAAGAAGCCTCAAAGACTTTCTTGACTGTCATCATTATTGATCTCGTGTGGTGCGATCCCTCCCTCCCCCATTTTTCCTTTGTTATTTAAAAACTAAAGTGTGTTCTTTTGTTGTGGATGTCCCAATTGGGGTACAGGTTGTGCAATTTTCATAGAAATGTTCATGTTTTGCTTGCATTTGTGAGTTAATAAAAATATAACTGGTTGTGCAAAATAGGCACATAATATCAACATATATCGATCGATATACCCATGAATCTAATCAAATCATATTTCTGCAAATATCTTCTTATCGTGATGAACCGTCGGATTTACACCCCTAACAAACAGCCAAACAGTTTTATAAAAACACATCTTATCTGCTGTAAATTCTCCCTCCACTAACCCAACAGAGACATATTGGCACAACCAATGGCATTATTTTCCAATCAAAGGAAGCCTAGTGTAGGGAAACCTGTTGTTACCGCTAGTGGGCCATTTTTTTCCTTGGAGGTCATTCGAATGCCCTTATTTGGGGTGGTGGAATTGGGTATTGTTTGGTGTAGCAATAATGAGCAAGTTAAGGTATAGGAGTGATTGGGTAACTTTTAATTCAACACCACTGTGAACAACATGAGTCATTAATTTTTGAAAGACTGCACATTTTAAATGTGTAGGCTATTTTGGGTAAAGGCAACTCTATAGTGTAGATGACCTTAAAAGATAGCATGGTCTAAAAGCCACAAAACTCCAATTTCATGGTTTTCAAATCTGTGTCAGTCTCTTTTCACTACTTTCTCAGAGCAAAAGGTTCATGTTTTGTATTTTTCTGTCCTCCTTTGTACACTTGTAGCCTTAGGTAAGAGTGCGATTCATGTTTTCCATTAGCCGTTATGTGCCAGAGGTCAGGAAAGTAGATCAGCTGGAAATGTTAAGAGCATTTAGATGGCCAGTGGAAGATGTCTTGTAAAACGATGCTTCTTCCATGTGTATTTTTGAAATTACCATTTGTATTTCTTATGCACTGATATAGTGATGTTTGTGTATAATAGTTTATTTCAATATATTTTTTCGGCAAAAATTTGGAATAAGAGCTCTGTGTGTGTTTGGTTTGCTAAAAAGATCCTGCTCAAAGGACTCATTTATTCAGGGACCATTTAGACAACTGGCTGCACTATATGGTTTTAATTCACTAAAAATAACCTTACATAATTAATTTGTTTAGCGATTGGATGACAATAGTTGCTCTGTGGGGTTTAGATTCACTAAGAGTCAAAAGACACATTCGTTCTAGAGTCATTTAGACAAATGTTTGTACTGTATGATTTGAGTCAGAATTCAAAGAATTAAAGAAACGTTTCATAAGAGTCATTTGATAAGAATCAGATTCACTAAAAATATATCGCCAATATACCTCTGTGTGTGCGTTTTTTCTTTTCTTTTTTTAAACTGATATTGTTATTTTAATAACCGTGTGCTTGTGCCGATTATTGAATAATTGAATAATCCAGTGAATTAAATGCTTATTTACAAATAAAAAAATGGCCTTGCCTCTAACCAGATTTAGCCTAGCTGACCATTTGAACATTAACCCTGTGGCTTTTTTTCCTAATGAACGACCATATATGGAAAGTAAAGCCGCTTGTTACAGGAAGTGAGAAAAGCTCAGGTGAGCATGAACGCAATGTCTCTCTTTTGCTCTTTGTGCCGATTTACTCCCGCTAAACCCAGCTGGAATGCTGTGATTATTTTGGCCGAAGGTTTAGCATTATGGATCACTGCTTCCTTATGTGTGCTTCAAAGGGGACAGACTTGTTTTTCTGGTGCACAATGAGCCGGACTGAAAGAGGAACTGTTTAAACTGTTGCATTTTTTTTAAACAACAGACGAATGATTTCACCTTGAGGAGAAGGTTGAATACATTTAAATCCAAGCTCGGCATGATGTGTATACACAGTTCTACCATCAAAGATTACGTACGTATAGTCATTTATACAACAACAGCCAGCTGTTGACTTTTCAGAATAGTTGTGTAACATATCTGAGATTTTGGACAGTCTTTTGGAATGGTCAACAAACCCCTTACGTCACGCCTGGTAGCATTAATATCATCAAGTAACGATGCTTTAAATAAAGTGTTCAAGAGCATGTGTTGGTTTTATTAGTGTGAGATAGATATTTATATTACCTCATTTGTTTCTCCTCACAAACACAGTAATGGCAGAGGGCACGTCTGTTAAACATTTACTTCACTTTTCTCCTGGGCTGAGTGTTTTCCGTTCTGTGATCTCTACGGGACATTGATGTCGTTTTGTAAAGCAACTTCAGTTGTCTCCTCTGCTTTTTTTTCTTGCAGTGGGGTCGGGTGGCCATGGACCCCTTCAGCCAGCTGATCCTGCTCATCTCGGTGGTGAGTTTTTGCACCTTCCAGTGGCTCTTTCACAGCGTGAGCCCCTGGGCGTCGTCCAGAATCAGCCCTGGCTTCCTCAAACTCACCCACAAACAGAAGATCGAGTGGAACTCAAGGTAACGAAGCATGCTTGGTCTTTGTTTTAGATGTTCAGTGTTTCGTATGTACAAAAGAGCTGTATGTGTTTGATTCACTAAAACAAATCAGCTTGTAAGAGTCATTTGTTTGGGAATCATACTAGCCTGGTTGCTCTGTGTAGTTCTGATTCATTAAGAAGAACTGAATCAAAAGACTGACTTATTGCACTGAATGTTTTTGATTCACTAAAAAGAACCGGCTCATAAGAGTCATTTGTTTAGGAATTGGACTATGCTGGTCACACTGTGTGTGAGTCACTGAAAAGGACTGACTCAAAAGACTCAATAGTTCAGGAATCATTTAGACAAATGGTTTGATTCACTTTGAAGAACTGGCTCTTAAGAGTCATTTGTTTAGGAATCTTTTAAACATAACTGGTTACACTGTTAGTGTTTGGTTTAATAAAAGTATTCAGCCCAAAGAAATAATTTATTCAGGATTAATTTAGTAAAGTAATTTGTTTAGGAATTAAATGAACCTGGTTGCTTTGTGTGTTTTTGATTCAATTTAAAAGAACTGAATCAAAAGACATTAATTCAGGAATAATTTCGACATTAGTGGTTGCACCGTATGATTTTGATTCACTCATATGAGTAATTTGATTAGGAATCAGATTACTCTGTTTGCACTGTGTGGTTCTTATTCAACAAAAAGAACTGATTTAAAAGACTCATTTGTTCAGGAATCATTTAGATATCTGGTTGCACTGTAAGGTTTTGATTCACTAAAAACAACCAACTATAAAAACTCCTTGCATGCACGGTATGTTTTGATTCGCTAAAAGGAACTGGCTCAGTTTCGTGTGTGATTCTGAGTTCTGATTATGAAGAAGTGACTCATTTGTTTAGGAATCATTTAGGAAACTGGTTGCACTGTATGTTTTGTTGCACTGATAAGAACTGAGTCATTTGTTTAACAATCACACCACACGATTCCAATTATATATACAGTTACAACAGTGTCAAGCTATAATAGCCATTCTTAACAGGCAGTATGTTGAATTTAGCCAGTGGATCTGCAGTGGCGCTTCAAATATTTCCCTGCTAAATGTCTTATCAGGAGATTACACTGCGGAGAACAGGTTGTAAGCCGTCACTCAAAATGACTAATGTCTGTGTGTGCAGAAAGAAACTGAGAAGCGATAATGTGCTCATTTCAGCGGGCTGTCAAGAGAACAGCCAGATGGAGGAGATCTTAAGATGTAGGGCACACAGCGTCTGGTTGATTGACAGCAGTCAATCGCTTCGTTTCCATTGTTTCTTCTTGACATTGCTCTATGGGAGAAGCAGACCACTATAAACACAGCTGTCATGTGTGATTAAAACCTTTCCCTTGCGTGTCTCTGCAGGACTGTGTCCACGCTCCACGCGCTGTTGGTCGGCCTTTTCTGCCTCTACATCCTGTTCTTCGATGAGGCCGTCAATCAGGACCCCGTATGGTGAGCGCTTTCCGGTCAAGACCGATCCGTCACATTGCATGCGGGGCATGCTGGGATAGCGCTGCTCTTTTCAGAATAGCAGGCCGCTGTCAGTAACTGTTGTAACATGGTTTTGCAGTAATCTCAGTGCCTTGTTCTTATCTTTACCACAACAGGGGAGATCCTACTCTGGTGAAGATAAACGTGAGCATTACTACAGGCTACCTCATATCTGGTGAGAGCTTATGGCAGATTTCTGAATTTGGATGTGGAGGGTTTTTGTTTGAGAGCTGCGCCACCATGCATTGAAATGCAGGACGTTCATGTTGACAATTGACCCTTCGCAAAGACACGCCCCCTTTAGTTACTGTTGCTTTGTCTGACAAGGCACGTGCTCACGCCACACATCATGTTCTCACACAGTGAGAAATACATCGCGGAGCAAAGAGGACACTGACAACGCGTCGACAGACATATGAAACAGATTCATATTTAATATATCGTAATTATTTAAACAATAAATAGCGTCTAGTGGCTCTTTAATATGTCGTGACAGATCGCTGTCGCTCCTTCAAGCGGCTCGTGAACCGATCATCTCTTCATACTAGTTCATTTATAGCATCAAATAAACATTTCAAGCGCGGAAAGACTTGAGTGCACACAATTTTTGAAGTTCAAGTTCACCAACGTTAATCGACTAACTCCCCTGACTGCTTTGTCAGACAAAATGGCAGATTCGGGTTATGATTGGTCAGATCGCCTGTCAATCAAACTGCCGGCGAAAGGTCAATTGGGTGTTTTTTGTGATATAGAGAGTTTGATTTGAAAAATCGTGTTTTTTTTTCTTTTTTTTTGTTGCATTTTTGGGAGTTTCTGATAGATATAAGTATAAGGGATATAAGTCGTGGCCTAATGGTGAGGGAGTTTGTCTTGTAACCTGAAGGTTGCTGGTTCGATTCCCACGCCGGAATACCATGACTAAGGTGCCTTTGAGCAAGGCACGAAACCCCCAATTGCTCCCCTTGTAAGTCGCTTTGGATAAAAGCGTCTGCCAAATGAATAAATGTAAATGATAGACATTAAAATTGTTGGTCCGCCCAGTTTCACCTAGGAAATGTCTCTCTAACAACATTTCACCATATATGTGGCTATTTTAACCTGGTTTTAGATTATTTCATAAATACTCTATTATAATGCTGTCTTGTTTTTGAAGGATGATATTTCTTTTTTCAGTTTTTACTTTCATTTTTTTAATCTTTTAGCTTCGTTTGCACTCAGTGATTGTCCATTTAGTTTTTTTGCTACTAGTTTTATTTTATTTTGTCTCAATTTGTTTTTAGTAATTTAATGCAAATAATGAAATTTGACTAAATTATCAGCAACTGATGGAGAAAGACATAACAGCAGTTTTTGGAAACGCTTTACAATAAGGTTTCATTTAACTTTAGTTAACTGATTTAGTTAACATGAGCTAAAAAAAAATGCAGAATTTTTAAAGTTATGGATAATTATGTCATTTACTAATACATTATTAAAATTAAGTTGAATGAACAATTAAAAATTGCAAAAAAAGTTAAGACTTTAAGTCTGCAAGAAATATGTTGTTCATGTTGCTAATGCATTAATGTTAACAAGACATTATTGTGAAGTGTTACTAATGCTTGTAATTTCAAATGATTCCTTTATTGTAATGTATATAAACTGATATCATAAAAGAATATTTGCATTAAAATTTTCTATCAACGAAATAACGTAAGCCTCGTTTCCACCGAAATTACCCAGAACGATCACGGTCCATCGTGGTGTGAAGTACCGTGAAGATTAGTCTGGTGACGTAGGACTGCGTGTGACTTTCCAGTTCCCGCTGGATTTCTACCCCCCCATATAAGCTTAATAAAGCCTGAACCTCGTCGTCGGAATTTTTAAATTGTTTAAATTGTCATTGTTGATTCGGATAGCAAAGAACTCATAAGTCAGAAGTAAGTCAGCCAATGAAAATGCTGCTAGAACTCAGCCAATCAGCATGTTCAGTCCCACCACCGAAACTCCCTGAACTTTGAAAAGGCACTACCTCATGAGCAGTGGCTTTCTGAGGGGGAAATTTTTATCTAGAACTTCATTTACATCCTAGTTCCTGCGGTGGAAACACACCGAGCACCACCCCAAAGTCCCTGCGGTGTTCCAGCGGTGGAAACGCGGCTATAGCCCCACAGCCATCAAAGTCATCCGATGTTGGCAGAGGCTTTATGGAATCCTCTGAAACAAGGTTAAAATAACCAGAGAAAAATTTTCGTCCTTAGATATATGTGTCCTTGTGAGATCTGGCCATATTTTTATTTGTAGCTCTTTGAATGTATTAAGTCTCTCTTTTGTGGCAGCATTCATATTCATAAACATATTCCTTAATGTAATAACTCTTCTTGCCTTTTTTCTGTGTGTTTTTCAGATCTGCTGCTTATATTTTACTATTGGAGAGCAATAGGAGACAAGTTTTTTGTAATCCACCACCTGGCAGCATTGTATGCTTACTACTATGTACTGGTGAGTTCACTGTTGTCCCATAACAGAACATGCAGGCAAGATGGGAAAGAGACAACCAAGAGTGAGCAGTGGTAGTGTCAGGTGTGCAGCTGGTGCTGAAAGCTCTGTGTTCCCTCGCCGACACTCCACGGCACTAGTGTTCGCTTCTGACGTGGCGCCAATCTATAAACAGAGGAACATGATATACAGAATTCTAATGGTGGTCAGAAGCTGGAAGGTATTTTCTTCAGAAGGATTTTGTGTCATTCACATGTCGTCTTTTTTAAATGTACTGTAGCCATGCGTGTTCAGAGCACTCCTCCAACATTGAATATTAGCTGCTGGCTTTCTGGAATACTTTTGATTGGTCATTTCTGCGGCACCGCAGGGAAATTGCAACAAATATTTTTTTTGTATAGTGACCAGGCCACCAATACCTAGTTTCATGTCTGTCATTACGATCTGTGGTCTGTCTTTTTCCCCACACAATTTAATCCTCAAATCAATATTTATGTATTTATTTATTTATGCATGCAAGTAGCGGTGTAATAAGCAGGATAATGAACTGTTAGCCAGTCATTATGGCAATATAAACCACAACAGAAACTTGTATCACTATGATACAGACTGACTGTACATTGTTACTTCAATGTCCAGGAATTATTGTTTAAAGAACCGTATCCTGTCATCCTGGTTTAGTGACAGTCTTTTGATTATTCATAACAAAATTTGAATTTCTCTGAAGAAATAAGGGCCTTGTTCACTAATGTTTGCAAAGTTCTCATTTGTAAAAAAATACTCTATAACTATATATATACATATATATATATATATATATATATATATATATATATATATATATATATATATATATATATATATATATATATATTTATATATATATATATATTTATTAGGGATGAGCAAGTCAACTAACTAACTAGTTGATTTGTGAGTTTGTTTGTTTGTTTTTAAAATTTATTGTTTGTTTGGACAGTGTAAACTTTTGGAAAAAGTTTCATTTTTATATATTTTTTTAAAGCACCGACGTTACATAGACCTGTTTTGTGTTTGCAAACAGAGATGATGTTTTTGTGGGCGGAGCCTACATGGTGGCAGAAAATGACAAACTGCGGAAGCCAAGGAAAAAAAAAAAAAGTTAATTTCGAGTTTATATCTCACAATTGTGACTTCTTTTCTCGCAAATCTGAGTTTATATCTCACAATTCTCAGAAGGAAAAACATTCTGTATTTTTCCCCCAGAATTGTGAGTTTATATCCCACGGTTCTGACTTTTTCCCCTCAGAACTATGACATGAAAATGTTACAGGCTAAGTTATTTATGTAAAATATTATAGGTTTAAATATTATTTTATGATTTAACTGTCCACTAGAAACTGAATTTGTGAATATTATGTAGAATTACTTTTTTTTCTTGTATGTTATGTACGGGGCTCCGTACTACAATGACATCCAAAGGCGCAACAAAACATTTTTTTCTTACTCTGCCGATTTTGTCCATTTTCCTCCTTGTTACCGGTATTTTTCTGCCACCACTGCTCACACAGCTGCAAGTGACGTAACTGTGACGTCTGCTCTTAATTGGTCTGTATAAATGCATTCAGACTTTTAAAAGTTTTAAAAAACATCCGACTCTAAAAATGTTTGTGCATCTAACGTCTTTATGTATCTTTATGTCAACCGTTTCTACGAAACTTGCATTTTTTTGCTCATCCCTGTTTAGTACACCCTTTGTTTCTTGTAAAAAATGGTTTCCAAATGTTTAGCAGCCCAGATCTTTAACCACTAGACTACACCACCCACTGAGGCCACTACTGTTCACTCTTGGTTCAGTTGTACGGTTACCCTCTAGGTCACCAGGTTCTGTAGCGATGATGATGATGATGATGATGGTATTTTTTGCATGGAATGCTCATTGACGGTTATGCAGAAGTCCATTTTCTCCTCTTCAACTCCTGCTCTACCTCACTGACCCCCCCCCCCCCCCCCCCCCCATCAGCAACTCTAACGGTCAGTTGTGGCCCGGGTCTCGGCCCAGACTGCACCGGATTGTGTGCATGTGTTGATGCTCGCTGCTCCTGTGGTGCCATTGGAGGGTTTCCTGTGTGCATGCTCTGAAACCTTCCCCTGCTTTGAGCCAATCTTCTTCTCTCTTCTGAAACCTAACATCCACGTCTCCACTGCAGGATGAGTAACAGCGAGAAAGCGCTTGTTTGTTGGGCTGTGTCGAGATGCTCTATGATTCACACTCACGCTTTGAGAAGGTTTTGGAGAATAACAGGTTGATCTGGTCCTCAACTGAATTCTAAATAACTACGCATTTAGTTTACATGTTGCACAAGTTGTTACTTGTGTCTTTTGCTTGAAATTTGGGAGAAATCAAAAAACTCCCACCTAAAATAGCATCAGTTGATGCTCAGTTGTTTGGCATGAGTGATTTTTATTTATTTTGTGTGAAACGGGTGCCTTTTATATTGTTTAAAAAAAAAAAGTGTTTGTAATGTTTTTTAACAGTTTATCAGACTAAGAATGTCTTGCAATGTTAATAAATTGCGTTGTGCCATTTCAAGCTATATTAATGTATGTAATTTCAGCAAGGTAACAGGGTTGGCGCGATCTGACAAAATTACATTGTTCCCTTTATAGTCAATGACAAACCAAATATTTTTCTTATGCTTGTAAAAATATTTAATAAATATATTTTCTAATCATTTTAAGACCACTTACAAATACTGTAAACATTAGAAAATACTATTAAAATGGACAAATTGTGTGTATATTTATTTATTATTTATTTATATATATATATATATATATATAAATAATATACACACAATTTGTCCATTTTAATAGTATTTTCTAATGTTTACAGTATTTGTGAGTAATTTATTAGACCATCTGTTTTCTATATATATATATATATATAT
The DNA here is from genome assembly GCA_037194245.1 of Opsariichthys bidens. NCBI lineage: Eukaryota > Metazoa > Chordata > Actinopteri > Cypriniformes > Xenocyprididae > Opsariichthys > Opsariichthys bidens. The sequence goes on along the minus strand of CM074301.1, from coordinate 10,977,740 downwards.
ATATATATATATATATATATATATATATATATATATATATATATATATATATATAAATTAGTGTTAAGAAATTAATGTATAATATATATATAATAGTGCTAACAAAGTAACAAAATGTTATGATAAATTGCCGGCAGATATTAAATTAAATCTTGATATTGGCAACCGCTTTTATTTGTTCAAGCCTTTAATATATAAACCTCATAACTAACGTTTTTTCTTCTTAATGCTTTCACATTGTGTGCACTAATCAATGAATAGTTCAGTAAATAAATATAGTGTAACATGTTACTTATGATCAGCTGTAATTTCTCTGTCCACCTTGATGATCATAACAATAATTTTATTTTCCCAGTTGTCAGTGTGTTCCATATTTAGCCACTATTAGATATATTACAAAAATACAGGGACTCAAAAAGGCACCCGTTATATAAAATGACCATGACAAATGATTTCTTGCGGCTTGATTTGTTGTCTTAGTGTATACATTTCTAAAAATCAGCGGCACACACAAAAAAAAAATCCTAAATATGCATCTGGGGCAGCGTCTGATGATATTCATGGCTTTATTGTTGCTTATATACCTTCAGTTACCTTGATTTAGTGCAACTTTGAGGACCGCCTCAAAACCTGAACGTGCTTTTTGTTGTCAGGATGTAGACCATACTGTCACTGGTCACTTTTATGACTGCCTTTTCAAGCCTTTTTCTAAATTATTACAAGATAATAGAAGTAATTTAACATGGAGCTGGAAGTCTCTGTTGGGTCTCACTGAGTAATTAAGTCTGTCGTTCGAAATGTCATTCGTTGTTATTGTTTCCTGTGTTTAGAAATGCTGTTAGTGTTCAACGCAGAACTGTTTTTTTTGTTATTACATACTTCCCAGACTAAACTATAACATTCGCCTTATTTTTAGAACATTAAAGCATACACTTTTCAGCGTTTAGTAATTCTGCTTGAAATTAAGAACAAAGCGTTTCGCTATATTTAGTGCCGGCACGCGACCTTTAAGTCTCGAATTTCTTTTTCTTTTCTTTTTTTTTTTTTAAAGTAGAGTACAATTGAATTAATTTGTCAGTGTGTCGTGCGGTTTGTTCCTCATAGTGCATGTCCAACGAGTCTTAAGTGTTGTTGCTGCTTCTGTGTCCGTTCGTTCTTTTTGCATTTTTTCTGCACCTTTTTTTCCAAGAATCTGTCTGTCAGTCTGTCTCTGTCCCACCTAACATGACTTCTTGAATAACGCAGCCTCACTTCCACTGACAAGCAAAACCCTTCATGCAAAAACTACCAGTGTCACTGTTAGTCGGATTAAGAGTTGAGGGCTAGGCTTGGCTGATCTAGATGGACTCTCTCCTGTCTTGTCTGCTGTTTTGCTGTTATGGAACTCTGAGCAGTTACTGAAGCCCAGTTACAGTATGGACTTACCAGTACCTAGGGGTACCAGCATGCATCTGCTAGCCAACCTGATTATTATTTATTTCTTTTCATCCTTGATATTGTATGATCCATTTTGCAGTAAGTATGCTGATGTGTGTTTTAATTGCAGCCGTCAAGGTGAGTGTGTTACCGAGGTGCAAAAATGCTGCTGTAGGAATGATAATGTTTTGAGAGGAACATTTCATTGACTCGAGGAAAGGCTATGACAAAATGTGCATGGCTGACCTTTGCTGCACTGATACAGTGGGATCTAAAAGTGTGAGACCAATTGAAAATCTGGGATTTTATTAGTTCAGCTAAAAATGAGAATTCCATCATCGTATACTCGCTCTCATGTTGTTTTGTATCACTGTATTAATGTCTGTCAAAAGTTTCTGATCCCAATTGACTTCATTTTTACTATGGCAGTCAATGGGGACCAACTGTTTGGTTACCCACATCCTTCACAATATCTTCTTTTGTGTTCAACAGAACATCGAAATTCATACAGGTTTAGAACAACTTAATGGTGAGCAAATGATGACGGAATTTTCATTTTTTTTTTTTTTTTTTTTTTTTGGTGAACTGTCCCTTTAAGGGTACGTTTACACGTTTTTAGTGCGATCTCCGTTCATACGGATCTGCAAAGATAGCTAAAAATGCTGTATTATGCTATCAGGCCAACAGTTCGTAAAGAAACGCTACACGTCCATGGACTGAACACGTAATACGCGTGCGCATGACGTCACAATATGTTCATTTTTTAGATTAAATTTAATAGTTTTCTATATTTTAATATATATATATTATGTTGCAATTCATTTCAATGATATAAATCGAATCAAAATAGAAGGGTGGTCTCAGACATTTGGACTCAGACTGTATGTGCCTGACAATATGTGGCTTATTTGAAATGCTGACTTATTATTGACGACAGTATCTTATTTCTGCTAACCTTTTAGAGTAAGAAGTACAGGGACTTCAAAATGGCAAAGATAATTGAAATCAGCAAAAGAGAACTTGCTCAGTTTGACTGCACTATTAAAGTCAGATTATTTATTTATTTATATGTGTTAATTAGATATTTTTTCATGATGTGTGACTTTAACAAATCATAAATGTAACGCATTAATATAATCGCTCTATTTTGCTGCTGCTTTTTTTACTCAAAATGCAAGTAATTTATCACTAAAAATAACAAGCTTAATATAGACGGTAAATACTAAAGGGCATTATTTGATCTAAAAAAAACATTAGAATAAAAAAGTAACAGTATCCATGCAACCTCCTTTCTGTTTTCTACTTTTTTTTCATGTCTGTCTGTATCATAACTCGGCACCCAAGCAATTACTGCGGGTATCTGTCAGCGGGAGATATTGGGACTGTTGGAGCTGTGCCTTTCTATGTAACTTGTGTCTGTATCATTGTTTGTTTGTTCTTCGCCTTCTTTTTCCAGGGTCAAGGAATGTTGCCTTATTTTGCTAACTTCCGTCTGCTTGCAGAGTTTTCCACACCGTGTGTAAACCAACGGTAGGTATTTGGCTGATTAAAGTTCAAAATATTTTATGGGAAAACTTTTTAGTGTTGCCCACCATGTCTTAAAGCCATTAAAGACAACATAAAATCTGAATTTACATGGTTTACTTTTTCAGTAAATGAAGCGTAGTTGACTATTCGCCGTTCATTTAAGCCATTAGTCAAATCAGTCTGGGAAGAAATACTAAGCCATAATAATGAGCATTTGTCACAGCGACACCGGCAAACATGGGGTCAACTTTTCTGAGATCATCTACTAAATTTAAGGAAAATGTTTTTAAAATGTAGGACATAGATATAAATTATAAATAAACTAAGAAATAAATATACAGAAGGCTGCAACAGTTAAAATTTAGTCTAGTGTGTGTGTATATATATATATATATATATATATATATATATATAATATATATATATATATATATATATATACATACACACACACGTATATATATATATATATAACCTCAATCATGACATAATATTTTGTATGTTTTTAGCATTATTTCTTATTTGTCTGTCTTTACCAAAAATTCTTAAAGTTTTAGACGATGTGTGAAAATTAGATTTTTACTATAAAGTGGAGTGGGATTTTTGACCAGTGAAATTATTAATTTCTTGTTCTGGTTGCTAGTTAAGACATGTTTTGAGAATGTAAGTGTAACGTATCAGGAACGCCCACTTTTCACAATCAAATTAAAGATGGACAACATTAAGTCGTTCCCTGCATTTTTCCTCACAAAAGGCGATATTTACTAACAGCTTGTGGGTGCGCTAACCCTCTTTTGCTGTTAAAAAAAAACAACTGTCAGGATTTGCTAAAGACATGCTGTGTAAATGGTTAAATTTATGGGTGGAGACTATTTTACGTGATTCACTTCGATTTGCGTTAGTAAATTTAGTGGTATTTGCGGCATTATTTATCACCCGTGACAAATGGCTCCAAATGTTCTAATTTCCTCAAAAAATACATTGCTTTACAGACAATAAATGTTGGGATGTCCCGAGCCGATCTTAAGGATCGCTTATAATTGTTATATTGGAGGGTTTTTTTTTACATTTGAGCCCCTGAGAAACGCTCTATACATTGGATTGCTTTTAATAACTTTTTTTGTGACCATTTTGGCATCTGGTGCCACCACCAACTGATAAGAGCTGACATTTCTGTTGCATGTGAGAAACAGCAAATGAAACTAAAACAAAACAAAATCATTATATTTGCTTGAGCCGCAGACAATTTGTTAGCTTGGACCAATATCTAGTGAGGAACATTCAGTATCAGATTAAACAGCTCTGATGTTGAAACCAGGAGAAACGAGTATCGAAGGCTTTTCAGTCCACAAATCACCAACATTCACCACGGATTTAACGTAGTAACACTAACTGTAACCGTGGTATTGTGTAACAAATAGTCGAATGCTTTTACGTTATTTATTTCATGGTTTGTACAACCTTTTTGAGTGTGAAATTCAAGCACTTGTCAATGATTTTCAAGTGTTTCAGATTTTTTCCAGCACTTGAAAGATTAATTGTTTTTTTTGATGACCAAAAACACACGTTCCCCATTTGTAAAACTAAAAGTTTCAAGATGTAGGAAAACTAACACTTGACGACAAATGCTTTTATCTAAAAATAAAAACATGAAATTACCACAATAACCAGCATCTATTGGCCTATTAACCACTTCCACCTCCTAATATTTTATTTTTCACACAGTTTGCTTTTGATTTTTTTTATTCAGATATAATGAACTCCCTATTATAAAATATCAGATCATCAAGAAATCAATTGTTTCAAAGTTTGACACTTTTTGTACTGAAGTATGAAGTCTCATGAAAGAAAAAAAAATTAAATTGTGAAGAATTACACATAAAGCAAGCAAAGAGAGCTCCTTTTATAATGCCTGAAGCTGTCAGTCAGTTCTGTATGATGCTATAGAAGAATAATTACAATATTTACCCATATAAATATTAGGTTGTTGTTAAAAGTTAGTTTTATGTGCATCTCTACTCAAGTGCAGTGCGTTACTGTCAAATGTATTTTTTACACAATCTCCCCTCCTCCCTCAGTGCTAGCAAATATCATCTGTAGAACTTGGTGGCACCAGTGCCATTGCTCTCAAATGTTAGTCTGGAGTCCTGTACTTGAAGTGTGCACCAAGCATTAGAAAAATATGAGTATCTGATCAGGACCCAGTATCTGCAGATACTCAATATTCAGCGACTCTGATTGGATCGGGGACATGAAACATATATTGGGGACATCCATAATTAAAGGGTTAGTTCACCCAGTCTGTCATTAATTCCTCACCCTCATGTTGTTCTACACCTTTAAGACCTTCGTTCTTCTTAGGAACACAGATATTTTTAATGACATCCAATGGCCTTGTGACGCTCTATTGACAGCAAGATAATTAATATTTTCAGATGCACAGAAGCTACTAAAACATATTTAAAACCGTACATGTGAGTACAGTGATTCAACCTTAATATTATGACGCAACGAGAATACATTTTGTGCGCCAAAAAAACATCATAACGACTTTTCAACAATATCTAGTGATGGGCGATTTCGAAACACTGCTTCGAAGCTTTGCGAATCTTTTGATTTGAATCAGTGGTTCGGTTCGCGTATCAAACTCGCGCAGACTTCTGAAATTTAAAAATAAGCCTCTTTACTGAAATCACATGATTTTGGCTCTCCAAACCACTGATTCGAAACAAAAGATTCGTAAATCTTTATATCACTAGATATTGTTGAAAAGTCGTTATTTTGTTTTTTTGGCGCACAAAAAGTATTCTCGTCGCTTCATAACATTAAGGTTGAACCACTGTACTCACATCAACTGGTTTAAATATGTTTTAGTAGCTTTCTGGGCATCTGAAAGTGTTAATTAACTTGCTGGTGATTAATAGAGCTTCCCTGAGACATCAGATTTTATCAAAAATATCTTAATTTGTGGTCCGAAGATGAACAAAGGCTTATGGGTGTAGAACAACATGAGGGTGAGTAATGATAGAATTTTCATTTTGGGGTGAACTAACCCTTTAAATGGTTCAAATGCCTTTTGAGGCTGTCTTTTAATAATAAATGACACAAATGTTGTGTTAGTAGATTAGTTTACAGCATGTCACTTTGCTCACCTGTGTTTTCCAGCTGGTTCTTTGAAGTGTTAGGTTACCCCAAAGTGTCCAAGCCCAACATGGCTAACGGGGTACTGATGGCAGCTGTGTTTTTCCTGGTGCGGATCGCTGTCATGCCGGTATACTACACCCGAATGTGCTCAGTGTACGGCACGGATGCCTTCTACAGGGTCTCCTTCGGCGGCCGCAGCGCTTGGATCTTCTCCAGCATCTGCCTGGACATCATGAACGTCATGTGGATGCATAAGATCGCCCGCGGCTGCTACAAAGTCCTGCGTTCCAGCCGGAGGTCCAAACCCGAGAGCCAGGAGAATGGAAAAACCGACTGAGCGAAAGGAAATTGCTTAACGGACGTTGGCATTTTGCTCACAAACAGGGTCGTTGGCACATCGAAGATCTTCAAGGGAGTGGACGCTCTTGCACGATAGTGACCGGGAGAAAATGAAAACCACCCCAGAGCAATATTTCACAGAGTTAAGACCTAAAACTCTGTCACTGAGATCTAGTACACCAGAAAAGACTGCCCGCCCACTATTATTTTGTGTTTCTTTTAAAAACTGTGCAAGTGTACAAGACAAACCGGCTGAACTGTATTTTACCGTTTGTTTCGAAACACCTGAGGGTGGTTTTAATTTTAAACTGTGGGCAGGTAAACCACATTATTTATTCATCAAAGTTCAGTCCGTCGCTCTCAATCACTGTACTGTGCAAAGGGGCCAAGCGGTCAGTGAGTCACCTGATGTTCACGTTTACTTCAAAGCCGCGAATACTGACTGTGAAAGATTCATCCACACAACTGCACTGCACTACGCGAGGAAAATCTCTTGGGAAAATCCACCGTCATGCTGTACTTGCGATGTATTAGATATTTTATCCGAGGAAATGATGAGATCCGACTTCTGGTCAAATGTGGATTAAATAGCCAAAATATTTTCTATGTAAAAGAGAAACGAGCAGTGAACTCTTCCCATTGCAACTGCATCAATGCTGTTTTAAGATTGAAACCGGTTTACACTCGCTCCAGATTCCGTTCGGATTCCGTTGGGTTTCCACCAAACGGACGTCAAGATTTGTTCGCACTGTACAGTTAACTGCATGCGGCAATGTTGTTCTCTGAATGTTTGCGTTGTACATAGAAATTTTATTGAACATACGATAATTATTTTAATTACGTTCGTGTACAGTGTATCCGATCGGTTAGGATTTGGAAATGGTTTTAAAAGGAAATGTCAAAAGAGCTTAGGTGCGTGTAGCTCGTGAATGTCCGAGGAGTTCTCGACGCCGGTGTCGAATGGGTTTCCTGCATCGTATCTAATTTATTGAACCAGTTTTACACTGGGAAGGCATGATAATGTTTGTACGACATATTTATTATTTTTTAACGGAAAGATATAAAAGTCGTCAATGTATCTGAGTAGATATACAGCGTATGAGAGATTTCACAATACAGAGATACTTTTATGAATTCATCGTCACTATGTAAGACAAATCTAGCGTAGAATATTCATGCTGTACACACATGCATTCGGTGGCGGCCCATAGTTTTATTGATTTACGAAAGACGGCTTGCGTCAAAACAATTTTGAATCGGTTCTGTTTTTATTGAACTTAGTACTTGAATTTTGAAATGCGTTATTCTGAGAGACAGACCTATTATTGGCACAAGTAATACAGGAATCCATGTTGTGATTTTTGCCTTTGCATTCAATCACTTAAAATGCCTTTTTGTTTTGTTCAATAAACACCTTTTATTTACTTCTTCTAGTGTCATTTTATACCACATGGGTTATTGTATAGTCACGTGAAGGATGAATGATTATCGTTTTGATTGTTTTGTCTTTTTTTTTTTTTAGTGCTCACCAATGTTACAACCAAAGGTCAGAAGTAAGAATGGCTGTTTGAAGTCCGTTCTTAATCTTAAGGAAGCGACACACAAACAGTCTCGGTATAATTTTGGCTACAGACGTGCACTGTAGCACTGGTCTAGCATAATATGAAACAAGCAAAGGAAAACAAGGGACGGTTCGATGTATGTTCGTTTTCCAAGACAGCATTGATCTATGGGCAGTTAAAGATTTTTTTTTTTTTTTTTTTTTGCCAAGACAATATTGAATATCTGATGATTTTTGGGAAATCCTTAAAGGTCCAAACCTTCAGTGTTCAGCAGTGTTTGGTTTATGAAATGTTATGGAAATGCACAATATCATGACTGTTTGTGTTTTTTAAAACCGAAGCGTTCCATACAATAATGTCACAGGAAATTGTTGCCATGTAAATGTTTACATATGTTCTTACAGTGGCCACAGGGATCACGTTCCCTGCGCATGTTTTTGAGGAATGACACAGCAGTTATTTTCGAACATGTTTATTCGTTCACCTTAATTTGTCACTTACGTTATGCCATTTGCCTCAATAAAGCAATATGCTCATTTTGATCCATAATCATTTGGTATGTCAATTCTTCAGATGTGGTGGTTTGTGTGTCTTACCTGTTTATAGTGAGACACTATAAAAAGCCCAAAATCTCAAAATTGACGTGTTTTTGCCTGTAAAGCGTTCTTTCAGATATCCAAAATGCACTATATATGTCATGCGTCTGTAGATTTCAATTTCAGTACATATCTTTAAAGGCCGTTCTCAAAATGATACAGAAATCTCCACTTCAGTAGCACTAACATACACCAGAATTTACAGCTTTATTCCTATATAAGGTGCTTAAAAAGGGGTGTGTTCATGTATAATACATTTTATTGTTTAAAAAAAGAAGAAATATTTCTTTTTTTCTTATTTATGGAGTGATTGAGATCTGAAAATGTAAAAAAAAACTAGATTTTTGTTCTAGAAATGCAAATCTAAATGCATATTTAATTAGATAATGACTCATTTGCATATTCAAACTTTTCAGAAAACTTGTAATACAAAAAAAATGTTTGCAATTCTTAATGTAATCGATCAACTTGTGAAGTATGGCGAAATATATAAGTTAATTTTTTCAGCCTATTCACAAGTCTTGCCTTAATTCAACTGAAGCATGGTTTAGTGCACATAGAACAGAGATTACATTTTTATTAATGTTTGCACTGTAATCAACAAAAAATGTTTCATGAAAAAAAAAAGTTATAATAACACGAAGACCTAACTTTAAAAAATAACTAAATGATATGATGTCTTCTTAGAAAAGCACGTCATTGACATAATCGTGAATCTAATTAATATTTATGAGCCACGCCTTCGCTCCGCCCCGCGCGCAGTGCATGCTGGATGTTAGCGGAAGCAGCGGCACACGTTGACATTGCAGAGCGTCCGATCCTCACATAAGAGACATTTAAAGGTGAGTTACACTTTTGTCTGTCGCTTTTCAGTGTTTTAGATTGTTATATGAAGATATTTAAAAAGCTGCTTACGTTATCATCTAGTTTGTAGTGGAATATGTCATTTTACATGACAGTATATGGATGATGTTATGTAACTCATTTTGTAACTCTTACATTTTGGGGTTGATAAAAGTCATTTTTTAAAAAAAATATTGTATATAAATGTTGAGAACGTCTTGTTTTAGATGTACTCTCACTCACGATATTTCTCCAGTTGTCTCTTAAAGTTCACTTTTAAGAATAGCGAGCGGTGTAAACTAAAACAACAATGTAATGTAGTTTTGAATGTGTATGACAGAATATTTACACTGTTATTTTACAAACAATGAAATTGAACGGTGACCTGCTCCAAAAAATAACCATAAAAAGCGCCATAACAATAGTTCATAGCATTTTCATACCAAACTGTCTCACATGAGTTATTCCAAATGTCTTGAATTTTCACATATTAAAATCCTACGGATTAGACTTAAAGGGACATTTCAACAAAAATGGAAATTCTGTCAATATTTACTCATCCTCAAGTTGTTCTAAACCTCTGAGTTTCTTTCTTCTATTGAACACAAAAGAAGATATATAGTAACTAGACGGCTAACTGTAGCCATTGACTCCCATAGTAGGAAAAAAAAAATACTATGGGTGTCAGTGGGTGCCATCAACCTTATGGTTACCAACATTCTTCAAAAAAAAGAAACTCATACAGGTTTGGGACAGCTTGAGGATGAATAAACGGTACGTGTCAAATATCTTAAGTCACGTGAAATAGATTTTGAAAGCCATAACACCAGTAATGATGCAACAGGGTGTGCTTGATCTCTTCATCTCTTCAGCACTGGTGTTCATCATGGGCGCATCCGTATCTAGTCTTGCCCCCAATATCCGGGCAGAGTCTGCGATGTCAACGCCTTATTTTGGTGGGATGTCCCCACCCCCTGGATGTCCCATGCATCAAGAGTCCCCTAAAAGTGAGTCATACTCCATTTATTATCATGAGCTGATCAATGAATTGTATGTATTAAAACGTAATGTGCAATATAAACCCAGGCTCTCCGCCTCCTGAGTGCCCGATGCATCAGGCTCAGACGCCTCCAGCCAGCCCAGCACACCAGGAGAGAGCTTATGAGTTTGTCGAATGTCCCATGAGAGCTTCCGAAGGAGCCATCGATCCCACAAATATGGTGAGCCGGGCATCTCCCTGAATTAGATGATTTTTGTTTTTGGCTTATGTGTGTTAATGGTGCTTTTATGTGTACCACAGATGCCCCCTCCAAACCAGGTGCCCGCCACGGACCAGCCATTCCCTTTGTCCATTAAAAGAGAGGAGTCTAAAATCCCAAGATCCGGCACAGAACAGAACTGGGTCTATCCTTCTGAACAGATGTTCTGGAATGCCATGCTGCGGAAGGGGTGAGTTTCGGCGCGATGTGCTAAGTGTATACGTTTGTATAAAGATTCCTAAATTCATGTTTTACAACCAGATGAATCCTGTTCATGTTTCGGAGAGCTGATATGTCATTTGACTTAGTTTCAGGAAGCCTGTGAGTACTGTAACTTGATTACCCAGATTGAAAAAAAAAGAGTACATTATTCTCCAATGTCAAGAAAGCGACAATAACAATGGTTTTGCATGAACTAGAGTGTATGCACTACCATTCAGAAGATTGGTTTCAGTAAATTTTTTATTTGTTTTGGGAAGAAGTCTCCTATGCTATATAAGGTTATCAAATGAGGCTGCATTTATTTGATCGAAAATACAATAAAACTATAATATTGTGAAATATTATTACAATTTATAATAACTTTTTTATTAAATTTCAAATGTAATTTATTCCTGTCATTGCAAAGCAAATTTTCAGCAGCCTTTAGTTTAGTCTTCAGTGTCACATGATCCTTCAGAAATCATTCTATCAATCTATCACGTTTGATCAAAAAAATATTTGGTGGAAAAAAATCATACTAATCATAGTGTGTATGTAGCTAACAAGTGTCTCACAATATATATATATATATATATATATATATATATTTTTTTTTTTATATATATATATACATATATTATATTATATATTATTTTAAATTGTAATATTTAACAATATGAAGGCTTAGTTTCTTAGTGTTTATTAGTACGGAGGCTTGTTTCTGCCACTAAATAAAAAAAAATTCCACTTTAAAATTTTTAAATTTCTTTAAATAATTATTTATATATTATTATATAATGTTATTATTATTATTATGCAATTATTAATAATATATATTAACATTTATTCACAGTTTTTATTTACTAAAATATTTTTAAATAAAAAACATGTAAGATATATAAAACTAATTATATATAAATGTGAATATACAAATGTTGCATTTTTCTTGGCTTTTGGATAATTTTTTCCCCATTGTCATTACTTCTACAGATTGCTTGATCCGGGCAGGATATGTTAGATGCTGCATTATAATTGTTCAAATTCTGTCTTATTTTTTGCTTACTGTTCTCAATGTCAGGAGTGTGCCTATGATTCCTTAAAGTGCTGCCTAGGTAGGCAGCACACTAAGTTTTAGTACAGAGCTATTATTTTAGATACTTTTCAAACAAGACATGTTTATGTTTTGCACATTAAGCAAAGACAATCAGTCTTTTTTTTGTCATGAATTTCTGTAAATATCTAATTGTTATTTGTTGTTTTGCAAGGTGGCGCTGGAAGGATGACAGTCTTGCTCCCGAAGACATGTCCAATATAATCCAGATCCACAATCGTAACAACGATCAAGCCTGGCAAGAAATCCTGAAGTGGGAAGCTCTTCATGCCAGGTGACTGCAACACAACTCTCATTTTTACATGATCCGTGACTGAAAACTGTATTATTCAGAGAACGATGCAGTATGACCGTGTTCCAATGTGTTTAATTAATAGAAGTTAATACTTTTATTCAGCAAGGATGCATTCAATTGATCAAAAGTGACACTAAAGACATGCTTTTGTTTTAAACTTTATATTCATGAAAGAATCTTAAAAAAAAATCACAGGAATATATTACATTTCAAAATGTATTAAAATAGAAAGCTATGGAAGCTTGTTTGTGGCACGGAATAGAAAATAACAAAATAATTATGACTTTTTAATCACACAATTCAGTTTATATTTCACAGTTTTGACTTTATAACTCACAATTCCAGGTGTATATCTCAGAATTCTGAGGAAAATGTCAGAATCGTGAGTTATAAACTCAGAATTATGAGTAATAAAGTCTGAACTGTGAGATATAAACTCAGAATTCTGCGGGGAAAAAAAAAAAATCCTTAATGTGTGATATAAACTCACAATTGCAAGGGATTTAAGTTTATATCTCACAATTCTGACTTTTTATGTTCCTCATCATTGTGAGATATAAACTTTTTTGCAAGAAAAGAATTGTGAGGGGAAAAGTCGCAATTATCTTTTTTTATTCGATGACGGAATCAAGCTTCCATAGAAAACAGTTATTTTAAATTGTAATATTTAACAATATTAGTATAATATAAACAAAAAATATAAATTATATAATTATAATATAATTTTTTTTTTAAATTTCAACTTTTATAAAGTGAGAATTGCATGATATAAAGTGGCAATTACGTGTTATAAAGATATAAACTTGCAATTCTGAGAAAAAAACTTTCCTCAGAATTGGACTTTATAACTCGTAATTGCGAGTTTATATCTCACAAGTCAGAATTGCAAGAAAAAAGAATTGTGAATTGTCTCACAATTTGTGTTTATTACTCGCAATTCTGATTTATTTCTCACAATTGTGAGTTTATATGTCGCAATTCCGAGAAAAGAAAAGTCAGAATTAAAAAGGGTAAAGTCACCTGTTTTATTTAGTGGTGGAAACAAGCTTCCATATAACAGTGTTTTTACTAAATAAGCTGTTTTAAATCAAATGAATGCGGTAGTTTTGATTAAATAAATACAGCCTTTATCAGACTCGTGCATTTTTATATTGTTAGCAGAAATATTGGTGACTGGTATGACTTGTGATGCCAAACACATTTTAATCACATAAAAGCTGCATCATCACCTCTGCAGCCCCGTTGCTGCCAGATAAACGAGGTGATAATATTGTGTTTGTCGCCTTCTGTTTGTCATTTGATGGTCACTGGCAGTGTGATCTGCTTTGTTTTTACAAACTGCCAAGCATGCAAGAATGAGCATGGCGCCCTAGACTACTGTTAGTTTCAAACACATGTTTGTTCCTGGCAGCGAGTGTCCATGCGGTCCAGCTCTGAAGAGATTCGGGGGCAAAGCCAAAGAGTTTTCACCCAGAGCCAGAATACGTCACTGGATGGGGTGAGATATAAAAGTCAATCCCAAAGGATACTTCTTCTATTGTGTTTAAAACACTGCAGAGTGCCTGATTTCTCTCTGCTAACTTTCTCTGTAGATATGAATTGCCTTTCGACCGACATGATTGGATCGTAGATCGGTGTGGAAAGGAAGTCCGCTATGTCATTGACTACTACGACGGGGACATTGATAAAGACACCTACCAGTTCTCCATCCTGGACGTGCGTCCGGCCATCGATTCTTTGGGGGCGGTGTGGGATCGGATGAGGGTGGCCTTGTGGCGCTGGACATCGTAGAATCCATCCTGACGCAGTTTTATCATTTCTGCACCCCTAGAAGACATTTATACCAGTATACTAGAATCTGCATTCTACATGCTGTGAGATTGGTTCTGACTTTAACATGAATCCTTGCAAATTACTGCACATTGAGGAACTTACAGTGAGGTTCTCTGTTGGAGAGCAGAATGAGTCAGTGTTTTTTTTTTCTGCTGATGAGTTTTTGAAATCCTCGTCGGCAAACACTTTTTGAGTGATGGTTATTAAGTTGAAAGTTTGCTATCTGATCTTACTCAGAGGTTAAACATATCTGCTGGTTGTTTTTCCTCTTTCAACGGCTGATTATTGAGTGTTTTAGTTCAGATGCAGAGCGATTGGCAGCTGTTGGCATTTGTAGCTTGCTGAAACCGCTTGGTGGTCTTTGCAAATGAATGTAATTGATCTGATGAAGCATATGAAATTGTGGGGGGTTTTATTTTATTAAAAGCCCTTGTTCAGCTCTTCCATATTGATCCTGCTTTCAGGTTCAGTTTTAAATTCGTGTAATTTCTCATACCTGCTGTCTGGGTTTATTTATTTTGCACAAACTGCTTCATTATTGTCTGTGTGTAAGCTAATGTGATGCTGACTGCTCTCTTTGAGTCAGTGTTTCTGAAAACAATTTCTCCAAGTATAACCCACTTCTTTTGTTTTAAGTCTGATCTGTACCAAATTACAATTCAACAAGTAAATCAATAGTGCTCAACTACACGTCTCCCATAGTTTTGCTTGGCTGTCAGCTCTTCACTCTTGACACTTTCCAGATCACTCCAGCAGGTGGTGCCCTTTCCTCAGAAAATGTCATTTCTTTCATTGTTCATCAGTGATGGTGACTGATAGTGATCATTTCCAGTCATCTAAGCCTTTTTTTTTTTTTTTTAGCTTACTCTGAAATGGTGACGAACCATTGGTTTGTTTGTGGAGTTCACTGAAATTTTAGTGAGTCAGCTTAGCACTTGCGGACTAAATAGGGTGTCCATTTTAAAGGTGCACCAGTAGCCCTCTTAGTATTTTGACATGTTCAGCTGTGAAATGGGTTATTTCTACAATACAATACCAAATCGTATTGTATTTGAAAACAATCGAAAACATTTGCCTCTGTGATTTTCAAGCCAGTAGGCATTAGTATGAAGTCATTGTAACAAAAACCTGTCATGAATTTCTTCCTTCTGTTGGACACAAAAGAATATATTGAGAAGAATATGGGTAACCAAACAGTTGATGAACCCCATTGACTTCCATAGTATGAAAAAAAAAATACTATGGTAGTCAATGGGGCCCATCATCTGCTTGGTTACAGGCATTCTTCAAAATATCATCTTTTGTGTCTCACAGAAGAAAAAAAAAGTTTTATACAAGTGTGGAACAACTTAAGGGTGAGTAAACGATGACAGAGTTTATTTTTGTTTGAACTATCCCTTTAAAATGTACTTGGATCACTTGTAGCTAAACTACTAACTGAACCAGGTAAATGTACTACCAACTACTAACATTTAGTGTATTTAAGTTGGTGTATGTGAGAACCTTTTGGTTTTCTGTAGTCAAATGCGTATTGCACACTCACATTTTATATATTACGTTCATTTTTAAGTTTGTTTTGGAGCGAGCATGATGCTACAATGAGCATTTCTGCAGGATTCCAGTCTAGACTGGATAAAAATGTGTATGTGATGATTTAGAATTAGAGCACAAAATATAGTTTCCCAGCTGTTATTGTTGTTAGTTGTGCTTTTGCACCCTTTATGTATTATTATTATAGACCTTGAATCTGTTGTCCATAATAAAATAAAGAAACAGCAGCTTCTTCTGACGTCACTTGATATTTAACAGTATATGTACTCTGAATGTGATGAAGTCAATCCTGTGAGAGCTTTTTTGATGTACCAAGAGGAAAACCAGAGGCTCCTTGTATTTGTGAGTAGGTGTGGGAAAGAAATCTTCACTCGTGGCCCGGAATAACCTCATCCTCCGGGGTGAGTTTCCACCTCTCCGTCCTTTACAGATGAGTTTTAAGAGCAGTTTTAGCCGTGACTGATCTTTAGACTATGATTACGATATATTTTGGGGTACATTGCGTTCGTTTTGCAGCCCTGGTCTTTGGAATAATGTATGTGTGGTGACAAAGATACTATATGTTTGTATATGGGTTTTTGTCAGGGCTTCTGTTTGGCAGGAACCCAGGAAAGCCCCTTGTAGTGCACAGAACAGATATACAAACAGCCCGTGGCAGTCGAGTCTGGCGCGGGGATTCAAACCCCCTGCAATCCTTCCAGTCTGTTTCATTTACATACCAAAAGATGCCCAGCTGTGCCAAGTACAATAACCAGGCTTTGTCTAGATTGCAGAACTGTAACATTAATTATGGGAGGGAGTAACAGTTGGAAAGTTTCTAGCTTGCGGGTCAGTGGTAGTCCTGATATGGACGTTCAGATGTTGGCTGATGTTTTTGCTATTCTATAGATTGTAAATGCTGCTGCTGATGGAAAAGCTTGTGTTGCCGATTCAGTCCCGATCATTTTAAAAGCCAAGTTATGACGAGCCAGTCTAAAATGTGCAATATGCCTTAGAAGAGAAGCATTACTGGTGTGCATCTTGAGACAAAATAATGCCTTAAAACATATCAGTGCAAGTTGCACTCAGTTAAAACAGCTCAAACATGCATTTTAGTCTAGGCTTATGCATTTTTGTTGGCTATTGAATCTTTAAGCCATACAAAGTGTATAAATGTCATTGAATTATATAAATGCATGTTGCATTTCTTTGAAGGAAGGATAGTGTAAGCACACTTTCATTTTATATGATGCAGACATTTATACATTTTTAAGTGGTACAAGTGTCTAAATTGGTTTTGGGGTCATTGCATATTTATATAAAATATGTACAGTAAACGCTCCATCTGGAGCAGAGAATCCATGTATTTTAGTGTCTTCTCCCCAGTTTAAGTGAAATTGCTTGTTTATCAGCAGCTGTTTTAAATGCAAATCCAGCACATGATTTGCATCCGGACCACTTCTCCCACACACTTTACCATAAACACACATCAGTTAAAAAAAAAAAAGCAAACACACACACACTGGAATAGGTAATTGTGCTCTTCTACATGATAATAATAAAGAAAATAGCATAATGCTAAAACTAAATGAATGCATGCAGAGTGTTTAAGGGCTGTCAGTCTGAGACCTGCAACAGGAAGACAAGAGTCCCACAGGAAGCTTTACTGCACTTAAGAGTTTTATTTGAAAGTAAAATGTGGTAACCATGGAGACAATTTTATGACGCCCCACCACCATTTTGTACAATCAGTGTGAGTTTATTCTGCACACATCATTCATTTTGTTTTGCAGTTATATTATACATCCGGGCTATTCAGTTACAGTTCTCAGCAAAGGTTTCAGTAGTCAAAATATCATATGAAATTAAATAAGCAGTGCGTATTTCAGAAAAATTAATTGTACATTTTCAAGTTGCCGGCCATTATACCTTGCAAAAGTAATAATACCTTGTCAAAATAGCAATAAATCCTAAATAGTCTCTCTGCTGATTTATACAATATAAATCAAGGTATAATTTAATCAATTCTAGTTTACTAAGAGATTAGGTCTCACAGCAGATAACAGATAAAAATTCTAAACTTAATAAACTGTATATATTAGTGGCAAAAATTGATGTCTGGTCTAAAAAAAATGAACATTGTTACTCTTTATTTAAATATTATTAAAAATTGTTAAGGCTTTGTAAGCATATTGTGTAGTTGGGCTAGGAGTTAATAGTTCATTATTTATTTATATATATATATATATATATATATATATATATATTACACACACACACACACAGTGGGTACAGAAAGTATAAAGACCCCCTAAAAATGATCACTCTTTGTTATATTGCAGCAATTTGCTAAAATCATTTACGTTCATTTTTTACTCATTAATGTACACACAGCACCCCATATTGACAGAAAAACACAGAATTCTTGACATTTTTGGAGATTTATTAAAAAAGAAAAACTGAAATATCATATGGTATTCAGACCCTTTGCTGTGACACTCATATATATATATATATATATATATATTTTTTTTTTTTTTTTTTTTTCAGGTGCTGTCCATTTCTTCTGATCATCCTTGAGATGGTTCTACACCTTCATTTGAGTCCAGCTGTGTTTGATTATACTGATTGGACTTGATTAGGAAAGCCACACACCTGTCTATATAAGACCTTACAGCTCACAGTGCATGTCAGAGCAAATGAGAATCACGAGGTCAAAGGAACTGCCTGAAGAGCTCAGAGACAGAATTTGTTTTATATATATATATATATATATATATATAATGTGTGTGTGTATATTGTCGAACGATTAATCGCATCCAAAATAAAAGTTTGGCTATTTATGTGTGTGTACTGTATATTTTTGTGTATATATAAATTCCCACACATTCATGTATAAATTATGTAAAGAGAAACTTATTTTGGATGTGATTAATCATTTGAAAGCACACACACACACGTGTTCATATATATATATATATATATATATATATATATGGTGGATGTCAATAGTGTTTGTGTTAAAATTAGGCATTTACAATAAGGAGGTGCATATTGACCAGCTTAGAGGGAAGTTTCGGGACCCTTGTGAATTGACCCATTTCATCTGTTTACCTCTTGTGTTAGAAGTGTGTAGAAGAACAATGTTGATGGTGCTTAAAAAATTGGTTATTTCCTCTAGCCAAATACGTGCAATGCCATGCAACAAGGAAAAGCAAGAGCCTAGAATTAGAAAAGAGAAATTTATCCTTGACACAAGAAAGTTAGGGAGGTCTTTAAGGCATTTACAACATCAAGTCAGTCCGAGCAGCCCTTAGGCTGCAGAAAACATTCAACATCCAGTCTGACTTCCTCACCTCAGATAATTTATGCACACAGCACACCGCCAGAGGGCTTTTGAATACATTAGGTGCCACGACTGGACCTCACACTGTTAGTTTGTGTATGCACCACAGGTCATGTTCTGAAAGGACCCGACTAGTTTGTGGCCAAAGGATTGGCATGGATCCATCTCAGACGACCCTCAGGGGAGATTTGATACTCAGCCCACTGGAAAAAGAGAGGGGGAGAGAGAGAAAGCCTTCCACAAGGCCTAATCAAACCGGTTTCAATTTGTGCCGTGGGCTTATCACAGCACTGGAAGTGATGAGTTCTTGACTTTTATAGTTCAGTCAACCAGCACGCTGAGATAGGCAGGCCTTCTGCATTGTTTTTTAATGAGCTGTGATGAAAACAGGTAGAAAACGAAGCAGCTTAATAAGTGCAGGGGGGAAACCAGCCCATGCATAATGACCACTGCAATGATCAGACATCCCACCCTCCGCCCAGATCAATACACACCCTCATGTGGGGCTTCTTATCGCGGTCAGAAACGAAGGAATATCAGCAGCTGTAGAATAATTGTTTCGATTGTTTGCGCCATCGTGACCTCATTTTCTGTCCCATCACGATTGGATGGATGTTCATTATGTCTGATTGGCTTTGCTCATGACCGAAAACATACTCCTCACCTACACTAATTATTTCTTAGATTAGTTGTTGAAGTAATCAAATGTAACCAGACATTTGGAGCCCCACTGCTACATGGTTTTGTGTGAGTGAATGTTTCTGAAAATGAGACGTTATGATCGTCATAGTTATTTATTTCATTTGGACACAAAGGGTTATTTCATTCAAAAATTTCAATTTGATCATTTACTCATTCTAAAGCCTTTAGGGTTAGGGTTTAGCATATTAAAGTGCTATTAAAGCAGTCCATATGAATTGCACAGCATAGTTAAACAGATCGAGTCAGTGAGTTGAATTCGACGACAGAATCAGTCCAATGAATAATTCAGACAGGTTGGTTGCGTCTCAAATCGCATACTTTCTTGAGTAGGTACTTATTTTGAATAAGTAATGTCTTCACGACCACTAAAAAAAGTACGTATGAATGTAATCTGGATGTAACCCACTACATTTGCCATGTTGTCATTATCATGTGACCTACCAGCGTCAGTTGCGTCGCTTCAACGCCATTCCCAAATTCCCTTCTATGGCCTCATGGGAAAGGAAAGTGTCCATCATATGCACACTTCACAATCTCGCCAGAAGTACTAGGTCATCCGCGTACTTTTTGCTACTCTTTCATGAGTACTGTTTTTCGCCTACTATATAGTAGAGAAGAATGCAATTTTGGACGCAGCCATTGTGTGAACTGAATCAATGATTCACTGAAAAGATTTGACTCAAAAGAATCATTCATTCACAAATCGGACATCAGCTCATGAACTCTCATAAACTCTCCAAAGAGATTTAGATTAATGACTTAAATGTCAAGAATAACATAAACTTTATTATTTGTTTTGATTTCCTCCTAATGATTTTTTTTTCATACATTCTTTTGTAATACATTTTAGATTATTGTAGTCTCACACTTTATGGACCCCACTGTGTGTGTGTGTGTGTGTGTGTGTTCAAATTATTTTCAGAGAGGTCACAGTCTTTATATACAGTATTAATTTTTTTATGTATGTGTAATATATATAATTTTTTAATTCTATTTTATTTTTGTCATAATTATTTACTTCTTTATAGTGTTTCTCTGTTTATTTTTATTTAAAAAAAAAAAAAAAAAAAAAACATTTTTGTATTCAAATTTTAGTTGTTTTCAGTGTGGTCTCAATTTATGGACCTCACTTTAAATATATATATAATTACATTTTCCAGTTTAATATGTGGAGACAGATAAGACATGCCATATAAACACCCTCCAATAAAGTTTCTCTTCCATAGATCTCCACGTGACCATACGTCTAATCGCACCCATCCTTCTCTTTTCAGCTTCCAGCTTGTTTTAGTTGAATTAATTCTTGATGTTGAATTAAAATGAGCTCTTTTGGGTGTCTGAAGAGCACAGTGGATTAATTATACCTGTCTCATTGTAATGGCCGACCATGGTGCTCCTATCTGGCCATGAGTGGTAATAGCTTTTGATGATGATCTTTTATCCAATTACTGGCCGGTGACCTGTGAGGCTACCTGCGTTTGCGGGCTCAGGTTGGATTCATTAGCGGGATAAATCCGCTCCTGACCTGCTGGATTGGACTGGATTTTGGGGGCCACGGGAGGGGACGAGCAGTCGGTGTTTTCTCAGGAAAAGGAAACGCGAGATTGACACCCCTCCCCTCACTTCCCAGAGATCAGCTCTGTGGCTTTGATAAATGGTAATGGCTGAAGGAACCTCTGACCCTTTTCAACAGGGACCCAGTCAGATAGACAGAGAGATAGACCACCGAAGACAAACAGCACAATAGAGAGGAGGAAATACACCCCTGCTCCCTCAGGTTAGGAGCCCCAGTGGCCCCCGGGAGGAAAGATGTACACACAGCCATTTCCGAGCACCGCTGCTATTATCTCCGCAGGTCTTAAATAATAACAGTGTGTGTGATAGACGGAGGCTGTGGGGAGATTACAGTAATCAGACGATACAGTACATGAACGGACGCCCTGCGGCACGTCAGTAGGTGGGATTCTGGGATGTGCGCTGGATGTTTGTCTGCCCAGAAAGATTTTAAACTCAAAATGAACCTGTTCGGCTAAGGTTCAACTCACTTTCTCAGCACTACATTGAAGAAGACGGAAAACTTTAACTTTAAAGTGCAAGTTTGTGCTGCTTTCTGTGAAATGACTGTAAATGGATGGCCTTTAAAATGGCGTGGGTGGGTTATTAACGTGCTTTATTAAGTGATTTTACATGCTGGAGGTGAAAGGCAAGCGATTATGGTTTTAAAGTTATTATTTTGTTTCCATCTCAGTTCTCATTCTCTGCTCTCTGCATGGCTTCATTAGTTGCATTATTAGCTTCAAAACATATCGTAATGAATGAAGTATTTTAAACAGAGTTGTGAGAAAAACGAATCATCTGAATTTCTGCAGTAATAGCCTCAAACTATACAGTGACCTCAGAGGTATTTGGACACATTAATAATGCCTAAATTGTATCAATGTCATTGCATTAGGCCACAATTATATCAATACTGCAAACCAACCAGGGTTAGTTAAAGCTGCTGTCCATAACATTTTTTGTGTATGCTCTATAATGAGCGAGTACATCATGAATCCATTTTCCAAACCGTGTTTTTGTGTTCTTCTGAATCACCTTGACTATAATTAGTGTTTATATTCGGACTATTTTAGACGGGTTCGGGTCGTACCACTGTGGAATAGCACAGTACCTGCGTGACTCGTCATAGACATAAACAGAGAGAAGTAGATCCGGCAGCAATGTTCTTCCGCAAGACGCATACAGTTAGTATGGACATATGGACTTTTTTAACCACCCTAGAGCGCCAAAAGTTACGGACTGCAGCTTTAAAAGATTAGTTCACTTTCAAACGAAAAGTTTTACTCACCCTCAAGACATCCTAGTTGTATATGACTTTCTTGTCAATCGGAGAAATAAATGTCCTGACGCATTCGAGCTTTATGATGGCAGTAATGCGCTACCAAACGAGTATGAGCTGAAGAAAGTGTCTCCATGTCAGCGAAGTGAAGCGTTAGTGTGAGAAATATTATGAAGTGACATATGTCGCTTCCGCCAGACCGCCTTCCGTATTCAAATGACAGAAAAAAAACAGAACTTGCGTTGCGTCAGTTCCGTAAGTTGAATAGGGAAGGTGTAGGATGCGCAGTGTAAGCTTTTTGAAGAATACGGAAGGCGGTCTGGCGGAAGCTACATATTTTACTTCATAGTATTTTAATTATGTATATATATATATATATATATATATATATATATATATATATATATAATATATATATATATATATTTTTTTTTTTTTTGCAC
Source organism: Opsariichthys bidens (assembly GCA_037194245.1). Lineage (NCBI taxonomy): Eukaryota > Metazoa > Chordata > Actinopteri > Cypriniformes > Xenocyprididae > Opsariichthys > Opsariichthys bidens. Next base: position 10,954,757 of record CM074301.1, on the reverse strand, counting down.
AAAGGCATCGCTTCAGAAGGCCTTTATTAATCCTCAGGAGTTGCGTGGAATATGTTAATGATGGATGGATGTGGATGAAGCCACTTTCTTCAGCTCATACTCGTTTGGTAGCACATTACTTCCAGAGCTCGGATGCATCAGGATTTTGATTAATTTTTCTCCGATTGTCTTTGTCAGAAATAAGAAAGTCATAAACACTTAGGATGACTTGTGTGCAAGTAAAGCTTGGGGTAATTTTCATTTCAAAGTGAACTTTTCCTTTAACTAAAACTAAAAATATATATTTTTATTATTATTATATGTTTATTTTAGCTAGCTGCCAATGAAAATTTTCATTTAGTTTACCTTGATGTATTAAACTGAGATAAAAAAAGAACTATTTAGATATAGAAAAAATATATATACAAAACACTAAAATTTCTAAAAATTAAAAGAAAAATGAATTCAAACTATTAAGCATATACAATAATCTAAATGATAACAGTGCTGCAAACAAATAATGCTTGAGACCCTCACTTTCACTTTTTAGTGATTATTTTTTCTGTAAAATAAATGACACATATATATGAATTCAAATAAATAAATGTATTTAAAAATATACTATAAAAAATGTGCTTTGATATTGTCTAATGCGATGAAATTCATACATATTAAGTGTGCAAATACTTTTGGAGTCACAAGTAATAATTCAATAAGCAAAACATTTTTTCAAGCGCAAGTAACAATGGTTTAAAAAGCAAATTTGCTTCCAGAGAGAATGTGATGGTGTTGAATTGCCCCGGTCTGCCTGATTATAGACTGAATGATGCTTTAAAAAACAATGTTTATGTAAATTTAATCATTTCTTCTGGGCGCAATTAGGAGGGTTTACAAATGTAATCTCACAACAGTATATTAAAGGCATTTCTTGAATAATACAGAAATATTTGACAGTGAGTATTTCTGTGGAGTTTGGAATCTGACAGTGTTTTTATACTGCAGTGTCCTGCAGTTTAGTGGGTTTACAAGTCAGTCCCCTGCCCTCGTCAAATTATCATTACAGTTTCTTAATTACAAAAACAGCCTGATACAGTAGTTGATTAGCATGCACCCTCATGCACTCATGAATAATGTATCAAAGGTGTGCAGATGTCTTGTATTCACTCAGTGGAAGCAGGTTGTAAGGAGACAAACACCTGCATTTGCTTAATGACGCTGGATATAAGATTTTAGAAATGGCTGCAATTTTTTTTTTTTTTTATTGTTGACATCAAAGGTCATGTGTCCAATCAAACACTACAGTATTTTTGCCACATTTTAGTGTATAGAAGTTAGTCGAGTTAGACATATGCCATGGTCAACTTGCATTTCATCCTCAGAAATGACGATTTTCGGCACTTTTATGTAAAAACGTTCTAAAACAATTTTTGAATGATGCATATTCACTATTTATGCACGATGCAACACGTATCTTTGAGCTGCAGTGTTGCTCATCAGCCACTAGAGGTCGCCGTTGGCCTTTAACAAAGTGACTGCTTTCTCTCTGCGTGGGTGAATGTATGTCACATCTGATCATAAGTCCCTTTAAATATAAACTCAAATTAATGAGAGTAGATAGACACATTATGCACTGAATTATGCTTAATTGGACTTCTTTAAATAACACTTACTGTCAGACTGCGTATAAGCCTGTAGAAATGTTTATTTCTGCCTTCCTCCACTCTTGCATGAAGTGATGGCGTCTTCTGTCAGCGAATTAACCGAGCTGTCATTAGCAATTTGATTAAGCTTTTCAAATACGCATTTCTTTATTTGTCTCTTTTGCTTCGGCTTTTCATTTTCACTCTTATCAACTGCACTTTGCGACTTCATAAACGATTAAATATCGATTGTGTTTTGGATTATTTAAAGGGCAAGTTCCCCATTTTTTTTTTATTCCTGCTCATGTTGTTCCAACCAACCCGTAAGACTTTTGTTCATCTTCTGAACACATATTAAGACGTTTTTAATGAAATCTGAGTGATTTCCGTCCCTCCATTGACCATTCCACGCATGCGCGAGAGCAAACCTCATTGGTTCTCCCGCGCAAACGTGCTGCGTATCATACCAGAACGTGCGCGTCAAGCAAGCCCCTTACAAAAGATTACTGCAGTTTTTTAGAAGTAATACTACAGTTTTTGTTACATATAGAAAAATGCAGTTTTTTGGACACGAAAAAACTGCAGTATTGCAGTATAACCAAAAATGTCTAGTTTTACTGGAGTACAACTCTACTGCAATACATCTAAAGCACTAGTAAAATAAAACTGCAATACAACTGCAGTTATACTGTTTTTATACTTCATGCAACTTTCAGTTGTACTTCAGTTTACTGCAGCTGTACTTATACTACAGTTTTACTGCAGTTGTACTGTGACTATACTTCATTATACTGCAAATCTATGGTTGTGCTTAAATAAACCGCAGTTAAACTACTTGGTACTGCAGTTTTACTGCAGTTCTACTTCAATATACTGCAGTTCTTTTTTGTAAGGGACTCATACAAATGATGTGTGTTTTGATGAATGTTTATGTGAGAATAATAAAAGTCTTTTCGTCACATAAAGTAATGGTGTCTCTTCAGAAAATTTGGACTAAACTGTTCGATGGGTTAATTTAACAATCTTTTTATGAACTTTTTGAGGCGTCAATAGTTGCGTAGACTGTCAATGGAGGTGAAAGAAATCTCTTGGATTTCAGTAAAACATATTAATTTGTGTTTCGGAGATTAACGAAACTCTGGAACGACATGAGGCCGAGTAAATGGTTACAGTATTTTCATTTTTGAGTGAATTAACCCTTTAAGTGCTCTTTGCTTTTTCAGGTTTTGTTACATGCATACATTTTTCTTGGCTTTTTAAATGTATTGTGGTGTTTTCTCTCGCTGCTGTTTCTTGGCTGACACATGCTGTGGCCTCTGTTTGTTTGGCACTGTGCCCTTGCATGGCCAAGCTCAGCCCTGAGTCTATTGCATTTCGGCCAGAAATCTTGACCCTGTAATTCCCAGAGCGTGCGCCTGAGATCAGGTGGGGCCGTTCAGCTCAGAGGGGAAAGAGGAGTAGAGGCGCTGAACAGATCTGCGAGAGAGTGCAAGTGAGCAGAAAAACGGTTTTTAGAGATGTAGAAGTCAGAAAAAGACCCGGCTAGACTTACTAAGGTTCATAAAGAGGAAAAGGTTTGGCTGGATAGTGTGGTAAGTAATAAAGCATGGAAGTGTTGTAATGATGTTTTACTCTATTGTCGATGTCGATCAAATAAATGGTGAGCTTAAGAAATATCTTTGAAAAACTTTCGAACTGTAGTAAAATTCTTGAATTCATATTCACATTCGTTGCGATGTGTGCTAGTGAAAATTGGCATCAATTTCATGTTCTTTTGTCAGTTTTTTTCTATAAGGTCTACTGAAATGAAACAGTGACCTATGTTTTCCACTTAACACTGCAGCCTTTAATAAAAAAAAATATTGGTTTCCAGTAAAATATCGAAGCATCTAACCTGAAAAGAGTACTTTGTTTTCAGAAAATGTATCTTGAATTAGATTTAAGTTATTTATCTTACCCCACTGTAATTTTTTAAAAGGATAGTGAGGATACATTTTTGTCACAATGGGATCCAATGTTGTTTGCACCCCACCATTTATCAAAATATCTTGTGCTTCACCGAAGAAAAGAAAGTCATACGTGTTTGGATTGACATGAGGGTGAGTAAATGATGACAGAATCTTCATTTTTGGGTGAACTGTCTCTTTAAGCATTACAGAGAATTCAACATCTGTGTTTTAATGGTCTCAGCACCTTTTAGAAACTCAAATATGTGTGTGAGAGTGGGATTTTTTTTTGGTTTGACATAACGTCGTTCACCCGAGCTCCTGGTTGGGTTCATCCTGCCCTTTGCTCGCTAATACTGATAGATGATGTCTGTCAGAAGGGTCAGTGCCCTCCCGTCATGCATCAGGGGACAGAAGGCCACTGAAACAATCAATGACAAACCAATCAGAGCGGCTTCGTTTTTACAATGTGTGCACACTCAACCAATCAGAAAGCTGCTCTTTCTCTCTCACACACACACTGCCTGACAGCATCAACCTCTTATGCACTTTTCCACCTACAGGTTGCCAATGCACGTGTCCAGTACTGAACCGTTTCTCATATTTCCACCACAGAAATGCCACTGACTAAAAAAAAAAAAGTTCATTGACCCATCTCAAAGACCCGCCCCCTTTAGTTACTGTTACCATGTTCGACAAGCCATGCGCTCTCACGCCACACATCATGTTCTCACACAGTGAGAAATGCATCGCGGAGCAAAGAGGACACTGACAACACGTCAACAGACACACGAAACAGTTTCATATTTAATATATCATAATTTTTTTTAAGAAATTTAAACAATAAATACCATATAGTGGCTCTAATGTGTTGTGACAGATCGCTGAAGCTCCTTCAAGCGGCTCGTGAACTGATCATCTTTTCATAGTAGTTGATTTATAGCATCAAATAAACATGAATGAATATCAGAATGAACATTCAAGCGCGGAAAGACGTGAGGACACAATTTTTCAAGTTCAAGTTCACCAACGTTAATCTACTAACTCCCCTGACTGCTTTGTCAGACAAAATGGCAGATTCGGGGTTAGGATTGGTCAGATCGCCTGTCAATCAAACTGTTTGCGACTGTTTATCTATGTTCTAAATGCAAGTTAGTGGTCTTATTGTGATTTTTTTTTTTTTTTTAATATTGTAATTTTTAATCAGAATATCAGAACTCGATCCTCTGATATAATGTCTTCCCTCTGGTGATGTATGCCAGACTTCTCCAATCATTTAGTCTGCTTAAACCCCGCCCCTTTCTGACAATCGTCAGGAAGTGGCGATTTTGTTCTCTTAAACACATGGGATGGAAACACTGCTTTATTCATATGCTTTATGTGATATTCCAATTTTGTTAAATTAGCAACTTTGGATAGAAGTGTAGCTATTGCCCAGACAATGTTTTTTTTCGGGGAAAAGGATAGATCTGAGCTCCTGTTGGGTTCATATCAGGAGGTTTGCCTAAGTAAACCCTCCAAAGCATTAGATCTCTCTCTGATGCAGTCACTCTCTCTTTGCTGAGTTGGTGTGAAGTTAGCAATTTGTTCGTGCAAAGTCTCTGAATTGCTGCACGATCTCTGCAGTGGCCAAATTTTAATGTAGAGTTGTAGCATGTGTGTGAAAGTATAGCACATTGTAAGAGCTTTCATTATCCCTGTGTTGGGTGCCTCTGCGGCCTCTCAGACCATTTTTTTTTTTCACTTCTGCAATAATCCAAGTAACAAGCTTGTTTTTAACACACATCATTAAATGCACAAAGGATAACAGATCTCTGCTGGATCTGGTTTCTGGTCCTTTATTTGAGGAAAAACCCTCCCAAACTCTGACACACATAGATTTAGTAACGTCTGTTATTAGTCTATATCTCAGAGTGCATTTATTTGTATAAATGTTTTACTGATGGACTTGGAGAGGAAAGGTGTTCTTAGCTTTTTTTTCTTCTTTTTTTTCTCATTGCATAATGACACTAATTCATTTATAAAAAAGATGAAAACCTAAACCTAGTTCTAAAACCTAGTGTGCATTAGAGGCATGAAGACTGTGGGCAGCGTGATTATACTGTCTTCTAAGATACTACGAGAATCATTAAGGTCGCATTTTAATGTCTCCATAACCAAATGCAAAAATTCTGTTTATAAATATAGTATATAAATTCTTTATATTGCTTCATGTTGTTCAAAAGTTTGAAGTCAGTGAAATTTTGACTCTAATGCTCAAAGGCTGCAGTTATTTGAAATTTATCACCAATTAAAATGACTTTTTTATTTTGAAATGTCATTTATTCAAGTAAGAGGCATCATTTTCATTGCATGATTTACAAACACCCACCAATTTTAAAACGCCCACAAATTTAGAGACTCACTTTTCACTGTTATACGGTAGGCGGCACTGTTAGAGAATCTCCGGATCAAAACATCGACGAAGAAGAAGCAGAAACAAATGATAGAAGCACTGCTTACACACATGTAAACTTATAAACATATATTATATTTCTGTTCTGTATATAAATAATACTAGAGTAGCTCCGCATCCAGCTGTAGGCAAACCTACAGTGACCTGGTGACCTCTAATGATAAAAACGCTCAGTGTGAATGCTTGATAAGCCATCTTGCCTATATTGGCACTAGACAGCTCTCTGGGTTTTGGAACAGGGCAATAGTGTCTTGATGAATCTTATTACCCTCATGCTCACCTTTAAGTGTGGAACAAAACAGCCCTGTTAGAAATGATTTTATGTCACGTTGTAATTTGTTGTGTTTTAGTGCAAGTTCCCTTGTGAAAGAGTCTGGTGTCATTAGAGCGAGACGAAAGCTGGCTCAACCCGTCACTGGGGTGGAATGAGCTGTTTGAATTCTTAACAAATGTAATTTGTCAGAGTTTATTATGGCAGGTGGGGAGGCTTCGCTCGCTGAGGAGGGGGTAAATAGGTACATCCACATGGATTAGCGTTTGAGACGGTACCCTGGGCCTGGCAAACATGAGCTGGCATCAACCTCCAACAGGCTGTCTGGAGTACAGTCTACTGGTTATTAAAGAGAGAGAAAGACAAAGGATACAGAGGAGCGGGAAATGGTAAACAGGAAGTGCGCCCTCCTGGTGCGCAGGTGGCGACCAGCTAGAGATCTCCGAACAATCTCAAACTTCGGACTGCGAAGGTGACAGCAGGGTGGACATTTGGGAGGGATTAGACCCTTGTATAATCAAGCTCTTAGCTGTGTGTTTGAGAGGTGTGTGTTTCATTTTTTTGCCATCATAAGTGTGTGTATTTTGGCATAAGTGTGTTTGGGCACAGAGGGGTGGGAGGATTACAGCACTTTTTCAATTTCCTTTCCGAAGCATAAGCTGTTTCTGAAAGCTCACATAGGAGGCTTGTACGAAAGCGACCTTTGGTGTGCCACGTTGAATGGAGATCAGGCCAGACCCCCACATTTCCCTGGATTAGAAAGCTCATGGGCAGCCAGTAGGACACGACACACTGGGCTGGTCATCTACTTAGAACACTGCATCTATTAGCACAGACAAAGCAATCCTCTGGGTAAACACGTCCACGGTGAAGCCACTTAGAGAGGAGAGCGTCAGGGAGCCAAGGGAGCTTACTTGAGCATTGTTTTAAAGTCACCATGAAATCAAAATTGACAAATCCGAATCCATTTTTATGGAATATTGCAGTATTTATTACAAATGATTTATTCGTGCAAATTATTATTTCTTCTAAAATGAACCCCAGCTAACAAGGAACGTTCTCCAGTAACGTTAATAGAATGTTTGTTCAAAAATAGTGAATCTGTTTATCTATACTTTCAAATTTAATTTATTCCTGTTGCAAAAGCTGCGTTTTCAGCTTCATTACTCCAGTCTTCAGTGTCACATGATCCTTCAGAAATCATTCTAATATGCAGATTTGCTGCTCAAGAAACATTTCTTGTTGTTGTACAACAATGTAAAAGTTGTTTTGCTGTCATGCAACCAATGCATCTTTGCTGAATAAAAGTATCAATTTCTTTCAAAAACAACAACAAAAATCTTACTGACCCCAGATTTTATTAATGATAGTGTATGTGAATGAGATTTTCATTGAACAGTCACTTCAATTTTTTCCTGCACCTCACAGAAAGCCATTGTATGAGGAATATGGAATATAGTGCTCAAGTTTTATTAAACTGTTATACTTATTTATTTTTATTATTTTTTTAGCTCAAAAGCTTTTATTGTATGCAGCATGCAAAAGAGCACTCAAAACATTCTGCTAAACTTATTTGTGTCCTGCAAATGAATTAAAATCATCCAGTTTTAAAATGATATGAGAGTGAGTAAATGATGAATTTCTGGCTGAAATATCCTTTAAAGCTGGTAAAATATTTTCTTTACCTTGCTTCCACATTTGCGATCTAATTCTCGTTGGTTATCTCCGAGACCTGCCCATGAACCGTGTGGGTTGGAGGGATTCGGGGAAACTGTGTTGCATAGATTTTAATAGCTGTAATTATATAACTCTACATGACAATCTTGAAAGGCGGATGAAATTTTCCCACTCAAAATGACTTTGAGACATTTGGTCTTCATCTGTAGGTTCAATAACTGTGATCTCTAAACCCTTGGGAGCAGATGACTTTGAAAAGGAAGAGAGTGAGATGGTGAAAAGAGAAGTACACTAAAGGTGAAGTTAGCTTTCTGTGTAAAGACAATATAGTATAAGACAACAAACATGACCTGAACCATCAATGACATTTAATTGGAACTCCTTGCAGAAAAAAGGGCAAAACAAGTCTGTTGCATGCTGTGAAGAGTGCTCTAAATATATTGAATACAGACAAAACAATATAATGTAAGGACATTTTTGCAATTTATATTTTGCTTACAAAAAGGTTTATTTATGGAGAAAGCTACTTTTTGTTTCTTTGTTAGAAGTAGCATACTAGCCAATTCTTACTATTGCTGCATTATTTAGTACTCTGAGCAAAGTGTGTATACTATTTCTGCCATACAGATGCTGGTCATATAAATAGAATATCATCAAAAAGTTGATTTATTTCACAAATTCCATTCAAAAAGTGAAACTTGTATATTATATTCATTCATTTCACACAGACTGATATATTTCAACTATTTATTTCTTTTAATTTTGATTATAACTGACAACTAAGGAAAATCAGTCTGTGTGTAATGAATGAATATCATGTACAAGTTTCATTTTTTTAAGTGAAATATGATATGATATCATATATCTTTTTATGGTTGAAGTAGTAAGTAGTATGCTAGCGTGCTATTCTGGATTCAGCAACGGCATGGAAGAATCTATCCCGCAGTGGAATGGAAGTAATGCCAGCAGTGATACTGTCTTGAGTAGGTGCTTATTTTGAATAAGTACTTATTTTTGTGTGTACTATGAATGTACTACATTCGCCATGTTGTCATTATCATGTGAGCTAGCAATGTCGCGTCACTTCACTGCAATTCACAAATTCTCTTCTGTGGTCTCATGGCACACTTCTGAATCTCACTGGAAACAGTAGGTCATACGGGTACTTTTTGCATACTCTTTTATGAGTGTGAATTCGGACATACTACTTTTGCCACGTATAGAATAGTGAAGTATGCTATTTCGGATGTAACGGCAGTGTTTAATCTGACTGCTAAAAATTAAATGGGGCCTTGATTATGATTTCACTATGATTTTAACTTTAGTCAGTGTGTAATGTTGCTGTTCGAGTATAAACAACATCTGCAAAGTTTGCCGCTCAAAGTTCAATGCAAAGTGACATTTTCTTTTACAGAAATTGCTTTTTTAATGACTACAACGAGCTTCTTCCTGGGTTGGTGACATCAAAAACCCCAAAAATATACATAAACTCCGACCCCGGAAACATGCAACAAAGGAGGGGAGGCCATGATGGGCTGCTTTAGAGAAGAGGAAGAGTTGTTGTAGTAGATTGTAGTAGTTGTTGCCATGTCGTCATTTTACGCCAGAGTGCTTCACAAACGAAGGTCCATTTTTGATTTGCACAAAAGATTAACATGACGGCACATGCTGGTCGATGAGTTGAATCAACTCCACAGATTTATCCACTAATCATTCAGAAACGTCCAGATTCATTCTAAAAGTTCTTTTGAATAATGTGAGGCTGAACACAATCCTCATTTTGGCTGCGTGAGATTCTCCAGCTTTGTTGTTGTTGAGCAACCGAAGCACGAGCTGTTAAAGCTGTTAAAGCTCCGCCCTCTTCTGGAAAGCGATGGGGAGCAGCAGCTCATTTGCATTTAAAGGGACACATAAAAATTGTGTGTTTTTACTCACACCCAAATAGGGGGAAATTTTACAAGCTATAACGAATCATCTGTGGGGTATTTTGAGCTGAAACTTCACACACATTCTGGGGACACCAGAGACTTATATTACATCTTGTAAAAGGGGCATAATAGGTCCCCTTTAAAACAACAGAAGTGGATTAAAATGCAAAACACAAGACAGCTAGATACAATTTGCAGAATGACACATGCAGGTCACATGATAACAAAGTTGTGTATTATTTTTTGTAATATATATTTATAAACAAAACAACATTCAGAATAGCATGCTTACCTGAAGAACTTATGCAGGTGAGGATGCCATTTGAGGCTCTGTTTTTTCCACACAGATCCAGATGCTCAAGTAACACTCATGGGCACATTTGTCTGTTTCATGAGCCAAAAATTGGTTATTAAAATGAGCAGACAGTAATACCCCCCTTTTCAGTTCAAATGGACTTATTTTGATTTATTCAGTATTATATAAATACATTGTGCTGTTTCTTTTTGATTGTGCAGCCCTGAGCCTTTGGATGAATTATCTGCTGGTTATTAGGTTAAGGACGGTTCTGGCATAAGACAATAAACACTAAATTATACAATCACTCATATTATCATTTAGAAAATCTCGCTGTGTTGCGCTCTACTCGGTGGATGGTTTTTTTCCCCATCTCAGAGTTTTTAAGGTGAATTACGATCTCCACCAGACACTGTGGGTGGCTATTCTTGATTATGATCTGAATTTATTTCATCTGTGTACCTCTCCAGAGCCTACGAGCATTTCAGCAGTCTGCCTTTATTTAGAGCGGTCCACAGATCGTACTCCAGCAGCTAATGTATTCAGAGAGCCTGGATGCCGCATAAACCCATATCATTAGATAACGAGGCTACCCATCAAGGCTGTTTTTTAGAATAATTTACAAATCAACAAGTATTTCAAAGCATACATAACTTACAAGTCTTATTAATGAGAGTGTACGTATGTGAAGGTCTGCTTTAATCAAACTCAGAAAGGCTGTTGATCACGAATTCAAATGAAACCTAAATATAATAACTTGAGTGATTAGCAAGCATTACATAATTATTATCAAATCGATAGTTTATGTGCCTTCAATTACACATATTTCATACATTGCTATGGCAATAACTACTGCTATTGCTCATACTTAAGTTTAGCGATGCAAGAGGTTTCCTAATGCTATCATTATTACAAGTGGTCAGATTTATAATTTTCATCTGGCAGAGGATAAAAAAGAGTGGAAAATCCCACAGATTTACATTGAATGTCCTAATCAGTAGGAATGTGATTTCACCAAATGCAACATGTTCCTGCATCAACATCTTTGTTGATCCTGGAACAACGTTCTAATAAACCAATCAGATTTGAGGGACAAGTTTACAGTTTATGTCAAGTTTAGGCTTGCAACCTGGGCTAGGTGCTTCTTCACCTGTCAATTCCTTCTGAATTTAGTGATAGGTTATAGGTAGGGTTAGGATTTACCGTAAGGAATTTTGTTCCATGATCAACAGAATAGCCTGAACATGTCTTACATGGCAAAATCACAGTGACTCGTTGGGATGGATGGGCACAGAGACTCTGTACCTAGCAACCGAGGACTCCCTAGCAACCACAAAACACACCCTAGTTACACCTTGGAAACTACCCAGAACATTCTAGCACCCTAATGTCTGATTCAGAGAGTACATTAATCAAAAACTGATTTATAAACTTCTTTATATTATTAAAATTATATAAATTTGACAGCCTAGTCTGTCATTAATGGTAATGTAACCTCTGGCCGGAATGACTCAAGCGATTTGATAAAGCTTTAAAACAAATATGCAATAAAAGATGCGTTCGGGAGGAAGCCTTTTGAATATTCACATTCAGAGCCCATCCGTTCAGCTCTGGTGTTCTTTACATAAGGAAGTGAGAGAGTTGATTTTTACACTGTCAGGAGAAAATGTCAGGGCCACTTTCCATAATGTTTTTTTGACAGAGGCAGTTGCAAAGAGAAAGAGAGCAAGAGAGAGAAAGAGAGAGAGTGAAATGCATACACAAGAAAGATTATACCAGCTAATCAATTTCAAGATTTTCAGCAGTCTATTACTGGCGAGCACACACACACACACACACACACACACACACACACTGCTCCATTCAGAGCACTATAGTGAACGGGCGTTCATGGAGGGGGCCCCGAGATCGTAAGGAGGTGGAGGGGAGACGAACAGACTGATGGCACAGATGGCCCAGTCCATTCCCAGTACCAATTAATCCCCTGTTAAATCTGACATATCTTAACCTGCACTGGGTCTCATTCAGCACTACAGGAAAACCCATATGGCAAGGAGACACTTTCAGGCAGCAATTTAGGCCTGGCAGGGTGCCACCACCCCCCTTTCCTGCTAATAGACATGTTTGTTCTACACGTCTAGTCAGCATGCGGCAGTACTGTCCGCCTGTTTTAATGAGGGCCAGTTTTGATATCACCTTGTCTTACATTCATTCTTTCAGCCATTTGTTGAGAGCAGATACGTAGCTAGAGCTTTATCTGAAATAAGTCTGAGGAAAAAAATGCTTGGTTTTGAAAGTTAAAATGGCATTCAAAATGTCTATAGAGAAAATGTCACACATAAACCTTTCAGACAGACCTGTAAAGCGCTCCGGGGTTGTTAATCGCTAAGCGTTTGATAAGAGCTATGCACCAATATGATTTCATCTTTATATACTGTATATGTACAGTACTGTGCAAAAGTTTTAGGCAGGTGTGAAAAAATGCTGTAAAGTAAGAATGCTTTCAAAAATAAACTTGGTAATAGATTATATTTATCAATTAACAAAATGCAAAGTGAGTGAACAGAAGAAAAATCTAAATCAAATCCATATTTGGTGTGACCACCCTTTACCTTCAAAACAGCATCAATTCTTCAAGGTACACTTGCACAAAGTCAGGGATTTTGTAGGCATATAGTTAGGTGTATGATTAAACAATTATACCAAACAGGTGCTAATGATCATCAATTCAATATGTAGGTTGAAACACAATCATTAACTGAAACAGAAACAGCTGTGTAGGAGGAATAAAACTGGGTGAGGAACAGCCAAACTCAGCTAACAAGTGAGGTTGCTGAAGACAGTTTACTGTCAAAAGTCATACACCATGGCAAGACTGAGCACAGCAACAAGACACAAGGTAGTTATACTGCATCAGCAAGGTCTCTCCCAGGCAGAAATTTCAAGGCAGACAGGGGTTTCCAGATGTGCTGTCCAAGCTCTTTTGAAGAAGCACAAAGAAACAGGCAACGTTGAGGACCGTAGACGCAGTGGTCGGCCAAGGAAACTTACTGCAGCAGATGAAAGACACATCATGCTTACTTCCCTTCGCAATCGGAAGATGTCGAGCAGTGCCATTAGCTCACAATTGGCAGAAAACAGTGGGACCCTGGTACACCCATCTACTGTCCGGAGAAGTCTGGTCAGAAGTGGCCTTCATGGAAGACTTGCGGCCAAAAAGCCATACCTCCGACGTGGAAACAAGGCCAAGCGACTCAACTATGCACGAAAACACAGGAACTGGGGTGCAGAAAAATGGCAGCAGGTGCTCTGGACTGATGAGTCAAAATTTGAAATATTTGGCTGTAGCAGAAGGCAGTTTGTTCGCCGAAGGGCTGGAGAGCGGTACACGAATGAGTGTCTGCAGGCAACAGTGAAGCATGGTGGAGGTTCCTTGCAAGTTTGGGGCTGCATTTCTGCAAATGGAGTTGGGGATTTGGTCAAAATTAATGGTATCCTCAATGCTGAGAAGTACAGGCAGATACTTATCCATCATGCAATACCATCAGGGAGGCATCTGATTGGCCCCAAATTTATTCTGCAGCATGACAACGACCCCAAACATACAGCGAAAGTCATTAAGAACTATCTTCAGTGTAAAGAAGAACAAGGAGTCCTGGAAGTGATGGTATGGCCCCCACAGAGCCCTGATCTCAACATCATCGAGTCTGTCTGGGATTACATGAAGAGAGAGAAGCAACTGAGGCTGCCTAAATCCACAGAGGAACTGTGGTTAGTTCTCCAAGATGTTTGGGCCAACCTACCTGCCGAGTTCCTTCAAAAACTGTGTGCAAGTGTACCTAGAAGAATTGATGCTGTTTTGAAGGTAAAGGGTGGTCACACCAAATATTGATTTGATGTAGATTTTTCTTCTGTTCACTCACTTTGCATTTTGTTAATTGATAAATATAAACTATTAACATGTCTATTTTTGAAAGCATTCTTACTTTACAGCATTTTTTCACACCTGCCTAAAACTTTTGCACAGTACTGTATATGTAAAAAGATTTAATTGCTGAATTTCCAGTGAAGTATACAGTACACTACCCACAATCCTTAGTTAAATCCAGTGGAGTCACTATTAACTTGAGAACTGCTACACTGATGAGTTTTTACAGGCTAGCAAGATAATATTAGCTTAGATATTAGTAACTAGCTTAATGTTTTTTTCATTTTTTAATGTTGTTGTAAGATGTTAGCTAATGACAGACGAACAGTTATTCACTACCTATTGGTGAGTTTTTACAGGCTAGCAAGATAATATTAGCTTAGTTAAGAAGGAATGCGTCTAGATATTAGTAACTAGCTTAATGTTTTTTTCATTTTTTAATGTTGTTGTAAGATGTTAGCTAATGACAGACGAACAGTTATTCACTACCTATTGGTGAGTTTTTACAGGCTAGCAAGATAATATTAGCTTAGTTAAGAAGGAATGCGTCTAGATATTAGTAACTAGCTTAATGTTTTTTTCATTTTTTAATGTTGTTGTAAGATGTTAGCTAATGACAGACGAACAGTTATTCACTTCCTTTTGGTGAGTTTTTACAGGCTAGCAAGATAATATTAGCTTAGTTAAGAAGGAATGCTGTCTAGTCGTAGACTAGCTTAATGCTTTTTTTTTCATTTTTAATGTTGTTGTAAGATGTTAGCTAATGACAGACGAACAGTTATTCACTTCCTTTTGGTGAGTTTTTACAGGCTAGCAAGATAATATTAGCTTAGTTAAGAAGGAATGCTGAGTCGTGACTAGCTTAATGCTTTTTTTTTCATTTTTAATGTTTTTGTAAGATGTTAGCTAATGACAGACGAACAGTTATTCACTACCTATTGGTGAGTTTTTACAGGCTAGCAAGATAATATTAGCTTAGTTAAGAAGGAATGCTGAGTCGTGACTAGCTTAATGCTTTTTTTTCATTTTTAATGTTTTTGTAAGATGTTAGCTAATGATAGCTAAGTAGCAAAATAACATGCATGCTGAAAAATTCACTTGGTATCTGTTTTTTTTTTTTTTAACATAGCTAGTTTCTAGCTGGACTGTTTTTTAGCATCTTGAAAGAGATAATGACCAGTTTGTTCCAGCTTGGGCCAATGGCCATCTTAGATCAGCTAATAGCTAGTGTCTACCTAATGTTAGTTCATTTTGAATGTAATAATGTTAGCTAATGATTGCTAGCTACATAAGTGAATAATTTAATATCCCTGCTGGAAAATTCATAATCTGAAAATAATAACATGAAAAGCCTGTTGTACACAATCTGCTACATGACATCTGAGACTCTTATGAAAATCTCATTGATTTACATTACAAGCTATCACAATTTCATCTGGTAACACTTTATGTTTATGGTCCTCCAACAGACTTTCTCCTGACTATAACTTTGGAAATGTCAACTTTTATAGAGCTCATGCGCCACAGAAACAAGCTCGCAGCCATCTTTTTGTGTTACTTCGGTTTTTGTGGTAGCTCTGTATATTTCTATGGCACTGGTGTCGAAGAGTAATTGGCTGGTGAAGTGGATTTACTTGTTTATAATGAACGTTATCATTGTAATGTTTGAAGCGGGTGTCATAACAGGTGTCAGTAGACCGGGAAGATTTTAAAATGAGCAGTTCAGTAAGGAATTTTGTTCCATGATCAACAAAATAGGCTGAACATGTCTAACATGGCAAAATCACAGTGACTGGGAGGAATGGATGGGCACAGAGACTCGGTACCTAGCAACCTATCAGGTCTCCCTAGCAACCACAAAACACACCCTAGTTACACCTTGGAAACCACCCAGCACACTCTAGCACCCAATGTCTGACTCAGAGAGTGCATTAATTAAAAACTGATTTGTAAACTTCTTTATATTATTTAGTAATATTATTAACTAGTTCTTTCTTAAATCCATGCTGTGGAAATACAAACCGGAAGAGATAACACAACGAGCGCAGTGCTGAAAAGGGGCGGGGCTACATGAGGTCAAACTAACCCTAACACTCAACTAATAAATAAAATAATTATGATACAAACATAAAACACGTATTCAATTTTTTTTTGTGAAAAAAAGAAAGAAAGCATACTATAATTCATATGTCAGGCTTTACAGGGTTAAGTAGCTACTTTTTGCTTTGAATCAAATCTTGGAGCTGATTGGACTGATTCAGTGCCTTATAGTCCTTATTGAAGATTTTTCTGGTAATGAATGTGTACTTCCATAACTCCTGCGCTCTGTACTGAGTCACAATGTGTCTTCTATTTCATTGTCGACATTTTACGCCCATTCTGAAGGGAGAACTGTGACGAACTGAATTACAGGGTTGCACCACCAACTCCTAATTGTGATAAATTTGTCACATCTATCTAGACAATGAGCTGAAAGGCAACGTGATCTGTTAAACTGGATTTAATTTCACAGGCGTTTGGCAAAGCCGATGCGATTTTTACAAATATCACACTTCTGTCGGCCCCACTTCTGGCAGAGGAGTTTTCTCTATTTCCCACACACTCATTCTTAACATTGCCAACATTTATTTACAGGAGCGTCCAAACCTTGAGGATTTCACCACATTAAGCCTGTAATATTCAAACAATTGCTTTATCTGTTAACACCTCAGTTGAAGTTGCGTCGTGAAATCGGGATGTCTTGCTCGGTGAAACGTGACACCGTCCAATTGCTGTCCTACTTGAATGAGTGCGGTGTAATTTTGTGCATGTTAACATATGCAGGTGAGCTCTGTCACGGATGCAGATTATCCCCCTGCCTACCTGAGCGTGAAAGGGGGGACGACGCAACTTCAAGTGACCCACGGAAAGTGGATATCCAGCTCTTTACAGAGGCGTTGAAGTGTGCCGTAATTGTAATGACTTCGGCTGAACATGCCCGGCAGATGTGCTTAGACTGTAATATGTAGTTTGCTTGTCACAGGCGTGAGCCATCCGTTTGAATTCAGGTCGACACGTCGGCTGTGAAATTCTTCCTGTGGAAGACATGCCTGGTTCTGGTGAAGGGACGCATTTGATTTTTTGAAAAGAAAAATAATCTTTCTGAAAGAGTGTGTTGTGTGGGTAATGAGATGGAAACAAAAGGAATGGCGCACAGGCCTACGAGCAAAGTTCAGTCCTTTTATTTATACAAAATATCAGAGGGACTTCAGTACAGCATAGTGCAGGAAGTTGAGCTCTAAATATAGTCCACTGATGCATCGAAAGTCAAGTCAAGAAACCTTTACTTATGTAGCGCTTTTAACAATGCAAATTGTGGCAAAAGCAGCTTTACATTAATAATTGGCAAATCATTTTTGGCTGCACAGCAGCTCCCAAAGAAAATGGTGTCATTGTCCAGCTTATTCTATATATTATTGATTCATTCCGTTGCAAAGATCAATAGTTATTAGTCTAGTTAATTTATGTATATCAGCACTGGAGAAAACAGTGATGTAATCGTCCGGCTCAGCTCAGCTCATATCAAAAACACTGCTGAATATCAAGCAAGTGTCCCCAACTAAGCAAGCCAAAGGCAACAGCGGCAAGGAACCAAAACTGTAGCAAAATGGAGAAAAGAAATCTTGGGAGAAACCAGTTCTCCTCTGGCCAACAGTGAACACTTGCCCGATACTCAGGCAGAGTTATATCAGGTCATTAGTCCGATTGGAGTCGCAACAGTCAAAATATTTAATCCAGTTCCATCTAGTTTAAGATCTTTTAAATCACGCCGGTATTGGACGGTTATACTGCCTGAGTAGGGACTACATATGAATTTGAATTATGATGTATTATGACGTCGCTTCACTGCCATTCACAAATCCTCTCCCGTGGCCTCATGGGATAGTAAAGTGTCCATTGCATGCACACTTCAGAATCTCGCCAGAAGATGTAGGTCATCCAAGTACTTTTTGCTAATGAACACTGTGAATTCAGACATACTTCTTTCGTCACATATTGTTTTAGTAGAGAAGAATGCCATTTTGGATGCAGCTGCTATGTTTCCTGCGCATTAGGTAATCTGATATTAACAAAATACAAAATAATCTTGTGTGTTAACCGCTCTTTACATGGTCTCAAGATACACACCATGCCACATGGTCTAGTCTAGTTCGCTCCTGCTGGGAAAATCCTCCATGTATGTATCTACCATATTTAGCTATATAGCTGTATGTTATAAATAAAAAGTGTGTGTGTCTATGTCTTTGACATAACAGTTTTGGGAATTTGTTATTAGAGGACTTTGACACTTTTACACTTTTTATTAAAGTGTTCTTGTGCTGCCATCAGTCAATCAGCATTGCTACAGCATTTTCCTGTAACTCAATTGGTCAAATGACATTTGCTGCTCGAGTGATTGGAATAAAAAACAAAAAAACGTCTATGTGAAAAAGGGGGTAAAATCCAGAGCACTTCCTCAGCACTGTAAGTTAGCTATTGCTGCTTTTCAATAAATTCAGAAATATAATTTTCTACATATACAGCAGTAAATTATATTACGCTCTAAACCGTCTACCATTATGTTAAAACATGCAGGAATAAAGAAGCGATATGAAAATTCTCACACATCCTTTAATTACCAATTAATATAATTACTGATTCCGGAGGAATGTGTGCCTTCCACCGATTAGGACTGATTTTATTTCATGTAATTCCATTGTTTTAAAATTGTCTACCCTTCATCAGGAGGAAAGTCAACTAGTGCAATGGTGCAGTATCAAAATCTAATGCAATTGTAATCTCATCTGTTTTAATCACATCTAATCAGATATTATCTAAACTAATCACATCACAGATCACATTAACCCGCTCTAATCTAATCCTGTTGTCATGGTGATTTCTGGTATCCCTGAAGTTTTCACAGAACACGCTTGGCTTCTGGTTTTTGTTGTCAAGAGTGTGTTTTTTTTGTCCCCCGCCAAGCAGCTTAATATAGAAGGAAACATTAAAGTTATCATTCTTTAGCTTTTCTGGTGTCTATTTTCATATAAATGCAATAAATAAATAAATCCAACTTCAATTACAGTATGTAATTAAAGGTTGACTGAATCTAACATTGAAAAAGTTCATAGAGACAGTCAATTATTGGTTCTTTTTGAGGATTTATTGGGATGTTTTGAAATAAGTAACCAATTTTTTTTTTAAGTGTAATGGCTGTATGCTTATAATTGCACTTAGTTTCTTTGTCAAACACTATTTAACTGACAAACAAAACATTTTTAACAAAAGTAGCCCTGGTTTCACAAACAGGGCTTAGATTGAACCAGGATTTTGGGGGTTAGTCTTTTAGAAATGACATTTGTAAATGTGTGTTTGTTTTCTGAATGTAAAGTCTTTAGGAAAGGTTCCAAGCTTGCTTTATGAAGTTTCAATACTGAGATACGCATTTCTTGCTAGTCTTGTATGACATTATGACGTTTATTTGCAGAAGTAAGCCACTTAAACACTGTCATCTGTTTTAAAGGTTTAAACTATGGTTTGTTTTTCCTCTGCCAGGAAGAACCACCTTGAAAAGGCTTGTTTCAGATCACCTGCTGCTAAATAAATGACTCGCAGCTAAAATCATCCTCCTTCCTAAAACCAATCGAGCCTGCGTTGACACTTCATCCAGCCCAGTGTGAGTCTGGACAACAGCAAAATGCCTTGAAATCCAGAACCTTAGCAATCATAAAAACTCAAATTACTCTTTAAAAGGGCAAGTTCAACCTGAAGGAATAATAGGGAAATATCCAAGCTGTCCAAAAAAAAAAAAAAAAAACAGAAGGGTTTGGAACAACGTGAGGGTGAGTAAATGATGACATAATTTTCTTTTTGGGGTGAACTGTCTCTTTAAATACTCCAGTAACTTAATCGGCATAGTAGCATGGTTCTGTTTTGAGCAGGAACATTCAAGGGGGCTGCAAACGGCAGCTGCTGTTGCCTCCAGGTCTGAAGCGCCACATCAACTGCAAAGGTCATGACCCCTCTCGTCATTAGCATCATCAAACAGAATAGCTAAATGGAATTGGGCACAAGGTTTGGGATTATGCAGGGCTTCCTGACCAGGCCGTAGGCGAGGAGTGAGGTTTGGGAAACAGGGTATAGCGGATCGTTCCTCTCATGAGATCCTCCTGACAAAGATCACTCTGAATTCACTCACATTGAAGTTCATCAGAAGTGATGCAAATAAATTCAGAGTTAATCAGCAGTCTTATATTAAGGCTTAAATAATTAAAATCTCATAACAGCACGTTTATCATTGTCTATTTAATGCTGATGGCAAATATAGATAAATAGAAAACAGTTGGAGGTGGATGGAGAAAGTCACTATTGAAAATTAAAAAAATATATTTATAGATTTTTACCTTTTCCAAAGAAAATGTGAGTGGTGTTTGCCCATGCAACACTTGCCACCGCAATGCTAGGATTTTGTGGGTGGTTTCCAGGGCATCGCTAAGGTGTTCTCATCTTACTATGTAGTTGCTAGGGTGTTGTGGGTGGTTTCCAGGGCATCGCTAAGGTGTTCCCATCTTACTATGTAGTTGCTAGGGTGTTGTGGGTTTTTTCCAGGGCATGGCTAAGGTGTTCTCATCTTACTATGTAGTTACTAAGGTGTTGTGGGTGGTTTCCAGGGCATAGCTAAGGTGTTCTCATCTTACTATGTAGTTGCTAAGGTGTTGTGGGTGGTTTCCAGGGCATAGCTAAGGTGTTCTCATCTTACTATGTAGTTGCTAGGGTGTTGTGGGGGTTTCCAGGGCATCGCTAAGGTGTTCTGATCTTACTATGTAGTTTCTAGGGTGTTGTGGGAGTTTCCAGGGCATCGCTAAGGTGTTCTCATCTTACTATGTAGTTGCTAGGGTGTTGTGGGAGTTTCCAGGGCATCGCTAAGGTGTTCTCATCTTACTATGTAGTTGCTAAGGTGTTGTGGGTGGTTTCCAGGGCATAGCTAAGGTGTTCTCATCTTACTATGTAGTTGCTAAGGTGTTGTGGGTGGTTTCCAGGGCATAGCTAAGGTGTTCTCATCTTACTATGTTGTTGCTAGGGTGTTGTGGGGGTTTCCAGGGCATCGCTAAGGTGTTCTCATCTTACTATGTAGTTGCTAAGGTGTTGTGGGTGGTTTCCAGGGCATAGCTAAGGTGTTCTCATCTTACTATGTAGTTGCTAAGGTGTTGTGGGTGGTTTCCAGGGCATAGCTAAGGTGTTCTCATCTTACTATGTAGTTGCTAGGGTGTTGTGGGGGTTTCCAGGGCATCGCTAAGGTGTTCTGATCTTACTATGTAGTTGCTAGGGTGTTGTGGGGGTTTCCAGGGCATCGCTAAGGTGTTCTCATCTTACTATGTAGTTGCTAAGGTGTTGTGGGGGGTTTCCAGGGCATAGCTAAGGTGTTCTCATCTTACTATGTAGTTGCTAAGGTGTTGTGGGTGGTTTCCAGGGCATAGCTAAGGTGTTCTCATCTTACTATGTAGTTGCTAGGGTGTTGTGGGGGTTTCCAGGGCATCGCTAAGGTGTTCTGATCTTACTATGTAGTTGCTAGGGTGTTGTGGGTGGTTTCCAGGGCATCGCTAAGGTGTTCTGATCTTACTATGTAGTTGCTAGGGTGTTGTGGATGGTTTCCAGGGCATCGCTAAGGTGTTCTCATCTTACTATGTAGTTGCTAGGGTGTTGTGGATGGTTTCCAGGGCATCGCTAAGGTGTTCTCATCTTACTATGTTGTTGCTAGGGTGTTGTGGGGGTTTCCAGGGCATCGCTGATGTGCTATGATGTTACTACGCAGTTGCTAGGGTGTTGTGGGTGGATTCCAGGGCATTACTATGTTGTTGCTAGGGTGTTTCTAAGGTGTTCTGAATGATTGCTTACTAGTCAAAGGTTAAAAGTACAGAGGTCTGTTTCTGCTACTTGTGAGGTACAGTTGGGAGAGGTCCAGTTCTGAGAGGTAGCCATATGCCATTGTTGAACAATTGTAATAGTGATAACCACGAATGAAAATTATTATGATGATTCTATCCTCATCTACAGTAAAATATGAATTTTTATGTATAGGAGAAGAACTTGATTGTTTAATTGATTCATATCAGTGCAAAACAGATTTCTCTGACTATATTGTGTGAAACAATCTTTGCTCTTGTAAATAATTGAAGTCTCAATAAAATGTATTTCATTCTTTGTGGGAAGGGACAGGAAAATGCAATAAAATTTGCATTAATTATACATTCAGCTTTGTAATGAGTTAATCAGCCTTTTGCCTTCAACAGATACTTTTCATTTGGTTTGAAACATCACCAGAATATAGAAATAATGACATTTTCTCGAGATGGGTTGCAGGACAGTTTTTTAAAGAGATATAAACGCTCAACAGCACCGGACCCCTACTGTGCTGATCCTCTCACGCTGTGTAAAACATGAAAACTTCCATTAAAAATAACACTATATTTCATAATCAGCAATCGAAGCACTCCGCTTACAAAAAAGACACTTGAAAAGATATCATCTCCTTTTCTACTCTGATTTTAGTATTACATCTTTTGTCCCTATACCGCATTCTGTGCAAAAACTAAAAGCACACAAACAGCCGTGAGAATGCATATTGAGTACACAATGAGCACTTTAGAAAGAGAGTGGGTGCTTACTTTTTTTTTTTAAGAGTCATCCAAGTGCTCAATTATTTATACCAACAAAAAATATGTACAGCCCTGCACAATTTTACAACAAAAGTTGTATAGTATTTGTCGCTGCTGGCTGTCGTCTTTACACAGTGCCCATCGAGACAAACAGCAAGTAGGTAATTACAGCCATACCTTTTCGCCGTCCCTTCCCCCTCTTACAACTGCCTTCACACATCCTGTTAGCAACATTGTTCATTAAATGCTGCACTAGTACAACTACCCAGGAGTCTTTGAAAGGGTCTTATTGGGAGCCATCAAACAGAAGCACTCGGATAATGACACTGTCAGGAGAAAGAGGAGTGATATCCTGAGAGCAGAGCTTTCACATGTCGCGTTATCGAAAGGCGGTGAAGTTTAAATCACACGGGCAAAAACACTCATTTACTTTAATGAAGTCCCAGAAAAACGTGAGTCGTCAATTAGGAGCCAAATCATCAGAAATGTTCATGTGACTTTTACTAATTATTAGGTGAAACTTGTCATCTTGCAAGGCAGCAGAGTTCATTTTAGTCTGATAATTAACATAAACTTGAAAACCAGAAGTTTGCTGTTTGACTGTTTAGATGATTAAAACAATAAAATATAACAACTTCAAAATCATCAATTTTGTCAAATTATTGGTCTTATCTGTTAAACTTTTCCCTAGTTAACAGAATTGAAATAATGAACCAGTGCATCGTCAATCTTTCTTTCTTACCTTGTTTCACTATGGTATCACTTATTATATGTGTATAGACCCTTTTCACATGTCCGGGTTTCTCGAAGCGGAAGTTGTCACAGTTGGGTAAAATTCTTCGGCGATGAATGAGAGAATACATTAAATATATTTTTTCCTCAGCAAAAGAAAAACGCAACAACAGTGTTTTCACAACCTTCAAAAAGAGGAAAAAAGTGAGATTGATATTGAGATTGAGTCAGAAGAGGGAAAAAAAACATAAAGTTTATGGTTTTAAACACCCCCACAGCAGTGCTAACTAGTTTTTTTTGCAATTTGATGAAAGCTAATAAAATATTAAGTAAAGAGTTATATAGAATAAAGAAAACATATAGAAAGATTTGCAAGATTTACGATGCTGAAGACCGTTAAAATGCGTCATCACAGAATCAAAGGCTTTTCGGAGATGGCCAGAAGTGAGGGATTTAAAATGCTAAAAAGATGGCGAGTAAAGTATTTTATTAAAGAGATAAATTGTAATATGAAGCTCTCTAACAGAGTTTTATTATATATTAAGAGTAATTTCATTATGGGTTTTGTAGTGCTGTGCTGAAATTTATTTTCAAGGAAGTACGTCTTTTAATGGGTGTAGGTACAGTAATATCTTCATCTAGTCAGCTTGAGATCTTTTATCTAAACTGCTTATATCTCTCAAGCCTATTAGTGTATATTTTATGAGCAGCATCAGAATAACCATATTCATGGCGCACAGTCACGCGGAGCTGGAGCACAAATAAAAATGTTCTTCCGCAAAGTACTTGCCGTTTTTGAACCGCCAGGGTGCCAAACGTCAGCTTAAGTTGCTAAATATTTTTTTTAAGAATCACTTTTCAAGTTTTTGATCAATATCAGCAAAAATCCTGATCATTATGTGCTGTCATACAAGGAACAACAACAAAATATTAAAGATAACATAAATATTTATACAGTTTAGCCCATGAAAATCGTTAATGCTAGTCTTCAGTGATGATTGCAAGTTATTTTAACACATTTCTTTCAAGAATTGAATGCAGATGTTGCTCCCCCTCCCCCAAATAATGTCAACTGTGGATTTTGAAAAGCTCAAAAATGACATAAAATCACCATAAAAGGGCTATAAAAGTAGCCGGTATTATTCATGCACTATTTTCCAAGTCTGTTGAAGTCATACGATATTGCTGTGCGAGGAACAGAATCAATTTAAGTTGTTTTTTGTTGAAAATCTTCCCCTCCGCCCAGTTCCCAAAGCCCGTTCAGATTAGATTCCCAGCAAATAATGATAGATTTCATTCTGTCCGTTCTGTTTGGCTTCAGATGACTTTGAACAAGAAATGAATGTGTCAAATGTTTAATGTTTCTTTGCACCTCCATGATATGTGAGCATCCAATAATCCAACACATCCAATCCCCATTCAATAATCCAACAGTTCTTTTAACATGAACAAAATTAACTGTTGAAACAAAAATGTTACACGATCAAAAAACTAATAGTCACTGCAGGAAATGACATCACCATCATTACGCAACGTTATTAGAGCGTCAGTTTCAAAGTTTTCTCAAGAAAGAAAGTCAACATGTTCGAGTCAAGTATTTAAATATTTTAAATACACATTTTTAACAATTATTCGATTCACATCTACTGTATATAAAGAAATGATTAACTCATGCTTCTTAAAGATATCTTTATTGTGCTAATATGTAATATTTTTTAACTTTACAGACACCGTCACCATCATTAAAAAACTCTTTGGACATTCTGGACAAGAAAGTCATAAGAGTTCGGAACTTATTAGGGTGAGTAACAGAATTTTTTTAATTTTTTTATATTTTGCTCTGCTCTCCTCATGAACTGTGCAATATTTCTAAGTGATCCGACAAGTTTAACGGGATCTTTCCAAATCTGGCCTGCACTGAATGAATCAATGTCCTCCAGCTGATGGTCGAGATGACTGTTTGTGTAGGATTACAACCTGTATAGGTTTGTTAGGGTGAAGGATAAAGCTGAGAGCCAGATGCTCATCTTTAGGTGGCCGCGGTTCATCTCTCTTATCAGCCGTTTGTGTGTGTGTTTACCGTGGCCCAGGATGGCTGGAGGTATATTTGCCTGAGGCATTTGATTACATCAGTCTCACACTTTGCCCTGGTCCTCTCCAGTGATTTACTCCCTTCTGCAATTAAAGCTAAATCTCTCATTTTCACCCACATCCTGCAACCTCTGGCTGGCTCAGGAGCTACCAATATCCCACATGGTACTTTTAAAAGATGTCTGCATCCAGAAAAGTTTTACAGAAGATGGGCTGAAGATGGTTGTGACATCTCGACATGGAGTAAGACTCAGGAATATTGATTAGCTGCACTTTTAATCATGTCACCTTGAATTCTTCGCCTTGATACTGTTTATTAATTACGCTGTGCAGATGTGCCAGTTTTATAGACAGTCCACACTGATTTAACATTGAGATGCATATTACTTATTGATGAATTGGTGTCATATCTTATAAATTAGTATATATCATTCAAATATGCTGATTTGGTGCTCATATACGATGGCTGAGAGAGAGCTCAACATGCTGCAGATAAGAAAACGTGATCCTCAGTTTGACAACACATGTGCTGCAAATCCTCACAACACATGCAAACACAGAAATGCGCTGCAAACACAAAAAAAACGAAGCAAATAGCACAAACCACAACAGAAATGTTTCAAGGGGACCCAAAAAGTGACGTGATTAATAAATGCTGTAGAAGTGCAGTTCATTATTAGTTTATTTTAACTAATGTTAACTAATTAACCTTATTGTAAAGTGCTACCTAGGCATTTATAATGTCCATTTCAAATAAATCCTGTTCACTGAACTTTCTGTTCATCAAAGAATCCTGAAAAAATATATCATGGATTCCACAGAAATATTAAGCAGCAAAAACTTAGATAATGAGAACCTTTATTAATAATTGGGCACTAATAATAAACGATAATAACGGCGCACTAAATCAGCATTTTGGAACGATTTCGGAAGGATTATGTGAGACTGAAAACTAAATTCAGCTTTGCCATCACAAATAAAATAAAATGCAGTTTAAAATATATTAAAATGAAAAACAGTTATTTTAATTTTGTAATAATATTTCACCACATTACTGTTTTTACTGTAGTTTTGATTAAATAAGTGGTGAATGTGAGAGATTTTATTAATTAAAAATCTTGTTGCTAGCCTGATTGTTTTATACATTGTAATAGACCTTAACAGAAGCTCTCAGATGATATTGAGAATTTTTTTTTATAAAATGATAAAATATTTTAAACTCAAATCAATATAGTAAATCTGAACATATTTATTTATTTAGTGAGAAAAATAAACTCAGGGTCAGGGAAATAAAATTATATCACCCTTACATAATCTTTACCAAAAATGTGTTTTTAATGTGAGCCAGCAGAGGTTTGTATTTTAATATCAGCCTACTAAGTTCGGTTGAGTGGGCTAAATGTGGAGGATCCAACCCCCCTGCCTGGAACAAGTGCCGCATCTGTGAGAAGAGCTGTACCATTTCTCTCGAAATCTGTTTCCTCATCAAGATGGGATTTTTTAAACCATCTCATCTCCACAGCATATGGCGGCCTCCTCGCCCTGATGGAGGAATAGAAGTGTGGTGATTGTTTCCGTAAATCATTGCAACTTTTTTCCAACCTTTTACTGAGCGATATAACATCAGGATTTCAGGCTGACTCTTGCATGATGATGATTTAACATGCATGCAGAAAGGGGCTAGTGGGTTCACGTTGCTCTTAAAGTGGTGGCCGTTGACTGCTTTATTTGAAGAAACAATGATGGTTGCAAACGTGCTGTTGGTGGAGCAGGTGTTTGAGAGGGCAACCCATCGTTCACTCTGCCTCTTGAAAATGTGCTCGCTGATCAGTTAACTGCACAAAGACATGTACATTTTGTCTAAAAGGTCCTCAAAGGGATAGTTCACCCAAAAATGAAAATGATCATTTTCTTAAGAATTTCTTGTCATTCCAAGCTTGTATGAATTTCTTTCTTCTGTGGAACAAAAGAAGAGTTCAAACAACACTGGACCCCGTTAACACAACAGACAATATTTATTTTTTTTTTTTTTTTGGTAACACTTTGGTATGGGGAATACATATGCACTATTAGCAACAACTTTTGCCTCAATAAACTCTTAAAGGTATGATATGTAAAATTTTTATATGAAAATATCCAAAAACCACTTGCACAGTGTTATGTATTCAGCTGTGTAATTACATTATGCTAAATGTTTCCAAGAATTTGTAAATTCAGAGAAATTCACAATTTTAAATAGTGCCTAGTCCCTCTCTTGTCACATGCACCTGTCAATGACGTAATATCTGCGTTATCCCTGGTTTCCGCTTGTACTGCATAGTAACCATGGCAACAGACACGGACATGCTGCTGTTGTTTCATTCAAACATTATGGACCATGGCAAGCAAACTGTGGGACATTAGGAGAAATAAATAGAGGATCAGTTTAGACGTGGCGTTTCCAAGATGGCGAAAGCTTTGCGACAAATTTCGTCTTTACAGAGACGGCGCTCTTGCACGTTATTAGACAAGGTTAGTAAATGTAGGCTACAGAAGACTAATCAATGTCGCATAGCTCAACACGACAAGGTGTTAGAATATCATCAGTATGATACTGTAATGTTGATCTAGCTTACTGTTGAGTCTCATGCATCCAACCAAGTAATACTAAACGTTACAACTTTCAGTACACTCAAATACAGTTCAGTATGATAGTGAAACAGCGCTGCGTTACCTCACAGTTTTAATTTGTGAAATAAAGTAGTATTTCAACACTTATGAGTAGTTCAGTAGAATGAAATGTCCTCTTTCGTTATATCCCTGGGACTTGCGTGTGGCACTGATATCTGTCTCTCATTATCAATCGCGTCCGTGATTCTCGGCCACAGCCTGCTTCATACCTCAGTTATGTTAAAAACATGCATTCACTCATCCATAAACATTATTTCCCCATAAATATTATTGGATCCATCGGCATGATGACAAGTTCCATGATTCCATATTCACTGCGTCATCAATCTATGCCTTTGTTATTGTTTTGAATTGTTTAGCGACCCCTAGCGGACGAGAAAACTACATAGTGCACCTTTAATTTAAATTTAAAGAGTTATTAAGGTAGTTGCTGTAGCATTTAAGTTTAGAGTTTAGGTATGGGGTAGGATTTATGATTGTATAAAACGGTCATGCAGAGTAAAGCATTAATATGTGCTTTATAAGTACTAATGAACAGTCAATATGCAATGTAATAAGTTAAAACTGAGAATTGTTCCCCATACTAAAGTGTATTTTTTTTGTCTCAGTCCCTCACTTTAGTAAATTGTGGCCACGGTTTACTAAAACAAGGGAACAAATTCTTAATTTGTGGCCACAAGATGTTTTTGTCCGTGTGTCACGTGTGGGGCTCCGTATCAACAATATATGGACAATTGTTTTTAAAAAGTATTTAATTGGCTTTATTTTGATGGTCAATACCTATTAAAGGGTTAGTTCAACCAAAAATGATTTCATCAAAAATATTTTAATATGTGTTCTGAAAATGAAGATTTTTACGGTTGTGGAACAACATGAGGGTGAGTAATTTATGACAGAATTTAAATTTTTTGGTGAACTAACCCTTTCAGTATTTCTGCAACTACATGTCGACTAACTCTCTTTAGAGTATCAGTAGACTGTTATGGTGCGTGCATACTAAAAGCGAAATGAATATTTGCATTGCATTACTCTCTCTAGATTACTCGCGGGATTGTTTTTTTCGTGTCACGAGTGTTTTCTACGGTGGCCGAGAGAGCTCAAAGCGCTTCAAATAATAAAACACATGCAAAATAAAAAAAGCACATGCGAATTAAAAAAAGCACATGCAAAAAAAAAAAAAAAAACGTGATCATCAGTTTGACAACACATGTGCTGCAAATCCTCTCAACACATGCAAACTCAAAAAAGCGCTACATTTACGAAAAGCGCTGCAAAGAGCACGAAACACAACGGAAGTGTTTTGTGTTTTTTTTAATTCGCATGTGTTTTATTATTTGAAGCGTTTTGAGCTCTCTTGGCCACCGGAGTTTTCACTCTCATCCTCATCAATGACAACAACAACAACAACAACAATTCTTTCTCTCATATTTCCGTCACCAACCAAGTTCATAGTAAAACTCATAGCAAGAATCAAGTAACACACATATTTTAATCACTTTCTTGCTTACTTTTCTCTAAGCTGGCCTTTTTTGTCTGGTCTCTGTATGAATAAGAAGTTGTGTAATAATTTTTGGGGTGCCCGTAGACGCCTACAATAATACTGTCCTCCATTTTATGAGACAACCGGTCGTTTCAAACCGGAAGTGTCAATAAGCTCTCAACACATCATGTAAATTTCCCACTTGATCCAAATTTTTCATGTTGCGCTGAAGAAGCAGTTGAGGCGAATATTGTGTGTTTGCGGCAATTGCGTCGCCCAATTTGCATCATTCATGTCTTTACATTAAATTTGTATGTAATCTACTCGCTCAAATAATTAAATTCGTTTTTGGCGTGCACACACCTTTAATTTGGGGTCAGGGTTTGGATAAGTAGAATAAATGTGCAAAGTTACTTCTAGTTAGTAAAACGTCTGTTGCGGGAACATAAAAAATAAAGTGTTAGCAGATATTAAGGACACATTCTAAGTTGACATGCAGTTGCAAAGTTACTAATAGTTAATATAACGTCTAAAGTTGATCACTGAAAAAAAAAAAAAACGGTGAATAAAGTGTTACCGTATTCTCGTTTTCCACGGGAAGAAAAAAACCCAGTTTGGAACTGCATTAGAGTGAATTTATAAACAAGTAAGCGCTAAAATGAAATGAGCAAATCAGTAAATTACTTTTTCAGTGAACTAGCCCTTTAAATTGGAACTTTTTATGATGGTACGAGCATTTCTAACAAATAATACAGTCATTAGTCCACACCTGGCTTAACAAATGAGGTAAATATATTAGCACATTAAAAGATGAACTGAAATGCATCTTTTAGCATCCCGGCATCTTTTATCATACTGTCCCCAGATCATTATACCACATCTCTCAGATGAGGAATCTGCAGAATCCTGCTTTATTTACACCAGGGGCCAATTTATCCTTCTGTCTCTCAGCCTTGTATTTACATCCTTGCCGGCTCTGATACGTACAAGTAATTATAACAGGTTTCCTATTGAACTGTAACACTGCAGTGTCTGCATGCGCTTGCAGCATCATCCAATTACTGCCCCCGAGTCTCCACTTGGCCGCTCTCAGCCCTTTATACCCGCCGCTAAAAATGATGAATCCAAATAGTCCGACTTTTAAAGAATCGCATTTCATCATTACATCTCTGTCATGCTAACAAATTGACCTGCTCGGCCTGCATGCTAATGTTGTGTATCAGCTCTTTCAACCACAGCGCTGAATAACAGTGAGATGCTTTGGCCATAGAAATGAATGGAGAACAAAGGCTGGACTGTTGAATGGTGGTTTAATGTAGTTGCTAATGAGGTGCATGTTATTTTACACAAGCACTCTGAGCTTTCTTATTAGCTCACAGTAACTACTGGCTAATGAATAGCATTTCTGGACTTCCTTATAAGGGTTTAGATTTTTTTGTTATGTTTTCCAAATGCACCTTTTAAGACCGTTTCACAGCATGATACACTAACAAAATTGAATTATAAACCATAGCATAAATAGTACTGATGTAATATTGTGATGCTTTACGCAATTACATTTGCAGGACTTTGATATGCCTAATAATACTAAAGTTATATTATGGTACATTTCACAAAAATATTTATTTCCACACCAAATAAAATTTTTAATTATTTTAGGTTTATTTTTTTCCCATTTTCTGGATGAAGTGTTTGGCTTTCAAGCAATTAAAAAATCGGACCTGGACACCAGAAAGATATTTCCCTATTGCGTTTTTTTTTTTTCTTCTTCTTCTTTTGCAATGAAAATTTGGATCTTGTATCCAGAAAAGATAATTCTATAATTTATTGGAATGATCAGTATAAAAATGACAAAATATTTAAATAATATTTTATTTCATTAAAATAATAAATGGATACCACCAAAGCTGCATTTATTTGTTCAGAAATACAGTTAAAATCGTAAGATTGTGAAACAGAATTAAAATTTAAAATGTTTGTTTTCTATTTTCGTATGTGATGACAAAGCTGCATTTGCAGAAATCTTTCTGATATACTGATTTGCTTCTCAAGAATGTTTTTTATTATTATTATCAGTGTTAAGAGCATTTGTGCTGCTAAATAGTTTTTGTGGAAACCGTGATGCTGCTTTTTTACTGGATATTTTGATTAATTGAAAACAACATTTTTATAAAAAAAAAAAATCAAAGTCTTGATCTTGATCAATTTAATGCATCCTAGCAGTATTCATTTCTTAACAAAAATTCTAACTACTAATGTTGTCAAAAGTACAGACTTCGGTACTGAAATTTTAAAAATGTGAAGCGTCGGCCCACCTGCTTTCAAATGCTCCCGCTTTCAAATTGACAACGCATTGATCATTGTTGCCAATCACAGACATATATGTTGAGCACGTGAACACAACGGCCAATCAAAGGGGACGAATCCGCTCGACAGTGCTCAAAGCGTCAAATAAAAAAAAAAAAAAAAAAAATCAGTTCCGACTTGGTACCCGAAGTCGGTACTTTTGACAACACTACTAACGACAAAATTTTGAATGGTAGTGCGTGTGTGTGTATAAAATTTGATTTGAATTAATTCATATATTACTTTGATATTTCATATTTTTCTAAAGTATGATCATCACAATGCATTCTGAGATTCTCTTCTCATCCAGATGTGTTTATTTGTCAGTTCCCCGTGTCCATCACATAGTCCATCTCTTGCTATTCAGGTAAATGAAGCCATGGCTGATGGAGACAGCGCTCGACTCCACTGATAAGAGTGGGAGTGCAGCAGGTTCGTCCACTCTCATTGGTTTGGAGGCCATTGATCGGCCAGGCTGGACTGCGGATTAGATTTCCAGATAGAGCTTGTTGAAGAGCTTCAGATTGACAGTGACCTCTTGCTTGTTGCTAAATCAAATGACACAATCTTAACACGACTGCCCACTCAAATGGAGGAAAAATCGGATTTGTCAATACTGAGCCGTTATGTTATGGCTGATATAACGATAAGTTAGGTTTTTTCCCGTTCGTGACTCATATCTTCAGTGCAGCACTCTATAGAGACAGAAAATCGAGGAAATGCAGTGAAATAATTGATCTGTTTAAGTTAAGAACAAAATTCCCCAGTGCTTTAACTCACCTGATGTAAATCTCCCTGTGGCAGGAGTCCAGACGAGTAGTAATTTAAGTTGTGTTAAGATTAATTCCACAAATTCATTGTCAGTTGTGGATGGTCTAAAAGTTTCATCCACTCACACGCCACACAACCGAACCCTCACCCAGAACTTTAGCGAAGAATCCCTCCTTAACTCGCTCTAATTGCTCTCTCAAGGTATGTCCTGAACCTCACAGGCCAATGTCATCGCCAGCTATAGTGTTAGATTGTTCCGGAACCAATTTACCACAGCTCCTCTCCATATCTTCTGCTTTATTAAAACCGTCTGATCCTCACTGTCTATTATCCTAAGTGCCACTGCATGAAGCAAGTGCTAGACTGGTCCATCTGTAAATTAGAAGGCTTGATATCGGATCAAAACCTTTGAAAATCACACTTTTTTTTTTAAACGGAGATGGCAAAGATGATGTTTTTCACAAGACTTGGACTTCAGAGACAGAGAGAGAAAAAAACATTTACTTTACTCACTAGGTTTAGACTTTTGATAATAGAGCCAAATCGTTGTAAATATAATGAGCATCAACCCTGAACATTTGCACATCATTTTTGAACGGCAAAACTACATTTTTACTTATGTTTCCAAAGTTTGAGTGGTGCTTTCATGTGCAAAACTGTCTTGCTAGAGTGTTGTAGGTGGTTGCTACGGTGTTTATATGCAGTTAAGTCTGTGGCTTTTAGCTTGTTGCTATGTGGTTGCTAGGATGTTCCATTTGGTTATTTACATCCCAAGTGCCTACAATGGTTCAGTTGCGTTCAATTTTAAAGGAATGATTTAAATGATTGCATAATCCTTGTATGTACAGTATGATGTATAATGGGATGATAATGAATTAATAGTAAATTAATTAATTAAGACTAAACAGTTCTATATAGAACCTTCTTAGAGTGTCACATGTCAGAGTGTCACTTCTTATTTTCTTAAAACTCTTCAATCATTTTTGACCAAAAAATGTAACTTTTTTCATCTAAAGTGGTACGAAACATGATTCGAAAATGTTAAATTGTCCTGAAAAAAAGTCACACTTGCACTCCTTGTTGTCGAAAATGTCCACACTGGAAATGAATGGGAAACTAATTTCATCCAGTGGAAATGTTTGGTACCGCACCCAAACAAAATCTTACTGAAAGCACATTTTTGAGATTTGGAATGCGACTTGTTTAGATTTATTGCTGCTTTGATTTCCTTACAGTTTTAGAGTAAAACATGTTTTGGAAAATATATATGAATGAAAGCATGTTACATGTTATGAAAACAGTATATCTGTGAATTTTTCATAACAATAAACTTTTTTTGGTGACACTTTATTTTAAGGTGTCAGTATTACAGTGTAATTATACATTTACGTACTGTGTAATGACAATTCACTACATGTACTTGCTACAGGGTTAGGGTTAGGATGAGGGTTCGGTTTAGGGTTAATTGCATGTAATTAAGCATAATTTCTAGTTTTTACTATAGTAAATACATGTAACATATGTAACAATGACACTGTAAAATAAAGTGTTACCCTTTTTTTCACTTCAAAGTGGCCAGACTTAAGTCTGTGCTCCAAAACATTCAAGGTTCATGACAGTAAGAACTTGTAAATCTGATTATTTAGAAGTTTAATACTTGAGGTTAGAGGTTTATTCAAATCCCTATCCTTAAGTAAGAGTAATATTTATAGTGAAACAGGTCTTCCAGAGTAACATTTACCAGATTTCCAGCCCTGTCACTGACTGTCTGAGCAGTGCAGCTCATTCACATGAGAGATCTGTCGTTCCTCTCTCTGCAGCCACAACTCCATTATAGTTAGAGGATGAGGAAAAAACCCAGCTTGCTCTCTCTTCTCCTGTATCTCTCTGTTGCAGGCCTCTTTGTATCTCTCTTACCGCTAATCTTTACCGACCAGTGTGAGCTCTCCTGTACGCCGGACTTCAGTTGCAACACTGCTCGGCAGTCTTCAGCTCGCAGATAGACGCGTTTCCACCTGACTCCAGGCTTAACCTCATCAGAACTTTGTGGTGTTTAACAGGAAGAGGAAAGCCAGTAAAAAAGCCCTGAGCCGTAGCTCACAGAAAAGTGTAGTGAACACTCTTTTAATAGTAAAGAAACACATTGATTCATGTTTGAATAACAGGGTAGAGGATTAGTCAGAAAGAAAGAATAGAGACTACAGTAAAACCAGTAACCAATGAATTGGTCAATCCCTAGGATCTCAAACACAACTTGGAATGTTAGATATTCTAGAAAGTGCATTAAGAAACACAGAAGAAAGGAAAGGCTAGTCGGATTGAAGAATTCAGTTAGGTCATTCTATGCAAATCATGCCTTCCGTTTCAATGCGCTTTGGTTGATCAGATCACAAGTAGACGAGGGAGACGCATTCCCGTTTACACCTGTTTTAATCCATCACTTTCAACCACTTCTGTCCTGATTTCTTCAAGGACAGGGTCTATGGGCAGGTAAATGTATCTCTTTTTTCAGATCTAATGGACAAAATTAACTTACATATGAACGCGCCCAGAGGCGATGGGAAACCATACGGAGAGCATCAGTGTAATGCAGGAGTCAGCGGGATAAAATCCAAATGCAGCTTTATTTAAACAAGGTCAGACAGGCAATGGTCGGAGAAAAGCAAACGGGGATGGCAAGGGATAAACAGAATCGTAGTCAGCTATATAGGCGAGGAAGTCGGGACAGGGAGCAAGAATCAAACAACAGGGAAAATGGGCAGAATCAAAAAAACAGGAAATCAAACACGGGAAGTAACGCTCGGAATTGACAACGGAAGTGTTTGTGCAGTGTGGTTAAAAACTGTGGTTGCTAAGGTGCAGCTGGTGCAGTAATCAGTGACTGGTGAATGAGGTGCAGCTGGTGCGGTGATCAGTGAATGTGTTTGGGGTTTATGGGAAATGGAGTCCTGGATGAATGAATGCGATCGCGAGTGTGTCATCAGAGTCCAGAGGGGAGTGCCCTCTAGTGGATTTAACGGGCACTCCAGCTGACCATCGTGACAATCAACTTTCGTTTCTGCTCTGAGAGCCGCCAGACCTCGTCCAACGCTGTGAATGCATGTTAGAAATCAGGAATGGTGAGAGAACATTGTTCTTGGTACTTTTTTCGTCTTCAAACCAAACTTGTGTCTCAAAGTTTAAACCCTGCCTGGCTAGCGCGTGTCCCAGAATGTTTAATTAGGTCAGTAGGCGGAGAGTAGGCAGTCTTTTGTGGCTGTTCGAACGCATTCGACCACATGAGCGTCTACACTACAAAGGCAATATAAGCCTAAGTTCAATCAGTTCAATAAGCATATGAAGCGGTCGTGTCTCTTCAGAAAATGTGGATTAAACTGCTCATTTCATATTGGTTTTACAATCTATGAACTTTGTCAAAGTGTCAGTTGTGTAGCTGTCTATGGAAAGACAGAAAGCTCTTAGATTTCATCTTAATTTGTTTTCTGAAGATGAACGAAAGTCTTTTGGGTTTGGAATGACATGAGGGTGAGTAAATGAAGACAGAATTAAAAGGTTTGGGCGAACTAACCCTTTAATACCAGGTGTAAACAGGGCCTTAGTCTTTTCACATCTCCTCATTCTTCTCCAGGGCTCAATAGGAGCAATGCAGAAAAATGTGCCCAGCGTGAAAAACCAGAAACATGCAAGATCTGTCTTGACCCTATGCATCTTTATTTTCATGGCGACTAGGCAGGTTATCAAGGATTGTTTGGCAGTTTGCTGGCGGGAGCCTAGTCATGAGGGCATTTTGGCGGGGTGGGGGCTGGTGAGGAGGGGTTGTAATATGACAATGATTGGTAGCAGTGCTTTATCCTCAGGCCAGCTCCATTTTTAGGCCCGCTCCCTAATGTTCACTGATCCGGGTGCAGATGGCACATTCTTTCTCTTTCTGGTCTGCCAAGTGTTAGCACTCCAGTAGCTTGGCAGGTAGCCTGCTGCAACATGACTTTGATCCACTGCGACCTTTTAACAAATTCTCAATTTTCTCACTGGCTGCGGAGAGAGCGACAGTGAGAGAGGGAGAAGGAGGGACCTATTTGTAAGTCGTTTTTTTCCTTTGCTGTCTCCTCCTCCTCTTTTATTTGCTTGGACCAGGAAGAGTCTCCCTGGCAACATATCAATGTCTGTTGTCTATTGGAGAGCTGTCTCCTTACGTTGATACGGCACACTCTTAATTTACCCTTTCTGCTCAATGGGAAAGTAAAAGACTGCATTTTTCACATGCTCAAAGAGAGAGACTAAATACAGCTTGGGAGATGAATCCTTTCAGAAGAAATATTGCTTTCAGGTTCAGTCCATGTTTCACTGATCAAAGATCATTTAGCAATAATGGGATAAGCAGCGAACAGTTAACATGGTGACGAGACAAATTTCAGGCAAGTATGTGTGGAGGATGGCTTTGGACCAATGAGATTTCACTGTGGGCGTGGCTACGTAGCAACATGTCAAAAATAGAAGGGTGTATTTCATTAAACCTGTCATGGCCAAATCTTATTTTAGACCAATAGCCTAAAATGAAAGAAAGAAATTTAAAATTTAATTTTGCATAAAGAAGTTTAAGCTTCTTTTTTTTTTCAAAATATTTAAATCCATCCTATATATATATATATATATATATATATATATATATATATATATATATACACACACTCACATATATACATGTAAATATTTCTTAAATGTATACGTGTGTATGTTTATACATACATAATAATTATATACACTTTACACACACATATGTAAACATAAACTTAATTAATCGATTTATCATTTGACAGCACAGATAGATAGATAGATAGATAGATAGATAGATAGATAGATAGATAGATAGATAGATGATAGATAGATAGATAGATAGATAGATAGATAGATAGATAGATAGATAGATAGATGATAGATGGATGGATGGATGGATGGATGGATGGATGGATGGATGGATGGATGGATGGATGGATGGATGGATAGATAGATAGATAGATAGATAGATAGATAGATAGATAGATAGATAGATAGATAGATAGATAGAATCACTCTGTCGTACATTTCCTTCCTCCTTTCTGCTTAATTACAGATGGTGATGAGGGAGACGTGCCATGAGAAAACTAGGTTAAAGGTGTGTAATGACCAGGTTTTCCCTCAACTCCTCCATGATGTTTGCTTTGTCCCACTTGTGGACATTCCCGACGGCTCTCTGGCCTGTCCATATTTCTTTGAAACGATAATCTGACCTGAATAAACACATTAGACTCTACATTATTAATTCCACTTTTACTGTGATTCTGTTTACCCTGTCGTGTTCATGACCAGGCCAGATAGGTGCTCTGTTGTAAATGTGGCCACAGCGGCCCTCATCTTCAGCGGACACAGAGTCGAAGGGAAGGTTAAACGCAAACTGTTTCTCCTCCCGGCAGCTTGTGTTGATTCAGGACTCAGTGATATTTGCTGTGCTGGTGTGAGTGCCTTGCCATGACAGCTCTGTAATTCCCAAAAAGGTCTCAGCCCGCTGACTGCTGGGAGCTCGGAATAAAACCCTCACCATTAATTACTCCAAGAGTCATCTTCCTGGCCCCCAGCCATCCGTGGCCCCACCTGCTCTGTGTCTAATGTCACGCAGTGGGGCTTTTTCCACAGAGCCGACTGGGGAGGGGGTCCGATCTGTCCCGGTCAGTCCAGATCCTCCTGCTGCTCGTCTGACAAAAATATCTGCCTCGTCGTGATCATGCGGGATGCCAAGCAGTGGCTCAAAATCAGGCTGAGGATGTTTTGTGGCAGACGGGAGCAGATACATTTTTTTTCAGTGTGATGTGCCATGTCCAGATCTGTGAAACGCTCACACAGGAGCACCACAACACCTCTCAGAGGAATAACCCTATTTTCACAGTTGAAAAAGAAATTAAAAAAACACTTTTGGAACTGAAAAAGAAATGTAAACCAAGATTTGCTACGTCTTGAAATCATTCACTGTCATCAGACAAAACACCTTGACATTATATGCCCTTTTAATAAAACTTGAGAGATGTTAATGCTATTAAATTTACATTTTACATTACATTTTTGCCTTTGTGTGTGCTTGGATTGTTGAAATTGGGCCCATGTTGTTGTTAGGGCATTGCTAGGGTGTTTTTTTTTTTTAACCCATGACCTTAAAAGTGTTTATCTCTTGTGAAAAAGAAGAACACTTTAGCATACTTTTATGTTCGGATGTGATGTCCGGGCTAGGGGGGATTGGCTCGGAGATTTGTTTTAATGACATTACAAGGTTGAATAAACCATCAAAATATGAAGACTTTTTTTTAAATATGAGGGAAAATTCATTTGAGATTTTAAACATATGCATATGAAATCTTTAACACATTTTTAATCATTTGAATAAAGCGTTAAGATGTCATTTTTTTCCTAGGCTGGACATCAGTTTTTGCCATTACTATGCTTTAATATAATATACATCAGTGAGAACTGAATGTTATGTTTTTGGACACTTAATTGCATGTTATTCTCAGTTAAATGAAAATATATTATTGTTAACATTTAAATGCAACTTAAGAGTCTTTATATGTATGTTATTCATAATTCTGTTCTTTGAAATATGGTTAAAGTGTACAACTGCTGAATATTCTGACAAGCATTTATGGTAAACTTTGGAATTACGCAGTTGTAATGATTACGCTGCAGTTCTTCATACTGTTGCCTAGGTGAAAATCATACGCTGTTTGTGTTCCGTACATGAATGATAACTCAAATTTTAAATTGTTTTGCATAAAGAAAAAAAGGCTGGTTTCTATTTTCTACGTGGACAGACAGGTTGTGATCAGAGAGTCAGATTCTCACATGTGTATGTAGTGTCATTTGAGAGGAGTGTGCCTGAAGGACTGGAAAAAACCCAGAATCTGTGGCCCGCATTGTGCGGTATAACTGAAGCCTCTTTAAAGTTAAAAGAGGGGGCAGCTTTTTAAGAGGAAGTAACAGGTGTAATTTCCTTAGACAATTGTCCACCTGTTCCATGTGTTCAAAAATTTCCAACAGAATGTTAGAACAATGACATCAAATTTCAGTCGATACTTAGCTGCTAATTGGATATTTGGCAGACTCGAACAAAAAAGCTATAATTATGACAGCTTGTCTCTGTATCGCCAGCAAAAGTGCTCATATTTGCAGTTTTAATTATACTCTCACTAATTATCGCTCCAATGTCATGTTCGTCACACAGTTTATTGATAAATTTCTATCATCGTTGGTGGGGAGTAACAGACTCAAAGTTGCACTGTTACAAACTTAACAGCATTTCCCGGTACCATGAAACTGTACAATAGCTCAGCTGTTTTCAAAATAGAGTTGCTTTTCCACTATCAAACTACTTTTTCTCAAGAAGTAACATGACAGAAAGTAACACTGACATATATAGACATGCCAAGCAAAAAAAAAACATTCTAAAATTTATGTCTTACTCAGTATATTTTAGTGTAAATAAACCAGTCTGAAAAACGATTAAACAATGTTTCTGCTCATCATTTTGTGTAGCGAACTGTTTAGTTTAGCTAGAGTAAAGACTTTTATAATGTTACAAATGAATTCTATTTCAAATAAATGCTTGTCCTGTTCATGAAAGAATCGTGAATAAAATGTATCATGGTTCCCACAAAAATACAACTGCTTTTAACATTGATAAAAATAAAAAATGTTTCTTGAGCAGCAAATCAGCATATTAGAATGATTTCTGAAGGATCATGTGACACGGGATTAATGGCTCCTGAAAGTTCAGCTTTGCCATCACAGGAATAAAATACATTTTAAAATGTATTAAAATAGTTAAATTGTAATAATATTTCACAATATCGCTGTTTTACAAATCAAATAAATGCAGCCTTGGTGAGCATGAGAGACAACAAACATTAAAAAATCTTGCGGACCCCAAACCTTTGAACTGTATAATCGAAATATCACAGTTCATCACTGTATTTGACTTTTTATATTTAAGACGTTTTTATTTGATTTGATTTTATTAGATGATCTTTGTTGCATTTAGTATTAATGTGTGTTTATGTTTAATGCTTTCACAGTTAGATCCTACCTATGTTTCTGCCAGAAATATTCTGCTGTGATTCAAATAAATTAAATGATATCAAATGATAATTATACATTTAAAGTGGGTTTTAGTGTGCCTAATTACTTTTTTTTCTCAAAGAATCGTTTTCACTGAACTACTTAAAATTATTAGAAGCAGTATTGGGGTAACGCATTATAAGT
The DNA here is from genome assembly GCA_037194245.1 of Opsariichthys bidens. Taxonomy (NCBI): domain Eukaryota; kingdom Metazoa; phylum Chordata; class Actinopteri; order Cypriniformes; family Xenocyprididae; genus Opsariichthys; species Opsariichthys bidens. The sequence goes on along the minus strand of CM074301.1, from coordinate 10,913,590 downwards.
AACGCGAGTTACCTAATCAGATTACTTTTATCAAGTAACTAAAGTAACTTAAGAATCACCCTGTACTGTAGAGGCATAAATTTGCATTTCCTTCAGCCTGAGGCTTATTTATTTCACTTTTAGTGTGAAAGGGCCAAAACACTTTTTTTTGTTATTAAAAAACAAGCAAGCAAGCAAGCCCAGCCCATGTGAGAAAAAAGTAATTTTCCTTGTAATAGTTACATTACTTTCCATAAAAAGTAACTATACAACGCAATTAGTTACTTTTTTTTAAATGGAGTAACACAATATTGTAATGCATTAAAAGTAACATCCCCCAAAACTGATTAGTAGCTGTCAAAAGACCTCAGAACAGAGGCAGAGTGTTTTTCATCCATGAACAGAGATGCTCTTGTTTAATGTGTTACCGTCACCCTGGCAAAGGTGCACCGGTGCCTCGGTTAATGTCCCCGCAGAGGAAATTGCGGTTCTGCGTTGATATCTTCATAGGACTTGGAAGTTGTAAGGTGGGTCGGTTGGCGACAGGGGCCTAATGCTCTTAATGGAAGTCACGGACAGCCACTCGCTTTGCAGCATTCCTTGTAGAGTAAAAGATTCCCCTGTGATGTGCCATTTGTGAGAGAGTCCAGTACACTTAGGAAGCCAATTGACCTAACTAAAAGCTGTGGGCTGTACCCGTGTGTTTTATACAGACAGGTCAGGCGGAGAGTGCACAGTGTTGGGTCTTTGATTTGATTTGAAACATCGACCTTGGCACCCTGAATTGCTTTCACTCTGTCAATGCCGAGCTCATGATTTATTTTGACTTTGTATTATGCTGCAAGAATAAAAAGGATGCAAATGACTGATGTCCATTATTTCAAAGCATGTTCTTTGTTTATTTCTGAGCGTTGGATTTCTGGCCTGATGTTGTGGCCCTTTAAGATCTCCATGGCAACATGCATTAACATTTTTGTAAGTGCCTTGCCAAATATGAAAAGCTTTCTTTTGATGTAAATGGCAGTCAGACGAAGCCACACACACAGACAAGCACATCTCTGCTTTTGTCTGGGAGCTCCATCACAAATATTCAAATATTGTGTTTACTTAAAATAAAACAATATGCGAATTATGTTAAAAATACACTGTCGGTGCATTTGGCACAAAGACTGTATTATGCTGGAAATTCTTTAAATTGCATTATCGCAGCACCATTTGCGAGATTTGATTTTACGAATTTTGAAGATTGTTTCAATAAACCTTGTTAAAAGATCATTAATTAATTAGGAATTTAATGTTTCATTGTTTATAAGTTTTGTGCAAAAAATTAAAATATGCATTAAACAACAATACAATATTAAGTTCGACCAATGAAGTCGCTAGTTTCATTATACCTTCCACAATAAAATGTATGTAAAATTAAAATGTACAATGTAATATATATATATTACTCTGCATAAAATTATTTAATTGTTTGATTTAAATTAACACAGTAATTAACACAGTATATGGTCTCATACTTTTAGACCCCTCTGTATATTATTTATATATAGTAAAATAAACACATCACAATGTTATTGGTGTAAAATTCACTTCTGCAATATATATATTCACTTCTTGCTAAGCAGCCAACAGGTTAAAGACATTTCAGTGTGTGCTTACCATCTGTTTATGATGGTTTTATTCAGTTTCATGTGGAAAAACAACCGGATGGTGTTCATGGGTGAGCAGGGGGTGGTCAGGTTAGAGGAAATTACTGAAAAAACAGGCTGTCCCATACTTTGCTGGAAAAACAACCTTGAGCATGGGCATTTTATCTCATTAGGCCTTGATTTACTCCTAGCGAGAGTGTCTGAAGCTGGAAGCTCCCGTTAACAGGCCTGATCTTTCCCGTTCCCTTTTTCCATGTCCTGAGCAGAGCCTGAAACGCGCCTGCAACGCACCGCTGCTGTTGCCATTAGGATCGGCCGGCCGGCCTGACTCTGCTGCCGCAATTAGCTTTTGATAAGCATTTGACAGAAGCTGGAAAGGAGGTTAAGAGTTTGAACACCCAGGTTATTTTTGACCTGTGCAAGTTGAATATGAGGGATGCAGTGATGATGGAATCCAGCTTTATTCATAGGTAAAAAGCATGTATATTGGTGATGAATATTTAAGTATTAATAAATATGAAAATATTTGCATTTATTCACCCCTCAAAATGCTTTTTATTTTTTAAATTTATATTGTATTTTTAATTTTACAAAGCTGTATATGACTGTTCATGACTTTAGAAGTCTTCCCGCAGTCATAATAATATTAGTCATATTATGTACTATTTTCTGAAATAATCTCCACATATGGTGATTATGTCAACGAGTGAAAAATCCCAAATTGCATAAAATTATCCAGAGACACTAACACAATATCATTATTTTATAAGGTGACATTTTCAAATTTGTGCAGTGATTCATCTGAAATCAAAATGTTTTAGGGAAAATAAAAGCATGAAAGTCATGGATATTATGTAGCTACGATAGAAATAAAGTTAAAATAAAATAACTTACATAAATATTAGATGAAGAAACTAATAAACAAAATAAATGTTGCCTTGGCTAATAGCTGAAATATGTTTTAAGTTGAAATAGAAATAAAAATAAACCCGAGTTAAAATAAAACTAATGAAAATGACAAAAGAATATAATAGAAAAATTAAGATCTAAAGTAAAAATATAAAAAGTTCATTTAAATATGAATAAAACTTCAATAAATATTTAATATATAAATAGTATAAATAATGAATACTAATGAAGGTCCACCCTAAATTTCACCAATGGTGCTCAAGCAGAACATAGGCCTACGAATTAGAGATCAACTCGCCAAAACTTAAAATAGTTACGAATTGCAATGAGAGTATGTTGGTGATACGCTTGATTCATCATTGTTTATCAAGAGCCTCAAGATTCTCTTTCTCGTTTCACATTTCTAAAAATTGCCTTCTCACCTCGTTGGCAGCTTAACGGCTTAAATTCGTCGGCCAAGGGGGTTAAGATGTTTAGATTAGGTGGTGGCGTTCATTTACGAAAAAAGAAAAGGAAAAAAAAATCAGCTCAAGTGCAAAGATCTTATTTTGAAGGTTTTTTTTTTTTTTTTTTTTTTTTTATCCAATAAGGCCCTTGTTCAGATCCCATCATCATGTTTTCGTCCCTTCCAACCAACCCCATCCCCCCCACCTTCACGCCGCGTCTCTCCGAATCGCTTTTACGCTTTCCTGTCGTCTGCCGGTAATCCCACTGTCTCCATTATTGTCTTAATATCAAGTACAGCTGGAGATAATGGAGCGACATGGTAATAACAGTGTGGCCTAAAGGGGGCCCTCCAGGGAAATATCTTGATGCTGGAAGAATATTAATACCTCTGAGCTCTCTGCACTTCCTGCCTTCCCTCATTGCACATTTTTCACAACTACATAATGGCCCTAATATGCATAACAAAAGCTTTAGGATGTGAGGGTAAGTGTGTGTGTAATGTGCCTATAGACCGCAATAGAACACTATAGGATTCTCCTCTCTGCTAACGGAAAACACATATTTGCCTATTACAAGTATTGACTTGAGATTTAATGTGTGGGAATTTTTTTCGTCAGCTCAAATGGTTTTGAGAACAAATGAGCGCAACCTAAAACCAACAAGCAAAGTTATTGCTTAAAGGTGAAAGTGTGTAATGTTGTAGTGGTTAAAATATTTTTAGCCTAGTTCCAATTATTTAAAGAAAATACTAGATCCACATTTGTCTGCTGATCTGGATGGGACACCGCATTAAAATACGATTATTTCAACGCAGATCCACGTTAAAAACGTTTTGCCCTCATGCGAATTCCTGATTGTGGGGATTCCTATTGAAATGACTGGATTTCACTTGTGAAAATTCACTGAACAACAGTAAATTGACTGCAGCTTAACCCTTGAATCTGATGATACGGTTTACATGACAACAATGTACTAAAAAGTATGTTTTTCACGTACAGACAATGTTTTAAAAAAGATCGAAAACGAATAAAAACACTGTATTCTGCTGCTAGGCCAATAGTTGGCGATGTTTCTTTGTAAAGAAACACCATGTGCATAAAACTGAACATGTAATACGCGTGTGCATGACTTCACCGTTTTCAAAAACGCCAATTTTTGTAGTTTACATGAAGACTGTAATGGTATCGTTTTCGAAAACCCTTTGAAAGCCATTTTTAAAAGTTTTCAGGCCCCCAAAACGCTGTTGTCGTGTAAATGAATGGCCAAAACGGATAAAAAGTTTTCAGTTTTTAGTTGAAAACGGTGTTGGGTAAATGGCTTCACTCAATGATCAATGTAGCGTGATTTTCCAAACCGAATGACTCTTTTTTTTTGTGGATTAAAACCATACAGCGAAAACCATTGTAGTTCAACTATACACAGTCAAACCGAGGGCCTTTTTCGTGCCGTTTTTAGTAAATCAAAACCTTACAGTGAAACGAGGGACTGGTTTCCTAACAAATAATGATCCGATGAAAATGAAATGGTGCTCTATTTAAGGTGTGTTCACACTCGTAGTTCGGTTTGCTTGGTTCAAAAACAAAACACTTAGCCCTAGTCCTTGCGTTCACACTGGCATTTTTAACACTGAACCTAAATAAGGAGGCGTATATTTCGTGACAGAACTTATAAGGAATGTCTGTTGAGTTTTTTTGAATGAATATAACACTGCATGACCAGAGTGGTCTCAAAGGATCCTTATAAGTCACTTCTTTTCAGTGAATCAGATATACTTATGAATCGGTTTACTGAATCAGATAGACCAATAGGGGTGGGCGATGTAGCCTTGAAATTATATCACGATATTTCAAGAATATTTGCAATAACAATATTTATGACAATATAGGGCAAAATATATGGATTGATGATTGCAGCTGGCAGGCAGCAGCATTTATTAGTGCAAATACTCTTTCTCAACAATTTAACGTTCCACAACTGACCGTGTTTAACGGAACACTCTCCAAGATGGACGTTTGACATAATTTTGTATCTATCTGACCGTTTTAGCGCAGTAAGCCACTCATTTGGTACTTGTGACTCAGAAGCTGTTTGAGACTGAGAAGCGGCTTGTGTGCGGCACTAATTTAGACCAGTGGTCGATTTGGTGTGAGTGCGAAACCCCCAGGAATGACTAAAATTATGCATTATACAAGCACTATTCAAACGGAGCGAATGAGATGAGTGTGTTAGGTTGCGTGTTACTTCACCATCGGAGAAAAAAGAGCGAGAACAAGCAGATGACGCTATTGCCTGATCAGCTGGTAACGAAACGGATCAGCCTCTGAAACGGAACGACGTGACACTGACCGTTGGGTCTCCTATCCTGGATGATCGGTCTGACCTCTTGTGAGCGAATCATTTCCATACTTATTGAAGTAGCTCCCTTTTTTGGTACTAAATCATCATCGGAGGCTGACATGCTGCTCTTACTATCAGGCTGGTGTTGTTCTTGTGCGCACTAGGGAACGTAAACTCGGCATACGTCATCGCGATATGATACTTTTTATCATGTAAAACATTATACCGGTATTATCGCGGACGGTATGATATGGCGCATTGTTACTCTTTGTGAATTAATGGATTACGGCATTGATGCCGTAGGTGAGGCCAGCATAAAACATTGTTTTGGGTCACAAGCAAATTATTTAAAAAAAAAAAAAGAATTCAAGGATAAGACCAGAAACATATATAAAGTAAGTAAATAAAAAATTATGTTCATTTTAAGGGATATTCAAACACACATTTCAGATTGCTGTGTCTTCTACTCACATCTCCTCTGCATGACTTGTTCTTGTGCTTTTGCACACTCGTACCGGCTCTCATGTTGTGACATGGATCAATCGGAAACGCTGTGAACTGAACCACCGTGAACCTGTCAGATGCTCCACAGGAGGAACAGACCTACATTCCCAAATGCCCCTTTGAAAGGTAAGGGCTACGGGCAGGTCAGGACACCCACTACGCTTTGTTTGAGGGCTGGAAAGAGTCGACCTGCTCTCAAATCCACATTGAACGGTGACTCTTACACAAGCACTCAAGTACGCTGCCCCAAAACACCCTCTAAATAGACAAGTCACACAGCCTATAAAAGGACCGTCTCCAGCATGAGCCAATCAGATCTCGTCTCATGATCAGTGCTGAGAAGGGTTGGTAGTTTTAGTATTTACACTGTCTTTTGTCAGGGAGAGAGAAATTTGAACATCCACTGTTTGATATTAAATAGCTTTGTTCTGCTATGACAGCAGGTGTCACTGTTTCCTCTTAAACCATGAATATCCCTGCTCATTTATACCATCTTTAAATGTATATAAAAAGTGGCTGTGTGCATTTGTACCTTCTCAGGTATTTGAGACGCTTTACGTTTTGATTTATAAAGCAAAACAAAATATGCGTTTTCTCAGATTTTTGAGACAATTTAGATTTTGATCACTAAGACAAAAATATCAGTGTGTGTTTATAAACTTTATTTACTTTTATTTCTGACTTTCTCATCACTCTCACAACGGCGACTTTATCCACTCTTAAAGGGATAGTTCACACCTAAAAAGGAAAATTCTGTCATCATTCACTCACCCTCATGTCGTTCAAAACCCGTAAGACTTCTGTTCATCATCAGAACACAAATGAAGATCTTTTTGGCCCTCCATAGACAGCTACGAAACTGAAACTTTTACGCTTCAAAAAGTTCATAAAGAGATCGTAAAACTAATCCATACGAATTGAGCGGTTTAGGCCAAATTTTCTGAAGAGACACAATCACTCTATATGATGACTAGATCGAATTTAGGCCTTTATTCACACATAAACATTCATCAACGTGCACATCAGTTATGGTAAACAGAAGCTCAAGCATGTTTGCTTTACATGTGAGAACCAATGAGGTTCGTTCTCGTGTGTGACGCTGCACGTTTGAGCTTCCTCAAGAGGTTTCTTTTCGCCCATTGAGCTTCTGTTTATGTTCGCTGATCAATGTTTATATGTTTATACACTTTGAAACCTGTTTTCAGAAGTTAGCTTTTTTCAGGCCCCCAAAACGTCATTGTCGTGTAAATGACTGGCCAAAAATGTTTTCATTTTTAGTTGAAAATGGTGTCATGTAAAAGGCCCCTTAAGACGAATCACGGACCAAACTTGTCAATCCGTCTTGATGTATGATGCACAGGAATCTCTAACCAATAAGGTCAGTTTAATTCACATGTGACTTGCATAAACACATTTTGATATGCTTTGAAATTTGATATGCAAACCGAACCATGAAGCATTAACAGATTAAGTCCCTGTTTCTGAACAAAGCAAATGATCCACAGGTCTGAAATATAATCTTATATAAAACCTTAAAGGGTTCTGTCAGATGCATCAGTACAGAACCTTTCAGGGTTTCCCATTATATAATCAATTTATGAATGTGTTAATTTTAATTAGTTGATTTTTTTTATTCATTTTTTATTTTAATTAAATGTCATGAATTAAGTATTTCGTAAATAGAATGTATCACAAGAAAAAAAATCATTCAACAATTTAAATTTCTCCTTATAAAGAACCTTTTTGACATAAAGCTTCTCTTTAAAAATGAGTGAAGAATCCTAGGGTTATATTGAACCTCAAGGGGTTCCCCCTTTTTTTTTTAGAATGTGGCTTCATTTTATTCATTTTATTATTTTAAACTCTGTGGTGGAAACTAGTCGAGTTTGCAAATCTACTTGGTTTATTAAGATGTTTTTGGTCTTGTCTTATCTTGCTAGAGGTGTTTAAAATAGGTGCATTCACTTCTCCCTCAAATGATTAAAACAACAGAAAGAAGAATAAAATGTTGACAGAAATCAAGTAGTAGTTTGGCCTTGGCACAGTATCATATATAATCAATCCCTGATACAGAATATTGTGCCATGTAACACCCATCTTCCTGACAAATTAGTGTCATGGTAAGGAATGATGCTGGGGTTCCTCCTGGTTGACCTTCACTGGCAGCTTTGATTGTGGCAAATAGTAGGGGTCCGAAAAGTGCCAAGGCTTACAGGGGCTTCAGAGACCGAGAAACATTGTGAATGGTACCAGCATTGCCTCCTGTGGGGTGTTTGAAAAGGTCACTAGTTATGCTGGCAACCCCTGTTATCTGCATCTCCTCCGCTGGCCAGCGTTGGGCAAACACCGCCAAGCTGTTCTGGCACGTCCCGCGGTGATGCCACCCATCTCCAGAGACCATTGAGATGTAACCTCTTTGAGAGAGCCAGGTAGAAGAAGAAGCCTCTCTTGTTTGGGTTTGGAAAAATAACTGATAAAGCTAAAACTAGGCACTAGGTAATATTTGAACATGACATTAAGGACTATTTGTAAATGACGCCACTTAGATCCTCTGAAGAACAGATGGGATTCTGTTACAACCTGCCCTAAGCAGTATGAAATAATTAATAAAAATGTAATTATAAATTTAATTAGTAAAAAAAATGTCATTTTGACATATTGATTAATAGAAAAATGGTTTAAGATTAAGTGAATGGATTTTAATAGTCTTTAGTTAAAGATATAATGGATGGGTTCGCATGGCCATGGAAATATCGTGGAATATTAAAGTTGTGTTTACCAGGCAAAGCATTGAAATTTGATTTCTGCCGTAAAAATTCATTTTAGTTATGCTCTGCTCTAAAATTATCTAAAAAATAAAAAAGTGAATTGTTTTTTAGAATCCTGAATCAGGTCTGAATCAAAAGGATCTGTCAGATTGAGTGGAAGGGTGGTTTGCAAAATTTCATATGATAAATATTGTTCTTCATCAGCTAAAATGTTCTTGTGAGTGAATGTTCTGAATCAAAAGGGCTGGAAAGTTAATCTAAAATTCATGGAACTTAATTTGTCTGAATTGACCCTTTGCACTGTTGCTATGCCTGACAAACCATATGCTCTCACGCCACACATCATGTTCTCACACAGTGAAAAATACATCCAGCAAAGAGGACACTGACAACATATGAAACAGTTTCATAATTAAAATATTATAATTTTAAACGGTGAATAGCGTATAGTGTCTCTTTAATGTGTCGTGACAGATCGCTGTCGCTCCTTCAAGCGGCTCGTGAACCGATCATGTCTTCCTACTAGTTCATTTATAGCATCAAATAAACATGAATGAACATCAGAAGGAATGTTGTTTCAAGTGCAGAAAAATGTGAGCACACAATTTTTTAAGTTCAACTTCACCAACGTCAATCTACTAACTCTCCTGACTGGATAAAATATCGGATTTGGGGTTATGATTGGTCAGATCGCCTGTCAATCAAACTGCTGGCGAAGGGTCATTTAAATGCACTTTTCAAAAAACAAATTAGTATCTGACTAAAGTCCGCTCTGATAATGATAATCGTATTATACATAATTAGTTTTCTACATACAGTATGCATTCAGGTACCACGAACAACCAATCAGATCGCAAGATCCATTTTTCCCCCGCTTACCTGTTAAACTGCTCTTTTGTCTCAGTTGTCATTGCGGAACAGTTACCGATTCGCTGCCATGCAGTGACACGTCTCAGACTGAGCTGATGCTGCTGTGCTCTCACCTCCACTGAGAGCTGTAAATTCATTTCACACCTCGCTAATAACCTGACCAGGGGATAACAAGAACTTGGATTGACTGTAGGTCATGCAAATTAATTACAGCAATTAGTTCTGAAAGGAAAGAGAGAGGTGGAGAACTCAGAGAAGTGAGGGGGGCCTGGAATTTCAGGTCTTGTAGACCTTTTTCACTTGAACTCACTTCTAGTGGCTCACGTAGAGTTAAACTGAATCCTGGGAGATTTACCAAGCTCTCCTTCACTTCTTCAGATGATGTCATTCATGAAAGTGTAAAAACATTTTTTTTTTTCTTGATTGGCAGACAAAATCCCTAAAAACTAGTTTTCCCTGAGGATGTTGCACATACTTTGTCATTTTAATACGGCACGCATCAAACATTTCAGGGTTTTTTTCTTGCATAACCTTAGTCAAATTGAGGAGGAAATTGCCGACTATTTTTCAAAACCTTCTCCTCATTTGTTTTGACCTTCATTGAATATCGCAACTAGTGAGTTTTTTTTTTTTTTTCACTTTTTGATGCTACACACATCCAAATATACTGTTCCTATTTCAAGGAACTGCCTTCCTAAATAAAACCATAAAAGCATCTTTATATTATATCATGTATAAAGACCCATTTATACTGTGAGAAATCAAAGGGTTAGTTCACCCAAAACTGAAATTTCTGTAATTAATTAATTACTCACCCTCATGTCGTCCCAAACCCGTGAGACCTTTATTCATCTTCAGAACTCAAATTAAGGTATTTTAATGAAATCCGCGATTTTTTTAATCTCTCAATGAAATTACCCCGTTCAAGGTCCAGAGAAGACGTAACGACATTGTTAAAATAGTCAACGTGACTACAGTGGTTCAACCTTAATGTTGTGAAGCGATGAACAAACAAAAATAATAGTCACGCTGACTATTGTAACAATGTCTTTAATATCTCTCCGGACCTTGAATGTGGTAATTTCGTTGCTTTCCATGGGAGATTAAAAAAACCTTGGATTTCATCACAAATATCTTAAATGGTGTTCCGAAGCTGAATGAAGGTCTTGCAGGCTTGGAACGAAATGAAGGCGAGTACTTAATGACAGAAAAATTTAATTTTTGGCTGAACTAACCCTTTAATATTATTAAACGTTAATCGGGGTTAGAGGCGATAGCCTCGTGGGCAGCACGCTGACATATAGTGCAATTGCGTTTCGGGTGACTTGAGTTTGACTCCTGGTTTGCAGACCTTTCCAAATCCACCTCTCTCCCACTTCATTTCCTGTCTATTCCATACTACCCTATCACAATAAAGGCAAAAATGACAAAAATAAATCTTAAAAAATAAAAGTAATCTGGAAAATGTTTATCTTTTTATATTTATTTCATAATATATTTCATAATATATTTTTACGGACATAATATAGGAATCTCCTCCTGTCCATATAGTTTTAAAGATTGCATGCTTGAGAATGGCATTTATGTGTTTCACCTAATGGAATATTATGCTTATGCCACCCAGGCAAATCCATCAGATTATATGTAAGACTCAAAAACAAATGCATTTCTTTCTTTATTTTCAGAGGTCATTCAGCCCCCTGCTAAACAATCTCAATATAATCAATTCAGTGCTCAAAGTTTGATGTTGTCAATTAGAATTGCTCCTTGCACGCATTGAGCATCAGCCACAAACCATGAGACATATTTGAAATCAATCTGTCCGTTGTGGTGGAGTAAATACTTTGAGAATGAGGGCGTTTGAAAGAACTGTACAGGAAGGAGGAACTCAATAACAGCACTGCTACTATTCAAATGGACTTAAGACTTCAGAATACAACAGAAGTCTGTGGATAAACAAAGTTTTTTTTTTTTTTTTTTTTTTTTTTTTTGAGTCTAGCTGATTTACTGTGCATGGGGTTTTTAAGGTGTTCTGGATGGATTCCTGATGGTCTCAGTTTAAAGAGCCCAACCTCGAGTGATATTCATAAATTCAAAGTCATGAATTTGCTGGGGATGAACTGATGTAAAGCTTTTTCACCATTAATTTTAACCTACAGTCCTAAATTAAATATTTCCAGTGGGGGTTTTCCTCAGTCAAAATTGACTGTCAAACATTCTGCTTTGTTTTTCTTGCATAGACTTGCATGTGCTATTTTTCAAAACCTTCTCATTTGTTTTGACCTTCATTGAATATCACCACAGCAAGTTTTTTTTTTCTTTGTGATGCAAGACATCTTCAAATATTATGTATTTCAAGAAACTGCCTTATTAAAATGAAACCATAAAAGCAGCTTTATATTGTCATGTTTAAAGACCCGTTACTGTTTTGCGATAGGATAGAGCAGACAGGAAGCAAAGTGGGGGAAAGGGGAACCTAATTGTGCAACATGTCAGAACGCTGCTCACGAGGCTGTCGGCTATAATAATTGCACTTCTGGTAGACGCTAAACTGCATTTATTTGATGAGTACTTGTACTGTGCAATGACAATAAAGTTCTTTCTATCTATTTATCTATACTGTGAAAAATAAACATTATTAGCCCTTTCACACATAAGTTTAAAATATTCTGGCTTAGGCCCCAGTGTGAGTTTTTCAAGGCGACTGTTATTTAGAACGCATCGCTTTATTGGCGCGTCATTGGCGATGTCACCATAGATCTGCTTTTATTTAATATTTCCTTTTTTATTCAAAATATTCACAAATTTGTTCATTATAGCATGAAATATAGGATGTGTTTTGGTGTTTAAACACCTTTATAACCATTGCGTTAGTTGAGCTATTTGCACCGCCATATTAGTTTGCACAGCAGTACAGATAATCGGATCTGTTGGATTTCATTCACTCTTCCGAAATACATGAAAGTAAATGAGCTATTTAACTGGGGAAGAATAGAGTAAACTTTAAAGTTACTTAAACAATGTGTATCTGATATGAATAAAACGTGTCATTGAATTATTATGGAAAGGATCACTTCCATAGACATCAGTGTGTATTTTACACACTCTAAATGTATTGTTTTGTGTGTACTTATGTGCATTTAAATGTCTGAAACCTAAAATACAGTTGTGTTCAAAATTATTCAACCCCCCAATGCTGTAAATGGTTTTAGAGAATTTAGAGTACATTTGTAATTGAATTCAGAATGAAATCCTATAAGGACTTCTTAAAGAAGCATATGCAACTAAAATGACATCAATTGGTTTTGTAATACAGTAGTAAATGTTTCTTTTGTGAATTCTTCATTGACACAATTATTCAACCCCTTAAAGACTACCACTCTGAAGAACAGAGGTCCGTTGAAGTGTTTTCAATCAGGTATTGAAAGCACCTGTGGATGTCAGGGAGCAGCAATAAAGCCTAATAAGCACCAATTAGGCAGCTTTAAAATGACTGTGATACTCAGCTCCTTCTAGACATTTACTGGTGTGGTTACAAACATGGTGAAGTCAAGAGAATGGTCCAGGAAGACAAGAGAAGAGGTGATTACTCTTCACAGGAAGGGCAATGGCTATAAGAAGATTGCAAAGATGTTAAACATACCAAGAGACACCATAGGAAGCATCATTCGCAAATTCAAGGCAAAGGGCACTGTTGAAACGCTACCTGGTCGTGGCAGAAAGAAGATGCTGACTTCGACTGCTGTGCGCTACCTGAAGCGTAGAGTGGAGAAAAGTCCCCGTGTGACTGCTGAGGAACTGAGAAAAGATTTGTCAGATGTAGGTACTGAAGTTTCTGCTCAGACAATACGGCGCACCCTGCGTAATGAAGGCCTCCATGCCAGAACTCCCAGGCGCACCCCCTTGCTGTCTCCAAAGAATAAGAAGAGTCGACTGCAGTATGCCAAAAGTCATGTGGACAAACCACAGAAGTTTTGGGATAGTGTTCTGTGGACTGATGAAACAAAATTAGAACTGTTTGGGCCCATGGATCAACGCTATGTTTGGAGGAGGAAGAACAAGGCCTATGAAGAAAAGAACACCTTGCCTACTGTGAAGCATGGCGGGGGGTCAATCATGCTTTGGGGCTGTTTTGCTTCTGCAGGTACTGGGAAGCTTCAGCGTGTGCAAGGTACCATGAATTCTCTTCAGTACCAGGAGATATTGGAGGACAATGTGATGCAGTCCGTCACAAACCTGAGGCTTGGGAGACGTTGGACCTTTCAACAGGACAATGATCCCAAGCATACCTCCAAGTCCACTAGAGCATGGTTGCAGATTAAAGGCTGGAACATTTTGAAATGGCCATCGCAGTCACCAGACTTAAATCCGATTGAGAACCTCTGGTGGGACTTAAAGAAAGCAGTTGCAGTGCGCAAGCCTAAGAATGTGACTGAACTGGAGGCTTTTGCCCATGATGAATGGGCGAAGATACCCGTAGCTCGCTGCAAGACACTTGTGTCAAGCTATGCTTCACGTTTAAAAGCTGTTATAACTGTAAAAGGATGTTGTACTAAGTATTAAGATTGAATGTCACTTGGGGGTTGAATAAAACTGATAATGATGTGAGCAGAGAAAAGACATTTGTGGTTATTTCATTATAAATGTTATGTTATATTTGTCTGACCTACACGTGCCTCTTTGATTTAATTGTAAGCAGGATGACTGAATGATCAAAATCAATGTCAAACCGGCCAAAACAATCAATTTCAGTGGGGGTTGAATAATTTTGAACACAACTGTAGATGTTATGTGGTTGAAAACACTGCATATTTGTGATTTATAAAAAGCGGTTTCTGGTTTTGCCCCAGCCAAAACACTCAAGCACATTTGAATTTGGCAGTTGATCGTGTGATGCACTGAACGTTTTAATCACACCGTTGTGATCGTGCGCTCCAGGGACCAGCCAAGACTGATCACACTGGTGGGATCGTACGCGACAAAGGGTTAAACGTTAATCTGGGTAGGACACGTAGCATCATTGTGTCCACCTTTCTCCTACTTCGCTTCCTATCTCCTCTAAACTATCTTGTCGCCATTAAGGGAAAAATGCCAATAACAAATATAGATATAATAAAGCTGGAAAATGTTTAGACAATGGGTTTCATTGCACAACATTGCAACATGGAAGACCACCAAACTCAACTCAGAGAGCTAAATAATCTCATAAGCTAATCATTTGCATTTGATTTCTTACTTGATATTTTTCCTTTCAAATGCTGAAATTTGACAGCATTGGTGTGATGCTAGAATGCTACCGAGACCAAATTACAATGCTAGGTTCATTAGAATTATTTAATTTGGGATATAGTTAGTTTGCACTTAATGAAATTCATGCAACATTCTCTACATAGATGAAAGATGCTCCGATTTGCGACTCATTTCTCAATAATGGATCTGCCCACTCACAGCCTGGTCGGGAACACAAACAGCCACATTTCACTTTAAACATCAGCACCTGGACTTTGACATCTAATTTTGGTGTTTTTGTCCCCACATCTGAAAATCAATGTGGCCAGTTGCCTCCAAAAATTTTATTCTAGCGCTTTAAATATTCATCAAAAGCCAAGCCGGAAAGCAGGAGTTTCGGACATGACTTGTGGAACTTTGCCTGCACACTGTTCTATTCGTGCAGTTGACTGAAGGAGAGGCGTCCACAGAGACCTCGATTAAAGGGAGACTCCACTGAGGAATGGCCAAAATTGTTCATTCTGAATTCAGAATGGGGTCTGGACCCAGAGTGCTGTCTTTTGTATGCCTACGAGGATTGTGGGTTTGTGAGAGAGACAGATATACGCCGCACACTAAGGTTAAACTATACCACCTCTGCCATATCTTTCTATAAAGGAAGCTGTGTTCATAAAATATTACTCACCTCATTTAGCCTAGCGTGGTAAATGTCAGTTGGGGGAAAAGAGGAGTTATTAAAACAAGCTGCAGTGTTTTATTAGACTTACATTTTTGCTCAATGTGCTTGAAAATGAAAGGAAATGGTCACTGAAGTCCAGTTATATGTTAGGGAGACTAGTTGTTGATTAGTTCTTCTACTAGTCAAATAGTCATGGTTACATGAGTTCAGTTGCACTTGTTGTAATATATATATATATATATAAATGGGTGCTTGCTGCCACAGATGTACGGTGTTGTGTTCTTAGCATGTTGCTGTATGGTTGCTAGTGTTTTCTGGCTACGTGCTAGGGCGTTGCTAGGTGGTTGCTAGGGGGCTCTGATTGGTGTCTTACACTGGCCCAAAAATGCCCACTCACAAATTTCTATGATATTCTGGTCTCTATATATGGCTCCTTCTTAGCAAGGTTGCTAGGTTTGCGTAACAAATCCAGTCGCAAAGTTAGTTACTGTTGCCATGTCTGACAAGCAATGCGCTCTCACGCCAAACATGCAGTGAAAAATGGATCACGGAGCAAAGAGGACACCGACAACGCGTCGACAGACAAGACTGAGCAGGTTCATATTCAAAATGCTGTAATTTTTAAAAGTTTAAACAATAAATAGCGTATAGTGACTCTTTAACGTGTCGTGACAGATCGCTGTAGCTCCTCGTGAAGCGATCATCTCTTCATACTAGTTGATTTATAGCATCAAATAAACATGAATGAACATCAGAAGGAATGTCGTTTCAAGCGCGGAAAGATGTGAGTACATAATTTTTCAAGTTCAAATTCACCAACGTTAATCTACTAACTCCCCTGACTGCTTTGTCGGACAAAATGGCAGAATCAGGGTTATGATTGGTTAGATCTCCTGTCAATCAAATTGCCGGCGAAGGGTCAATTGCTATTCAAAACCTGCCCAATCACAACCAAAACTAGCCCAATCGCATTCAGTGTAGTCCAATAGTCCAATTCCATGGGAAAACCGCAAACTTGGCAACACTGCTCCTTGGGTGAAGGTGTGTGTGATTTTTTTTTTCTCCTGTTTTATTCATTAATAAAATTTTTTTTTTTTCACCAAGCAATATAGTTCAGCTGTACAGTTGCTAAGCAACATAGCAATTTGGTGCATTAATATGAAATTTAATTGATGTGCAATAATCGGCTGTTTTCCACTAAGTAATTGATCCAATCATAGTTTAGAACTACAACTATCTCTTTTGTGATAATATTGACAAATACTAATCTTTCTTTTGTTCCAGTAGAGCCATACTCACAAACATCCCCACAGCAGCACGCTTGTTACACCTGACTGAACACTATATCAAGACCTGGAGAGGGATGAGACAAATAACATACTCAACTTTCCTTTTTAATGAAAAATAATAGTTATCTCACACTAACGGTTAATGAGCAAAGATAAAAGAATGCAAAGCTCATTGACACCAACAGCCTGGAAATTGGAATACTCCATCTATAATTGATATTAGTGCATTAGCCTTCATACATTTAAATTGTTTTCTCGAGATGCATAACACCAAACAGCTTCTGGTTCTGCTCAGAACTCAGCAGCCCGACACAGGCGATGTACATTGTCATTACCTGTAGGAAAGACAATTTCCAAACCAGATATCTAGAATTATTTCTTCTAGCAATGACATCAAATTGAGACTTTCATATATCAGAATTTTTTTTTTTTTTTGAGAAAAGTGTACATGCATCTCACACATGCGTGAGTTTTTTTGCATTATTTATATACTGTTATGGTTTTTATTAATATTTTGAAACAGCTTTTATTTTTATATTTTCAGTTTTCTTTTTAACCAATTTTATTTCAATGGGGAAAAAAACAACACATTTTAATTGTTTTGGTTTTGAGCCGTTTACAAAACACGATCTCAAACTAAAAGCTGAAAACTTTTTACGCGTTTTGGGGACATGAAAATGCAAACTTTTGAAAACAGGTTTGAAAGTGCGAGTTTTTGACTGCAAAAGCTACAAAAATACACTTTTGTGAAAATGATGACATCATGCACATGCGTATTACATTTTAAGTGTTTTTTTACAAAGTGACATCGCCAACTACTGGCCTTGCCGCATAATACAGCGTTTTTAATAGTTTTCGCGGATCCCTGTGAACGTAATCGTTTTGACAACGTTGTCGTCTGTACGAGAAAAACTTTTCTGTTTTTAGTACAGATTTGTCGTGTATCCTAAGTCAGTGGTTCCCAAAGTGGGGGTCGCGAGATGATTTCTATTTTTTTTTTTGTGGAAAAAATATATAGGCCCTATGTGTTTTTGTTGCAATTAATTGAATTCAATACTTATTAAATGGTGTTTGCAGAAAAGTCTGATTAAAAAAAAATATATAATGTATATTTTTTAATTAAATTTGCAATTTTGTCCCAGACATTATACGAGATTACGTCAGCGTCAATCACGATCAAGTTACTTACATCACGCGCTGTTGTTTGTTAAAGCTAAAGGTGTTTGGAGGCTACAAACAAATAATACCTGCTTTAAAATGAAACGGTGGTTAATATCCACAACAGAAAAACCGAGAGGAGGAGAAAGTCACGGAGCAGCAGCGCATTTATCATGGGGGTCGCGGGCTAAAAAGTTTGGGAACCCCTGTCCCCAAGTTAACAATGACAAGACTGCTGTGCTAATATTTTATTTCCTGCAGTCTATATGAACTCAAATATTTCCAATATTTTTAAGGTGCAATCCACATTCATTTTGAAGTTCTATACTTGTATATTATGTTTGTATAGAACTTCAAAATGTATAGTAAGTATAGAACTTAAAAATGAATGTGGATTGCACCTTAAAAAGGTTTTGGAAATATTTGAGTTTAATGTTTGAGTCTTAAAGTTGAAACGTAAGTGTACTTTCAGTGAAAACTAGTGCTGCCGAAAAGTAATGACTGTTTTTAAACAGGTTTCCTGACCCCACTGCTATTGGTCAGCCGAACAGATAGCCCCGCCCCGAACATGTGATCGGTTGTGCCAATGTTGGGCTGGTTGGTATGTTCAACAGAGCAAGGTTTTGAGAGTGCCACACTCTCCTGATGTATATGAGAGAGCAATAAATGTTTCCTCTTTGCACTTCTGACTGGTATATTTTAACATTTTCTCCTGTGTTTGTCTGATGGCATTTCTGTCACCCCACTGTTTTAAGATCACATCCGTCCTGCGCAATAAAGCGCTTTTCCCGGATAATCCTCAAATTAAACAGAGTGGGTGATGGGTCAGGCAAGCTGGACAGGTTGAGATTCTCTGGTTCTGCCTAAACCCTCTTTCCTGTGAGAGATCAGATCCCTGGCTTTAGGGAGAGTTTATCCAGACCATGTGTAGGAGGTGCTGTCTCCTCTGAGCTCCATGCTCTTCATTTTCCTCTCCGAGGGTCTGTGGCCTATAAATCTGGTTATTAACGTGGCAAAGTGAGCTAGGACTAATGTGTCCACACCTGAGACCACCTGGAAATACCTCCCACAATTCACTTTTATCACTCCTTTCCTTTTCAGAAACCAAAATGAGAGTGGAAAGAAATTATACCTCAGCAGTGTAATTACTGGTAAGCTGTTTCTGACCATCTAGTTATTCCACCCGAGCACACACGGGCCTGACAGCTTGTTAAATGCATTGAGATGTACACGCAAAGTGAGTTATTGATGGCGACTGTAAGAAATTCTGTCATGGTGCTCAGCGGCTTCCTGAAGTGGAAAGATACAGGTAACGGTCAGATCAGCCCTCTACCGTCCCATTTATTCTGATCCAATAAAAGTGAGTCTGGGTGTTTTTCTATTTTTTCCATTTTTCCATGACTCCTGTGATGTATTATCAACTGAATGTTTTATTTCAGCCCTTTTGACACAATATTACAGTGTGTTATGGTGATGTAATGTCTTACACCCCATATTTAAGTGAAGTTATGTGCGCAGGGGGCAAACATGTCACACTGCAGACTTCATTTCTGTCTGACTCATTGTGTCATAATGACCTCGCTGTAGTCACACTCAGACATGAGGGCAAAAGAGAGAGATAGAGAGTGCCATAGAAAAAATTCGGGCATTTACAGTGAAATGTGATCACACATGTATTATATAATATATGTATATGTGTGTGTGTGTGTGTGTGTGTGTGTGTGTGTGTATGTATATGTGTGTGTATATACTGTATATATATATATATATATATATATATTATATAATTTGCAATTTATTAGAATACATATTACATAAATTATATATTAAATAAAATAAAATATATATAAAAAGTTAAATGAAATCTGCGTATATAACCAATCGTTCGAGGCAACTAATAACTGTGTAAGCAAATCAGCTTTCAGTATCTCTTTGGTGTGTAATCAAGCCTTGAATCTTTAAGATTTAGACAAAATGTTGATGAAATCCCAATTAAAGAAGGATTTTAAAACACAAGTGAGTCTGAACTTTATGGATATTTAGGTTATACATTTGGCATAATGATGATGGAGTGGACATCGGGCGTTCCATATGAACATCTCTGTAGGCTATATGACATGGCAAAATTTGTTTTGTTGATTCCTTTGAGATACTGGCATGGGTTGGGTCAGAAATGATATGGGTCAGAAATTGGCCTCATTAATTATCAAGACATAACATATCATTAGCATATCATTATTACTTTGCAGACGGGAACTGCAGTTTGAATTAGTAAAAATCTGATCTAGTAAAATATGAATTTCTGTCTGAAATGACAAAAGCAGCGTCGTAAAAGACAGCTCTCCTTCGCAGCAAACATACTGAATTCGATTCATGTGCATTTATACTGCAGTATGTGTTCAGGAGAATTCCAGGAAAAGAAACGTCCACTCAGATCTATTGGTGTATTGTGTCTCATACGATTCTCATCCAAGGAGGTGTAGTCTAGCCAACTACACACACACACTCGCACAGGTAATTAGACAGTAAAGAATGGCTATTGGAGTCTAGACGAATGGGCTCAATTAAGACCCTGGTCTTTATTCAATCGCTCACAGTCCATTTGGCACTGGAGAAGGACAGAGGGCGGCTGGTGGTTGTGCTGGAGAGAAAATGTACCTATTTCTGTATGTCTTCAGGTGGAAAAAGGCTTTTGTAGGAATATTTGAGTTTTTGGTGATTGTTGCTTATTATGGAAACTAGTAACTTAAAGGATTAATTCACTTTCAAATGAAAATTACGCCAAGCTGTACTACGCCCTCAAGGTGTTTATGACTTTGTTTCTGACGAAGACAATCGGAGAAATATTAATAAACATCCAGACGCATCCGAGCATTATGATGGCAGTAATGTGCTACCAAACGAGTATGAGCTGAAGAAAATGGCTTCATCCACATCCATCTATCATAAACATATTCCACGCAGCTCCCGAGGGTTGATGAAGACCTTCTGAAGCGATGCGTTTGTGCAAAAAAAAAAAAAAAAAAAATCCATTATTAACAAGCTATGAAGTAAAATATGTAGCTTCCGGCCGACCGCCTTCCGTATTCTTCAAAAAGCTTGCGCTGCTCGTCCTACAACTTCCCTATTCAACTTACAGAACTGACGCAACGGAAGTTCCATTTTTTTTCTGTAATTTGAATGTGGAAGCTTCATATTTTAGTTCATAACTTGTTATATTTGGATATTTTTTACACAAACACATCGCTTCGCTTCAGAAGGCCTTTATGAACAGCATGGAATAAGTTTATGAGGGATGAAGCCACTTTCTTCAGCTCATACTCGTTTGGTAGCGCATTACTGCCATCATAAAGCCTGGATGCATCAGGATATTTATTAAAATTTCTCCGATTGTCTTCGTCAGAAACAAGAAAGTCACATACACCTAGGATTGCTTGAGGGTGAGTAAAGCTTGGGGTAATTTTCATTTGAAGTGAAGTAATCCCTTAATATCAAAACAAACCACTTCTTTCAGAATTTACAGAAGCAATCAAAAACTAGTGAATTTTAAACCCAGCCCCATTTCCTGGCATCTATTTTAATGATCAGAATTAGAATCTAATAACATCAAGATCTTGAAACTTATCAAATCAAAACATTGTGAATTGCAATTGAATGGAATGGACTCATGAAATCCAGACCTAGTTTCTTGCAAAAAAAATTGACGTTGAATTGAATCAATCTTATTCAAATCGGGACCTTGTGAATCAAAATGGAATCAAATGATAAAATCTGTGCCAATTCACAATTTTAAATCCAACCGATGAATCAAAATGAATCAGGATAGAATCATGGGATATCATGATGTAGTACTGCTTTGGACAGGCTGAAACTGGCGGGCCATTGTGCCAAAGAGAGGTGTGTATGACACACTCAGGCCAGGCCAGGATTTTGTCGAACAGTATGTGGTCCGAGTCACTGATTTTGGCTCTCACTCTTTTGTGTGAACTGCTTTGGCGAGGAATGATGGGAAGGAAGAGGCCACGCCAACAACAGAGATGCCCAGAGGACTATCACAGCCACAGGGCATCTCATAATAGACAATTAACAGATTTGTGGAAACTTTGTGACTGACAACATGGTATTCATTTTTTGTCATGTTCGACATACACCAGTGAAGTTTTTGAGCATGTAATGCTGTAGTATTTGGAGAGGTCACAGGGGTCAGGTACAATCTTTCTGACAGATATACAATATATTAAGGTTTAACAGTGCCTTAATATTTATGTAAATGTATAATTATCATGAGTGATATGAAAATATGACGTTAATATTCAACGCACATAGACAATTGAAATGTTAATCTCTCATAGAAGAGAGAGAATTAAAAAAAAAAAAAAATTAAAAAAACCCCCTGAAAACTATGACATCCACAATTTGGAGGGGGTGATTGTGTTTAATTACCGTAAAGAAATGTCACAATGACAAAAAGCACCTTAATGGTCCTAAAGTAGGCATCATATTCTTTATGCTAATTGCAAAATATCATTTTTACTAAACCATTTTTTTAATTCAGATTTTTCCATAAAATGTGACCTATAACTAAACCTAGAATTGGATGTAGTTTGTTCACGAAAGGGAATCACAAAATATGTGGACAAAATACATAATAGAATTCACAGAATAATTATTTAATGGACAAATGCATCTTGTGACATGCTAAATCATGAAATGGAACATTTAAAAAAACATTTAGTGGATGAAATGCATATCGTGATTTACAAAAAAATATACCTTTGCAAACAAAATACAAATGCATTAAGGTATAACTGTGTTTTTTTTTATGAAATAATAATGAATTTTGTGTCACATAAATATTTGTCAGGTTACACTTGACACTATATCAAATCCCTGTTTGTGAATTAGAATGGAAACAAATCAGAGCAAATTCCCAGTCCTAATCCCAGTAAATGAAATCAATCAAGATGCTGTGAATCAAGAAATCGAATGTTCAGAAACATTTAGAGGAAAAAATATATAAAACTAATTTCTTCAACAAAATACAAATGTCCTCCACAGAATTCGAGATAACAATGCATTTTCTGTCACATAAATCATCCAGTCTGTGAAATTAGTCGGGCTACTTGTAGGCTTGCTGCGATAGACTGTGTTACCGGTGTTCAGCCTCTGATTGTTTTATAGTAATAAAAATCATTTAGTTCAGTGCGTGAGCTGAATGAGAGTCGCAGCACAGATCGGCAGCAGGAGTAAGATTTCATTTATCACGAGAGTGAGGAGCTGACTGACAAGACGATGGCTGACTTGGTTTTAAAAGGGAAATGTAAAAGTGCCTATTTGGGAATATTTTGGATTCAAAGACAATGCTAATAGGGAACCTGCAGAGGATTAATTGTGTTTTTCTAATAGTTGTGTTTTTTATTAAGAATAATAATAATGAACCCACCATTCAAGCAATTGCAACCCTCAAGTTGGCGCTAATTTGAAAACAAAAGTAAAATGCGCACAGCTGCACAGCCATTCATAACGGTGTGTGTCCGCTGGGACGGAGCAGAGCTATAGCTCCACACTGTTATGAATGTCTGTGCGCATTTTACTTTCACTTTTGAATTAGCGATTTAAAAGCGAGGTGCAAAAGAGGGAAAATCTCCAAAATCCCACCCTCCGGTGATACCGGTATTACCGTTGTTGTCACACGCCGATAAACCGGTGAGAAATTTTTCTCACCGTCACATCCCTTGTTGCTTGGTAATCCATGTAACTGAAAATTATCTCATTATCTCATACCAACTTCCCATTTCAACAGGAAATATGTCAACACAAGAGCGAAAACTTACAGTTTTAATGACGTTTTTAAAAGTGAAATTAATCTGAATAGCATTGTTGTCAATACTGGATGTTTTCTTTCGTTTTGTATATTCCTCTACGTGTGTGCTTGTGTAATGGAGAGTGAGTGATAGCAGTGGTTGTGATTGTCAGATCACTGAAATAGGATTTGATGCACCTGGATCTGAGGAGAGCTCCAACTGTTCTTCAGATAAAGGCTTTTGTGATTCACTGGGTCAATTATCATTCTGATCTGACCTGCCGGAGAGGCTTTGGCAGAGATGCACGTGACGATACTGGCACGCGTGCGTATCCGCCGGAAGCACAATCAAAGGTTACATGTTCTTTTTTTAAAGCCTCATATCATCCACCATTCCACCTCGCCAGCAGTTACCCACCATTTATCCCACTCCTACCCACAATCCCCTCTGAGGAACAGCCAGAGACAGAGGAGCCGCCACGCAGGTCGGCCGGGCCACCATTACACACCGACTGTTTTATCTACTTCAAACAGTCGGTAATGGAGAAAGACAAAACCGAGTCAGCAGAGGATCCTGCGCCACCGTGTGTGAAGAAATTTGACCCCCTGTGGTGCCGTTCTGTGAGTTCCAGCCAGACTCTCTCTTTCTCCGTCTGTATGTGGGTGAACCGTCAGCACAGGAGCCACTCTCTCAGGCTTTGATGCATTTTTAATTGTCACTGTTTTAAAGGTCAGATTTACGACTTTTACCGTAGGAAATAATGTGATAAAGTTTAGAGGCAATTTGACCAGTGAACTTTTCATGAGATGAAAGGAAGTTTAGCAATCCAAAACCCCCCAAATCTCACAAATTGCACTGATTAAACTGAGAATTTTCCTCTCCCGTTATCATTGATGAATAGGCCCAGAGCTTTTCTTTAGGAATAATAAATATTTGTATAAATGATAAATATTTGTATTATTTTATTATAATATATAACTTTATATATTATATGATATATATATATATATATATATATATATATATATATATATATATATATAATTTTTACATATATACTTTTTTTATAATATATATATATATATATATATATATATATATATATATATTATATTTACTATTGTATTATAAAATGTATCCTCAAGCATGTATATATGTCTTGTGTACATTTTGGACAAAATGAAATATTACACTTGTATTTTTCCTTGAATTGAATATTATGGAATAATATAAAAATATACATATATTATTTAATAATTTTACTAAAAATGTATCCATGTCAAGCAAGTTTGTTTTATGCACTAAATTATTTTAAAAAAAACGAAATAATTTTAATAAATGTTTAATAAAAAATTGAAGTTTTAATAAAATTAATTATATTATATTTATTTTTTTTTTTTTAAATATTATTTTGTCTGTGCACTCTAAATATAAAAGAGCCACAGCAGTTATAATTTTGACACATGGGGTGAAAACACTGTTTTATTAACTTTTTTTTTGCATAAATTGTAACCTGGATGGAAATATTATCTGCGAATAACACAAAATGTCATGCTTATCCGTATTTAGATACACGTGCATGGATCCAATGAAAAGCCAGTGTGAGTATATAGATTGGACACATTTCTGAGTACATGAACCTGTCCTTGTGCATTACAAGAGCTTAGTGACATTGTTAGATTTCTCGAAAAGCATTTTCCAAAGTTTGTCCTTCAGCAAACCACCGCACAGCATGCATTGGCCTTCGAGCCGAGCCGCAAATGGTTTCAGATTGCCATTAAGAACCATTTACCGTGGTCTCAGAAAACCACGGCTGATTCTTCAACTCTGTTTGAATTTTAGAAGCTCAGTCTGCGTAATGGTTTCAATGAGTACAGGTCACACAGAGACTGAATAGCCAAGTGAAAGATTTATCATACACATCCCTACAGTATCGACACACTTTCCTTTCTGACAGATTCATCCTTACAGAACTCTTAATTTAAAGTGACTCAGAGGCTCCATACAGTAACCCGTTTAAATTTCACGGTTAGCGCTGTGGCTGCCATAGGGACACATGAAAGGCCACAAATCTTGGATGACTCTCTTTGATGGCTCGCTTGAAATCACCCACTATCCCCAGTGCGGCTGTGAACTCACATGTCAAAGAGAGTTATTCCATTGTCTATTACTCTCATGTGTGTTTTCAAAGGCGCTGATTTATGTTCTGCTATGTTACACTTTAATGAAATTTCATGTCTCTTCCCTTGTCTGTCAATAAGATGGAGATGGCTCTGGTAACACAGTGACATGTGCCGGCCCAGCGTGGAAGCATTGTTTTTTTACTATAACTCTGCCATAATGAGATGGAGACAATATGAAGAACAGGGCAAACTCACGTTTCCAAAGTGCTGTTGTTCATTCCTGTTATGTATGGATATTTGACATAAATTTGCCTGTATTTATCCGTTCAAAAGCACAAAAAAACCTCTCTGTGCGCGCAATCCCTAACAGTTCTCTTTTGCATCTTTTTGAGCTTGAATGCGTAGATGGCAAGGCTGAAAATGCGCGACAGCTAAAGTTTCCTCTCAATGCAGCACTGGCCTGATGTATTGTTACATCCCTATTTTATGTATAATAAAAATGATGAGAGCATGACGGTGTATTGTAGGACAGTAGGAGTGACCTTGAAAGGCGTATGTGTTTCCATCAGTCTCGTCACTGTCATTTAAGGTGTCTTGCCTCACACTGCTCCAGACTCTTAGGAAGAATGTGAGTGTGTTAGAGGGTGAGTCAGTCTCCATTAGTCTGTCTTTGCGCCTTTTCGCCTTTATGAGGTCTGAGCGTTTGGGATGAATAATTGTGCCGCTCTATGTCAGCTCCTGGCGCCACGGCTGTTTACACTCTGGCACCTGCTCCTTTTTAATTAGCTGCCGGGCTAGATCATCTCTTAATCGATTTTGAACATTAAGAAACAAAAGGGAGTCGTAGATGATGGGGGCCCGGGCATAGGGGCGGCCCCCGCCTCCTGCAGGGGGAGGTGGGTGGAGAAGCCACCCCCTAATGAGCCGGGGCATCTTAGTGTCACACTCGCACCGAGCCTCATCTACAGACACACAATCATCTTCAGAAATGGTCCAAAACTTTGGTGGGTTTTATTAGCTCATCAGTGCACCCAGCACGTTAGACACCAGGACGATTGAGTGGAAAAACGTTTTTTTTTTTTTTCTTCTTCTTCTCGCTCCTTTTTTCCATCTTGATGCAGTGCTAAGGGTCATTGGAGATGACAGTCTTGAGCCAAATGCATTTCAGAAATAATACATTTTGTTTGAAAAGTTCAGATGACCTACTTCACTTTACTAGGCCAACGGGAAGCATATAAAACGTTTGCTTTAATTGTCTAGCAGCTCTTTACAGAACATGTGGTTTGCGCAGATTGCGCAATCTCGTGATCTGCAGCACGCCGGTCCGTGTGCATCTAGTCTGTTGAGAGAAGCTATTGAGCACAGACTCTGTGTGCAACGACGTGCTCATCGATTCCAATTACTCTAAATCTCCACATTACCGTCGGCGAGCTGCAGAGACAAGAACATTTGCAGTAATGACCGAAAAATCAAATTGCGGTGATTGTTTTACGGTTCCTTGGTAAACAGAGATGTTTGTTTAGTAATATCTTCCCATCTATTGATTGGACTGAAGGCATTATTAACCCAGCTGAGGGCTCAGCCACGTGGTACTAACGGAATGAACATCAATTGAAGAAGTCAATCATCTGTCACTCATCTTGTCAGCACGCAAATACAGGGACCTGACCCAGATATTCTCTAATCTATGCATTCTTTTGCCTTAACCATTTGGCCTTTAAATAAGGAAATGCAACAGGAGAAAACAAAAAAGGAAAAGAAAAGGTTAAATAACATGGACATACTTAGTAGTAAAAAACGAGCAATGTAATTAGATCTGTCCGACATTAAAGCTGTTTCTGCGCTTGTTTTCAAATAAAACATGCCTCCCTTCTGCTGTCCGTCAGCCGAACATATAGCTCCACCCCCAAACTCACACTATTGGTTGAACAATGTTGATATGTTGACTTGATTTGAAAGCACAACAGAGCCACACTTATCGGTTTAGCTTTAAAATGACAAAAATATATAAGAAATTAATACTTTCACTCAGCAATGACGCATTAAATTGTTCAAAAGTGACAGTAAAGACACTTATAAATTTATCTGTCGAATAAATGCTGTTATTTTGAACTTTCTATTCACCAAAATACATACGATAATAACCATATTATGGTTATAGTATGGTTTCAACAAAACATATGAAGCAGAACAACTATTATCAGTAGGGTTGAGCAGCAAATAATCGTAATATTCATGTGGATCATGTGACACTGGAAAAAAATTTAGCCTTGTCAGAAACTAGAAAACATTTTAAAGGTTAATTGTGTAAATTTTAGCGGCATTTAGTCATTTTAGTCAAGCAAACGCACTCTGTTGAGCAGTTTGTCCGTTTAGGGCTCCTGTAGAAACATCGCGGCGCGAAATGGCGACTTCCATGTAAGGGGACCAGCGGTGTATGTAATTAGAAATGGCTTATTCTAAGGTAATAAAAACATAACGGTTCATTATGTAAGGTCTTTATACACCACTGAATTCATAGTTGTGCATCTTATATTGTATTTCTGTCAATAGATCCTCCTAAATATTACACACTGGACCTTTAAATTGTAATAATATTTCATAACATTAGTTTTTTTTTTTATCAAATAAATGTTAGAATAAGAGACTTCTGTCTAAATCGTCAAAATATCTTTCCCTTTTGAATTTCATTCAGCATAATTTCGATCAATATAGGTCTCATGTAAGAGAAGACATCTTAAACTTTGACTGAAAAAGACTCATAATAGCCTAATGACACAATGACAAGCAACACAGTCTTTTACAATCCCAGTGAGGTCCTAAATTTACTGACAGCTCGGGGGAGCAGGGGCTCATTTCTCTATGGCCAATAAATGGACGGTCGATTCAACAGGCCACCGGTTCGAGGCTGCTCTAATTCACCACCCCTGTCATAAATCTCCCTGCTCGACTGCTTTTAGCACACGTGCCACACAGGAGGTTTATTTGTTTCTCTCTAGCCGTAATTGCATTTCACTGATTTCAGTTTTCATTTACACAGTTATGCACAATATTTTCTGTAGTCAGAGAGTGGGCGTCCTTGCAGAAATCCTGGCAAGCCCTCTCAGAGTAGGCGATCGGGAGCATGTAACCCGTAGGCCATGTGTAATCCACACTGGTTGTCGCTTTGTGTTGTGGGAAGCCTAAGTTGATGTGCAGTGTAAAAGAAATCTGTGTTTCCAGTTCCAAAACTCTGCTGAATGTATCCTTAACATGCTTTAACAAAACACCCTTAAAAATAATAAATCCTTAAATCCTTATCATCCTCAAAAAATCTTAAATCCTTATTAAAAATAATAATCCACATCATGTACTATATACTGCATATACAGTCGTACACAGGCAAAACCACTATTCCAACATGGAACTGAAAAAATTATACATTTAGTGTTATGAATACTGTTATTTACTGCTATGACTGAAAAATGTAATTATATATATATATATATATATATATATATATATATATATATATAAATGTATTTATAATATATTTAAAGGGTTAGTTCACCAAAAAATGACAATTCTGTCATTTATTACTCACCCTTATGTCGTTCTACACCCGTAAGATGTTCGTTCATCTTCAGAACCAAAATAAGAATTATTGATAAAATGCGATGGCTCAGTGAAGCTCTATTGACTGCAAAATAATTCACTCTTTTAATGCCCACAAAGCCCGTTCATGTGCCTACAGTGGTTCAACCTCAATATTATGAAGCGGCGAGAATAGTTTTTGCGCGGAATCTTTTGTTTTGAATCAGTAGTTCGAAGCGTGAATCAGACTGCCAAAGTCACACGAACCGTTGAAATTTACAAACACTTGTCACGTAACGAAGCCTTGCTCCGAACCACTGATTCCAAACAAAAGATTTGTAAAACTTCGAAGCTTCATGAAGCAGTGATTTGAAATCATCCATCACTAGATATTGTTATAAAAAGTGCAGAAAGTTTTCTCGTCGCTTTATAATAATAAGGTTGAACCACTATACTCAGATGTTTTAAATGTTTTAGTAGCTTTCTGGGCATTAAAATTAACATTTGCAGGCCTCAATGAGCCATCAGATTTTATCAAAAATATCTTAGTTTGTGTTTTGAAGACGAACGAAGATCTTACGGGTGTAGAACGACATGCGGGTGAGGAATTAATGACAGAATTTTCATTTTTTGGTGAATTAACCCTTTAAATACCTATCTATTTATTAATTGTATATTATATATGTTAGTTAATTCATACATAGTTTAATAAAATATAGTAAAATTTATATATATATATATATATATATATATATATATATATATATTTGTGTGTATTTAAGGGGACATGTTGGTGGAAAAAAATATGAGATGGGAAGAAAAATAATGCTTTTGCGTTCCCTCACAGTTATTAATTGCACATTTCTTATTAAATGAGCTCAGTTTGTTGCTGTCTGTTTTTGTCCGTGTTTTTACTTTAATCTTCAAAAGTCTTTCAATATGGCCCATTGTGTGTTGTTTGGTTCCAGACATCATTGTGATGAAGCGTGGCGCTAATCTAACAAGTTACAGCAGGATAAAAAAAGCATTTCTTACTAATCAGGGACAAGGCCATATGGATGGAGTTTGATTACATTAACTTTAATTAACATTACTGTCATCTGTGTGTGATTAGTGGACAGATGTTGGGTAAGGCCTGCAGTCTGTGAAGGTACTGTAATGTGGATCTCAGGTGCTCGCGCAGCCTCTCTCTGGATGTCTGGCATTTCAGCGGGGCTGGAGCGAGGGGGGATTTTCATTCCTCTTTCTCATTCTTTTCACGAGCGGATGGGAGGGGATTTATTTAACCTGCTGCTCGACACAGCTGGTGGCCATAAGAGGGAGCTCTGGATATGTCTTTCTTCTAGAGAGGCGTGTTTGTATCTTTGGGAGTGTTTTATGCCAGTTTCAGCCCATGTTTTAGAGAAATGTGTGAAATGTGATGCTGGGCTGTTGGCACTATAAAAATACTATGGCGGTACCATGGTTCACTTTTGATACCAGATGGTAACACCATGATACTTTGATTATTTATATATAAGTGCACTGTTACTGTTCAGGATTATAATATTTATATATATATCATAGTATTTAAATGGTGCTATAAAGTACTTCAATAAAAGGCCATGGTATTATATCATATTGGTGTCCAAAACATGTTTTTGCATGATTTGTCCAAAATCACAATAGTATTACCATTAATACACACACACACACACACACACACACGTTGTGTTTTCATGTTTTATGGGGACATTCCATAGGCGTAATGGATTTTTATACTGTTCAAACTGTATATTCTGTCCCCCTACACTACCCCTACCCCTAAACCTACCCATCCCAGAAAATGTTCTGCTATTTTGATTTTCAAAAAAGATAATTCTGTATGATTTATAAGCTTATGAGCCAAAAAAATGTCCCCACAAGATCAAAATTTATTAGTATTACTATACCTGTGGGGACTTTTGGTCCCCATAACGTAGGGAATACCCCCCCACACACACACACACACACACACACACACACATACACATTTTTTATGCCAGTGCTATGATAATATCATAGTAAACTACTATTTTATTACTATATTCATATGACATGGTTTTTAAATATTATTACCATCATCTCAGTGTCCATAAAGTGATAACAATAGCATGTTTTTTTTATCCAAGGATATATATTTTTGATAATTTGTGGTTTTTGTGAAGATGAGAAAATGAATATAAGGGTTTAATTTCACACTGGTTATTATTACTGGTTTTTGTTATAGTTTTTAACAGTTCAGTTTAAAATTTGGGACATGTTTCCTGGTTTGTTTATGGTATTATCTTTAACCAGCTAATATTCTCACCAATAACTTGTTTTGACCAGCTTGGCTGCTACTAATGAACAAAAATTCACTGACACTATTGAATAAGAACTGAAATGAGCTGATGATTTATAGATGAATTGAACTTTACACATTGAACCAAACTGAATCAACACGGAACTGATTTCTTCTGAATGATAACTGTTTATTATTGTCTTTTTAGAGAAGCAGAATTGATAAATGATCATGTAGAATTCATGTTACCATCTTGTACTTGAGACAACTTGAACAACTAATACAGAAATACAGTCGGATTGAAATAATTTTCCTTGTTCGTCTTCAGATTTGTCGCATGGATGCACGTTTCTCAGGACGGGAGCAATTCCTGTTTGTGTCAGATGAAGTCAGTGAGGCCTGGTGTCAGTGACGCTCCGGTTTTTCACACACCTGCCGGAGATCCAGCATCACACCTCACAGCCCCAGAGTCGGACTGTGACCCAGGTAATGAAGCTTCCAGAGCGGAAGATCAAATCACTTTCACACACCCTGAGCCTGGATGTGTTGGACTAACAAACACCATAAGCTCTGCAGTGAACTGGGGAAGCATATGTCCGCTGGAATATTTGTAGCAGAAGAAAAAGAGGGGCAGAGAGAGAGAGAGTGGGAGACGGCCGAGTTCCCCCAGTATTCTCAGCAGGCAGGAACATCTCGGGGTCAGCGGCACATATCTGCACGGATTATCACGCTGTCACACTCCGCCTCACGCCAGCGGATAACAAGCCAGCCTGCTGCTGAAAGGAGGAGGGGGCACGAGGAGAGGGAGAGAGAGTGACAGAGACGACACACGTGTCCACACACACACACACAACATATTTGCATAACATACGATCGAGAGCGTGTGCTGCTTAGAGAACATGAACTTTCTTGTGGCCTAACTGTGTAAATAACGGGATTTAAGACAGTGTTGGTCTTTATACTGCAAAAAATATATATATATTTTTTTAATTTAGTCCATTAAAAATATCTAAGAATCAGAATGAATAGTGCATGGGATGCTGGGATTTTATTTTTTTTCATTAGTTTTTGACTTGTTTATACCTCAAAACTGAAAACTACCAGCGTATTAAGAAACTTAAATAAAACATACAGTTTCTGAAAACTAGTCATAATAACTTATGCAGTGTTCCATACATTTATAAGGAATTTGATCAATTTTAACTGGAAAATTAATACTTGTATTTAATTAATAAATTAATTCAAAATACTTTTACATGTTAATACATGTTTTGCTGTTTACTGAACATATATAAAATTATTTAAAAAAAACAATTTATAAAAAAGAGTTATAAAAATAAAAATATGCCAAAATCTTCAAAAATCCCGCCAAAAGCATTAATATTTCCTGAATCCACAAACACTTTAGTGACCTCATGTGAATGTAAGCCCTTTTTAATCTGTTTTAACCCTTTTTCTATTTATTTATTTATTTATTTACGTTGAACAATTGGACCATAATGTGAAGGTGGACAGCCTTGTGCTTTTTAGAACCAAAAAGATTTTAGTTTTTATCATATTAAAAGTGAAATCAATCAAGCAACAATAAGCCAAATCAGCTATTACTTGCTTCCAAAATCCCCTCAAAAATCTTAATATGTCATGCACTCCTAAGCACATTTTATAGCACAGTCACTCATGTGAATGTGAGGCCTTATTCACCCTTTGTGTGTGTATTATGTGCAAAAACAGTGTGGTCTGAACACTGAAAGGACAAATAATCAATTTGAACATTTATGCTTTTGGCTGGCATTTATATCCAAAGCAAATCTGAGAACAGCTTGTTTTGTTTTGTTATGCAGAAAATTGGCATCGCAGATCTTTAATATAAAAGCAAACAACCCTAGACCCCTTCAATATATGCATGTTTGCTTTGTCCACTCGGCTTGTTTGTCCACTTTTCACCGCGAACAGACAAGCACGCTAGTAAGATACGTAAAGAACAAGCGCTTCTCCTCCCCGCTGTAGAAATGTTGCCTGGCATTTGCAGTAAACAGAACAGATGGTGTGACTATGCAGGCCAGTAATTTTCAAATCAATAGTGCAGCTCACAGGACCAACTGTGTGTTCTGCCGGAGGAACTCCATGACAGGCCCAGAGGAGATTCGCTCAAGGCGCGACAAACACACACAAAGGCGGCGTTTCGCTTTTCTCTCCCTTTTGGAAAACACACAAACGTGTGGTGCAAAAAAGCCTTCAAACACGCTCCATCTCCATCCGTGGATCTCATCTCAGACCTGACACTTATGCCCCATAGCTCTTCGGATAGCAAATAAAGGCAGCCCTCATGCGATCAAACGAAAATCTCCATATGATGGATCCGAAAGGTACGCGTTTATGACCCATCCGTCACTCCGCTCCCGGTGCTTGGTAAATAGCCGCGCTGTACTTATTAAGGCTCTTGCTGCGTTTCTGCTGATTGGCAGTCACTGGGAGCAATCATAGAGAGATACAGATGCCCATTAGGACGTACACATGTTGTCATGGCACTTCTGAGAACGACAGAGGGCTGTAAACGCTAATAAGACCATCAGTTAATGCTGCTGGCTCCAAATGTGGCCTTGGGGTTCTATTTGCTGATGCATCTCTGAGGGATTCGTTCATGGAAAAATGGATTTTTTTTACATTAAACAATTGGCGGAATCAGACTAAAATGTGAAGGCGGGCAGCCTTGTGCTTTTTAGAACCAAAAAGACGTCATATTTCTATTAAATTAAAAGCGAAAACAAGCATGAGAGTGAACGAATTGGGAACTAGAAAAGAGGAAGCAAACAAACAAACAGAAGAGGTGAAAAGGAAGACGAAGAGAAAACAACAGAAAAAAAGGGTATAGATCATTGGATTTTCAGGTGAGAACAGAGATCTGACCCTTGGCGAGACGCAAACAGCCCACAGCCGCATTGCAGAGAGCCACACGCCGTACGTCACGAGACAGCTTCTTTAGATCACTATTTATGGTTCATTAAGTATTTTCTGAGCTGTGTTGCTGCATGCTTGTTATGTTGTGGAGGAACGAACAGCGTCACCTGACCTCTGTCTTAATGATGCTTCATTCTGCTTGTGCAAATAGCCATTCCTCATAGGCGGAAGGGGGATATTAAATCGGCGTTCACGCCACCGTGGCTTTCCGTAATTGTCTCTCTCTTTCCCTTACTGTATGTATTGGATTTGGGTGGTTTTACATGTACAAACGAGGACTGTGTCAATCACAAAGAGTCTTTTTGGTTTCCTTTTTATGACTAAATCATCCGTCACGATTCGTTTCAGCCTAGACATTCTAGCATTAATGAAATGAATTTGCTTTGTTGTTTGGTTTCATTTTCAATAAGTGGGTTTTTGTTTGATCTGATCTGATTCAGAGGTAGTGTTTACTGTTAAAGCAGGGTTAGATGAGCAGCAGAGTGAGGGGGCTGTTTACTGCCTGACTTTCAGTGTGCATTCTGTCATGTGATGTTGACCATAAAAGTTTAGGACTTTTGTCCGGGAATGTACACGTCACAGTGTTCCTAATTTTTAAATAATTCCCACCAAAGGCATATGCAAAAAAAGGGGGCAAGGCTTAGTTGAGTAGTATGTTGAAACTCACGGCTATGGTAAGGGGCGTGACATTTCCCAAACACGCTAGAAGAGGTTGACCAATCACAACACACTGGTCCAGCCAACCAGTCAGAGCCATAGACTGTAAAAAAAAAACGATGCACCTCCACTTCTTTCATTGTAGAAAAATGAGGCCAAATATCCAAGAAATGGTTGTTGCGGATTATGTTGTTTGGAGCCCAAGGTTGTACAGTATGATCCTGAGGTGATGCCGCAGTATCAAGGTCCCGCCCATACTCCTGCTCTCACAGACTCAATCGCTAGTACAGCTGTCAATCATGATTACACCCATTTTTATCAAATTACAAACTAAAACCAAACCTGCTGGAAAAATGAAAATTAAACATACGTGTGTGCGATGAGCTGGGCGGGCGAGAGCCACGAGGGAATGGCGTGAGGCCGGTTCCCGCCTCCTTCTTCTTACGAACTGTGTTACGTTGGTGCCGAAACCCAGAAAGAAGGAGGCGGGAACTGGCGAACATTCAACGTAACTTTCATCAAATAAATAAACAAACATAATAAAACAGCATAAAATCCAGGCCTGGTCCTCTCTCCGTCCTTCACTGTCGTCGCTCCCCTTTTATGCATCCGGAGCTCCTCCGTGAGAGACACAAGACCGGTGTAGCGTGTAGCTGACGCTCATTATCACTCGCGTCACCGGCCTTGTGCCGTTCCCTCATGGCTCTCGCCCGCCCTAATAAGAACTCTCTAAAATGAACCCGATTTTTTAGTCTGGCTCACATCCCATTTGATTATTTGGGCGGGGTTTATGACCTATACTGCAACTAGCCACTAGGGGGCGATCAAAATGGCCTTCATTTCTCAGGATGGCACACTTGGGCTGCACACTCATGAACTACCCTAAGCACACCCCTCAGGGGAATCCCTGCCGCCATTTTGAAGTGCGTTCCACTTCATGAAGTGGACGAGGCAAGTTTAAATCAACAGACCCTTTCAATTTTGACCAAGGGAGTGAGTCTACTCTGATGTTCACTTCAAGCAGCTCTAAATGCCACACATCAACTTGATTGTGACGTTACAGCAGATCGCACTTAACTGAATTAATCGCATAATAGCGTATAATGTATTTATTATTTTGAGATTTAATCGCATTATACTTGTAGCTACATTATGTTTACAGTCAAAGTTTATACAATTGGTATTTTTTTCTCATTTGTTTAATTTTACTTTTCGCGCGAGTTCCGCCAGTAGTGGGCACTCGTGCAACGTTAGCAATGACTCGCATCTGAGTCCACGAAACGGGGGAAGTTAGCAAGTGAAGGGCATAAAAATTTGAAGTGGAATGCAGCCCTGCTTTTCGAGCAGGAGGAGCTTCAGGGACAGGAAGTAAACAGAGTGTTACTGATAGACTGGGAAGAGAGGTGCAGCAACATTGTAAAATATGAGTAAAAAGATTATTTTGTTTGTTTTAGACTCAGGCATTGAAGCCTATTCTCGTAGACCCCCAAAACAAGACTTTGAAGTCCCCAAATATTCTCCTCCCTCACTGTGTAGGTGGTCTACCATTTAAAGTTTAAATTCCAAGATGGCCTTAAATTTTTATGTTGTTCTGAGCCCAAAACTCCTTTAAAACTAGCAGACTAGACCAGCCTGAGATCAGTACTGTTCTGGTGCCTATAGCTACGACTGGTTTACGCCGTTTCTTTTTCAGCAGGGACACACATCCAGCCACAGCCAATAAACACGTGGATTAGCATGCAAGCTAATGTGTGTTACGCTTCAAACGATCCACTGTTAATATGTAATACAAAGCGCACTGAGCATCATCACTGACAGATAGAAAAAAGGTCTTAGTTGTTCAGAACGATCTGAACTCGAAGCATTCAGCGCTTTTAAGCTATCACTCAAGGCTACGTCAGTTAGCATGACCGTAATCATATCTTTATGTCCATGATAAATATTACTGTCATCTCCACGACAACAATCTCTCACATCGCCGTTTTAATGAGAGACAATTAATATTTATTCCTTTTCTGTCGGCAACTAAAGTGTTTCATATTCCACACATTTTCTGCGGAATAAATCAAGTCTCCCTCATATTCAGAGCTATAAAGGGGCTCTTGCTGGAAAAGCCACGCTGCGCTTCAGGCAACTTAATTGTGCCGTGGTGAAAAAATGAGGCAATTCATCCATTAGTTTATAAAGGCCTTTCCCTGGAGACACCAGAGAGTGATTTAAGGTCAATGACACTGATTCTCTATATGTGTTTTTCTTTTTTCTATCCTTTCCTCACACTCCCTCTCTTTGTTTGAAGAGTAACACTGATAACATGCTTTGCTAACATAAAAAGAAGCCCTGTAGTAATCCTCTATCCAATGTATCATTGATTTCTCAGGTAAATTGGATAGATTTTGAATATTGCATTATATTTATAGTGGCCGATATTTCATTGCAAGACTATTGAAAGTGTAAAAATGAATGTTTGTAATATGTGTGCGGTCTGTTTCAGATCTTGTCAGGTGATTCAGATCGTGTCCACCCTAGTTTGCGCCATTGTCACTCAATAGCGCTGAAAAAATGAATAGATATTCATGAGTCCATATTTTTATTTCACAAAATGTATTCGGATTTCCATGTTGATGTGTGTCGTATCCCTCTTTGGTCTCTCCCTAGTCACATATTTGAATAATTTATATTATTTATATATGTATACAGTATATATACAATACATATACAGTATTTGTGTGTGTATGTGCATGTAATATTCTATAATATTATGTATATAAATATTCATAAATAAATATGAATGTTGGTTTAAATTTTAAATTAAACCAACATTTATATTTATTTATGAATATTTATATATAAATAAAAACATTAAAAATTATGTATCATATATACATACACACACACACAAAATAATTAATATTATAATTATATTTGTATATATAAATAAAAATATTTACATGTGTATATGTAATATATATTTTATATGATAATGTTATATAATATAAAAGTATAATAATATATTATATATATATATATATATATATATATATGTATATATTAAATAAGCATATCAAGAAACATCTAACTAAATTTAGATATACAATATAATATAGATAGAGTGTGTGTGTGTGTGTGTGTGTGTGTGTGTGTGTGTAACATTAATAATATATAAATTCATTTTACTTCTTAGTTTATTTATTTATAGTGTTGTGATTGGTGGAGTATAGTCTGGCCAAAAATAATGATTAAAAAAGATTCACCAATTAGTATAAAAGCATCTTACAGTGTACTGGTCATGTTGTACATTAAAATCAGCCAGTGAAGAGTTTTAAGATAGGAAATCTCACCAGCTTGACCTTCCTGTTGACTAACTAAAACATTGTGCTTTAGGAAAGAAATAAACAAGTCTTTAACGTGGTTAGACGACGAGGCAAAAGTGTGTGGAGTGTGTTACAACAGACAGACAGTGGGAGGAAAACAGAATTCATGACAGGCCTTTGCAGCTGATTCAACCCACACACGGGAGCAAGACACACCACACGCTCACACAGGAACCAACCAACCTGCACCCTCTCGCCCGCTCCTTCTCCTTTCCCAGAGTGCTCTGTCTCCCGGCCCATCTCTCATGTTGATTGGTGGCCCTGTGTTGCAAGCTGATCCGTTGTGATGTCATATGTCTGTGCTGCTCCTGGTTCCTATGGCGATGCGCAGCAGAAGGAAAGTTACAAAACCAGACAGGAGAGCCAAGTGGGTAAATATCACGAAAACATGTCAAGGACACATTTCACCCAACATAAAGAAAATGAAACCCATTTTTAGGATTTTTTCTAAATTAAAATGCCATTAATTGTCCTAAAAATTGATTTTATTTTATTGCACCACACAAGAATTTGTTCTTATACCAGTGGAATCAAATAACTTTCATTAAAAAAAAAAAAAAAAAAAAAAATTGAAATGAACAAAAGCCTCAGGGTTATGGCTGCGTCTGTCCAGCATGGAAATTTCTTGGGGAAAAAAATTGTTTTTTGCATTTTTGAAACTGATTTTGGCTAAGGAGGCATTTTAAGATGCCAGCTGTGTTTTGGCCCAAAGACAAACACCTCTTATCTCAGTTTCCTTGATAAAGTGAGCAAAGTTTTCATAATTCTTGCCCCGTAGTTGGAAGATCCTCAGAATTGGCGAATGGACGCCCCCTCAGGTCAACGGCATTATGAGCCAATTATACAGTATTGTGTTTAAATTTAATAATAGAGCAATTTTAGTTAGCAAATTGATGGAGATACACATTTATTTACACGCATCACAATACCAATAAACAGTGACTCGTATGCTCGAATATTGATTAATGATTTGCATACAAAACAGCCTGAAAAAACATGAACTGATTGACATGATGAAGCCCCGTTGTAAAGTACTTTAACTGAGTCCATTCCATTATTAAACCAATTTCCTTTCATTTATGACATTTTTCCTTCATTTCAGATCTCAGAATTTTCCTGAGGGGTTTAAAGTTTAAAATTTCCATTCCTGAACCGCTGTACATTGACTGTAGCCCAGATCGACGATTTGTGGTTTCTGATGGACAAATCTAGAAGATGAGTAGAAAATCAGAAGAAAATTATTTCATAGAAGGCTAAATAGTCCAAAATAGCATCACATACCCAACAACATAGTGCAGGGATGACGTCAAAACCCGGAAGACTAATTCGCCAACGACTCCCTTTTTTTTAGTTTGTGATTAAAATAACTTGACGATACTTGAACGTTTTTGCAAAACGCAAATTTTGAAACTGTTATTTTTATTTAAAATAAATCTATGTTTCTATTAAGTAACTAGAACATTGGGTATCGTCAAGTTATGTTTACCATATTTCACTCATAAACCTATAGGGAAAATATTTAGGGATCCAGTGGTAAATAATACTTCAGGGTTTTGAGTGACGCCATCTTATTTCATCCCAGATACAATGGCTTGTGGGTGACGTCATTGATTGTGGGCGGAGAATTGCGGAACGCCACTTGACTTTTTCACTACTCACCTGGAGGACAGTTTCACCCAAGCACTCAATCGCTCTCTGTCTCCGTGCTTTAGAGTGTAAATGACTTGGAAATCTTTTTCCATTTCTTTCATTTTTATAACATGCGCAATGTTCTGATTCTTCATTTATTTCTGCACAGGTGAAAAATGGGGCTGTAAAGTTGTGGTGGCAGTGCTGCAGTCCTGTGCTGCTCCCCTGAGCAATTCCACAGCCTCTCAAACACAGAAGCTGCATTTCATGAAGAGAAGGTGAGTTTACTGTTGCCAGAGGCACAGAGAGAGAGGAAGAGAGAGAGAGAGAGAGAGAGAACACTTCTATCCCCATGGTTGTGAGATAGCAGCTGGGCCACTGAGAGTGCGTGAAAGCAACCTCCATTCCCACAGAGCCCCAAACATCTAAATAGCCAGAAAAATTCTGTGAAAAATTACTGCTTTGGCTGGACTGTAGGGGAGCTCTTCAGAGACTGCAAGCGTAAAAATAAAGACACTTCGCTACACTTGAAATGAATCAAAGGAACGGTTTGCACAAAAAATTCTGTCATCATTTTCTCATGTTGCTCCAAACCTGTATGACTTTCTTTGTTCTGTAGAATATAGATATTAAGAAGAATCTGAGCTACTTTTGTTCCCTTTATTGTGGACAGATGCTTGTTGATGCTATAAAAAGTAAAAAAAAAAAAAAAAAAAAAAAAAAAAAAATCATATAAGTTTTAGATTAGGCTCCTGGGACCCCCAGAAGGGCCACAAGTAGAACATTTTAGAATTTAAAAAAAAAAAATTCTTGAGAATTTGGGAGTTAACTTCAAATATCAAATATGTTTAATTTGATGATATTAATATTATTTTAGATCATAATTATTTACTTACATAATTAGATATTCTCTAGGTAAATTATTAATGATATGCTGTGCTTTTTGTGCAATTTTGGAAACATCTTGTTTTCTTTATAATATAACGCTTAATATTTTTCTCACAAAAATGGGTATTTATACATACATGAAATTCTTTTTGATTTCTCTCAAAGGAGTCTTCATATTTTGAACCACTTTCACTAAATAGGAATTCATTTTCATTGTATAGAAAAGAGCAGTGTTGGTGAAAGTTACTTTTAAAAGTAATGCATTACAATATTGCGTTACTCCATTAAAAAAAGTACTTTTTATGTACAGTAATGTTACTTTTGACTTTTTATAACAACAAAAAGACTTCTATTTTTGGTAAATGTTAAGGCCCTTTCATGCCAAAAGTTAAATGAGTACGCCTCAGGCTGAAGGAACTGCAAATTCACGCCTGTACAGTAGAGGGCGCAGCTCAAACAAACCTTTCAGGTGTGCTGTTATAAATTTAAACGTATTGCGTTACTTTACTAGTTACTTGAAAAAAGTAATCTGATTACGTAACTCACGTTACTTGTAATGCGAACCCCCAACACTGCAAAAGAGTAGCATGAAAATTCTAGTCCCATTCACCCCAAGAACAATCTTGGAGTCACACCGTGAAAGATCTAATTGGCTGTCAAAGTTTTTATCGTTCATCAGCTTAAAAAAAAAAAAAAAAAAACCGTTCTGAAATTGATTCCAGTGATATTGTTCCTCTGCATCATTGCTGGTCAAGCTGTGGTGTGGACTCCCCTACACTGTTAAAAAATTACTGTAAATTTTACAGTATAATACTGGCAGCAGGGTTGTCAGCCAGTTACTGTAAATTTTACAGTAGTGTTACTGTAATTTAATTTACAGAATTTCCCTGTATTCTCTGATTACAGTAAATAACTGTATTTTTTAAAATTACGAAGGGTCAATTTACAGCAATAATCTGTAAATTTGAATCAAACCAACACGTGACCCCAGAATGCATTGCCGTTTACAGCAATATGCTGTATTATTAAAAAACAGCCAGCGGCTGTAAAATAATATTGTAATTTTTACAGCAATTCATTACAGTGTATTCTTATAAAATTAAAACGATTACTGAAGCTTTATAGTTAACGTTATAGTTATCATCCATGGTGTGAACGGCCGTTATAATCTTCTGTTTCACAAAAGAAAGAAAGTCATACAGGGTTGGAACAAGATGGTGATAAAGTGATCACAGAATTTTTATTTTTAAGAGGAAGACAAAGGCATTCAAATCACTGAGTAAGTCTGAATATTCAGTTGCTGTAGATTGAAGGCCAGTTAACTCCCACCGCCACATGCAGGCTGGGAAATGACTTCATTTAAGCTGATGATTGAGTCTTTTTTGATTGTGAATGCTAAACACAACATGCTCCTTATTTTGTGTTGCACTACATTTTCTTTTTTTAACTGTGTAACTGATTAAAGCGAGCAGAGAAGTGCTGCTATTATGAGCACTTATTGACTTGCGTTTTTCAGGTCATATTCACAGAGAAAGTGATTTTGCCCTCTGGTGAATCAATGGGCATCAAATGAGATGGACAACACCCATTTCCTGTTCCTTCCCACCTCATGCATATAAATCACACAGATGTTGTCGTACCCTTGAGATGATGCTCTCAAAGGCGGCTCAGCTTCGATTTGTTGTGGTTGTAGTGTTGCGACATGTTCTGGAGCTGATCACTCGATTAATGAATGAACGGCTGGACAGAGGCTCTTAAAGTGACAAGCTTATTTTGAAACATTCACAAACAAATATTTTAGCATTGAAAAAAATGCAATCTATAAGCTCCTGTTCTTCTGTGCACAGTTTTCTAACAAATTGTTGCTTTAATAACAATTTTTTTTTAAAAATTAAAATATAACCGTGCTTCTAAAATATATTTTCCTTTCATCCCTTAAAGAATAAGGCTGTGCAGGCCTTTTTCTACCTTGGAGTAAATGATAATAAAAATATTACTACTTCTACTACTACTACTACTACTAATAATAATGACTTTATAT
Organism: Opsariichthys bidens; assembly: GCA_037194245.1. Taxonomy (NCBI): domain Eukaryota; kingdom Metazoa; phylum Chordata; class Actinopteri; order Cypriniformes; family Xenocyprididae; genus Opsariichthys; species Opsariichthys bidens. Next base: position 10,870,423 of record CM074301.1, on the reverse strand, counting down.
CCCATATTGTGACTACTTTTCGCAGTATGACATTATACTAATTAATCAAAAACAACTAATTGACAACGAATTAATCAAAAACTATGGTAACAAATTGAGAGTGGGAAAATGGAACAAAGCAAAACAGGTAACAGAGAAACAAATGAAAATGAAAAAGAAAAGAAAAACAGGTAGTTTGTGACATATACATGATAATGTTTATTTATTATTTTAAACCTTTATGTCACGACCAATGTTATTGTAGTATGACTGAGATAGGCTGTAGTTTTAATCAATTTTTTAATTCGTTTTTATATTTTTATACTTTTTATTTTCATTTTAGTCAGTTTTAGTAACTTTATTGCGTTTTTAGTAACTTTATTTTAGTGTTTTTGACATTTTTATTAGTTACTGTTTTTTTGTATAGCGATATAGTTGTAATTAATTTTAATTTCAGCTTTAGTTATTTTAGTACACATGAGAAATATGGCCTTGGCAACTGCCTGAAATAAAATGTTTTTTAATGTTTTCTTTATGTATTTGTTTTTTTATTTTAAGTAATAAAAATGTTTTTGACGGTTTTAGTTTTAGTTTAATAACCCTGGTGATTCACAACTAGCTTAATTTATTTCTTTTTTACTCTGAAGTAGAAACAGACTTTGAATAGATTAAAGATAGGATCCCATTAAATGATAATAGATTAAATCAGTTGCTTTCTAATTTATTTACCATTTAATATTCTATTTTACTCACAAATTCATCATTTTATGCACTCTAAAAAAAAACAATGTGTTGGCAACAACAAAAACAATGAAAAAAAAATTAACACAACAGTTTGTATCAATCTTTTTTGAGTCATGACGACTTTCAGTGAATTTACATTCAACCAACAAGCTAGACTGAGTTAGAGGAACTTAATAATTTGTAGCAGAAACACAATTTTTTAAGTTGATTACTCAAAAAAAAGTCGCTCCAACTTGTACCAATTCATCTTATCTATTTCAGTTTAAATCCACAGCTATCTTGCTAACAAGACTTATTTAACGTGTATATATAATGAACAAGAAGTATATTACTTGTCACTGGCATTAGCGCGGTCATTGCTTATAGAGTCAATGTAGAGTTTACCTTCATGTGTCTACTCTTCAGATCAATGGTAACCACAAAAACTTCAACACGGAACTTCTTTTAAATGTCAAACATGACAGCATTAAACACTAACAGGTCATTTATTCTCCATATCCAGTCCTATGCAAAACATGCAGGGAACTAGAAATCCACTGCCTAATTTCCGAAGTTATCCAGACAATCCAGACAATTTCATTGCGTTACTACAACCAATTAACGCTGAAATTTGAGTTTAAATTACAGACGATATTAAGTTGATGCAATGATTCGCATTATTACGTCAACAGAACTCGACAAAATAATGTTTGCAACTGAAAAGGTTTAAATAAACAATAAATTAGTCTTTTTAACTTGCAAACATGCATTTATTTAAGTTGTGGTAACCGGTCCATTGAATAGAGTATTGACGTTAAATGTATATCATATTCATGGTTAAATTTCGGATTATGTAACATTGTTTATTTCGAGGGCACAACATCATGTTTTATATCTCAGTTTCAGATGCATTTAAAATACACCATTTGGTTTAATGTTCAGTGGTTTTACATTCATGTTGTTGAACTTCTGTCATTCCGGTGGCAATCTGCATCTACACATAACAGAAAGTTGCTGCTTTTTAAAAGTTGACAAACTCTTCGACTGGTAATAAAACAGCGTTTCTGCTCTCCTTAATGCCTCGCAGTGTGGCGCACACAGACTTAGTCTCAATGAATCTGAAAAGACAGAAAATTCTCCCATAGCCCTCTTAAAAGGTTAACAACTTCAAAACAACATTTGAATGAAGCTGTCCCGAACGTCTTGTCTGCAGCCGGATCTGCTGTTGTTTGCAGACCGCTCTCAGACAGATGCAGCGGAGAGAGAAGCCCGCTCCACGTTGATGTGTGGCATAATTTAAATCTGTAGCAGCAGGGCTCGGGTTCACTGGGAGGTCTGCAGAGCCCCTGCAATACATTTTATGCTTTAGCAGCCTATTTGCTTAATACAGAAAACTTTTGAGCGATACGTTTTCCAGCTTATTTTGGGGGCAGCTGCAACAAAGCTATCCGTCATGTGCTTTTAAAAGTCAGTGTGCGAGAAATTGCAGCGCGGCTCGGGAACGGAAAGGCCAACCCATAACTAGCCCGTAAAGCACGGGGCCAGCAAACCTGCTTCGGTGCTGAGCGTCTCAAGATGGTCAGATAAACAAGAGCAGACACCACAGTTTTACCGTGACATTTCCAACAGCCAAATCGTAAACCAGGAAGCTCTTCTGTTAAAGGCCACTCAGTTAAACTAAGCATTTGTTTATTCGGCAGGCAGTATATTCAACCCCCTAAAGCTACCGGGAGAAGAACCTCTGTTTAATCACGTTCTCACTCCTGAGGCCCGAACGGCCGCTGCCATTATCTTGTTGGAGCTACTTCGGGATAATTGTGTCAGACTGCAGCAGGGATTTGCAAAAGACTTGTCTGAATGAATTTGATTTTAGGGCTTCATTTGCATCGCATCATTTATGGTGTGTATGTTTTATAAGCACATATGCATGCACCTCTACATTCATGGATAGATAAATGAACACCAAAAACCAGCCAGTAAAAAATGACAGGAAACCAGTATTGTAAATAAAATGGTTACAGTCATTTTATTTTATTTTTTCAAAAAAAGGCCTGGATGGCCACAGCTAATGTCTTGTTCGTGTTAGAGATGGAATAATTGTCAGACTGCAAGCAAAGGCTTGTCAGAATGAATTTGATTTTAAGGCTTCATTTACATCATGTGAGTATGATTTTAGAAGCACATGCAATTGAACCTCCACGTGCGACAAAAATGCAAAATTTAGCACGTCAATTTTTTGAAAGGTCGTTGTTTTTCAATGAAATTGCATTTATTTGTGCTTTAATAAATAAATATTATTATTTTAATCATATTTTATTATAAATATTTGCTTTTATTTGTCTTATTTATACATTTTTAATATATAATATAATATGTGTATGTGCTTTTAATGGAAAGGATAGTAGAATAGTTGAGAATAATACAAAATAATACACATTATTTGTACAATTAACAAGCACAAATTATTAACATTAAAAGTATGAATGCGATGACAGTACTAAGCATTCTACTATATAATAGCGTGACAAGCATGTCGTAAAAGTGAGAACTCAGGTGGAACTGTCAGCCAGTTGCGTCTCACATTTTTCAACCCCTTTGGGTTTCAAGCTTAATTAATCAAAGAACAGCACTGCATATGAGCACAGAAATTAATCTTTTTCTAATCACGCTGGATAAAGAACCGTCCCGTTATATGCAGAAGTCTCTTTGAGTTTAGCGGAGGAATGGACTTCGGTTCAAACGTGGACAGCGTTTGATTAATTAAGACATTGAGAGTTGCTTAATTGTCCATTTATTCGTTTATTTCATCTGTCATCAAAAACACAGACTCCTCTCAATCATTTCTGTTGTTGGCCATTCGACGAAGGCCGCTGGCCAGAAGACTCAATCTGGCCCAACGCATCCACTCGGCTTGCATTTCTCAAATGCCCACTGATTGCACACTTCAGACCCTCAGTAGATCATCAGGTGATGATCTCATTTAACATGCTGCTTTTTGTATACAATGTAGCACGTATTTGGACACAGGCCGTTTATTTTCCTGTTGAATGAATTAAAATGATGAGCCGTGAGTTGAGATAGAGGAAAATGCAGTGAGAGAGAGCTTTATTCCTGTGTGTCTACTGGCAGTCGAGAGCCGCCCATAAATCACCACAGGAACTGTCCTAGCATGATAGAGTCAAATTATTACAGCTAAACACACAAGTATGTGGAATGATTAAAGTGTCTCGGCTCTTCCAAGCCGAGATGGATGTTTGATTAATCACAGGCTTCTGTGGAGCCGGACAGAATTGTGAAACACAGCTCTGACTTCTGGTTCCAGCAGTCTGTCGTCTGAAAGAAGAAGCACTGCAGTGTATAAACATCATCACATACTGCACACTGCCACTGAAGACTATGTCATAAGTTTGTCTTTTCCTGTCCTGCACCTCAATGTTTGAAAAGGACAAGGCCTAGTGCTCATCATTTATAGAGAGTGAAAACAAAATATTGAAAGGATACAGATTCTTTCATTGATTGTCAATGGAAGATGCTGCACTTCTATTTTATTTTTTTCCTGCGCATTAATCAATAGGACATTTTTATTCTCTCTGTCCTCTTTTTCGTATTGTAATGGGATGTGAGTCACTTAAATTGCCTTTGGAGAATCCAACTGCACAGTGGTCCTTATATTAATTTTAAGCAGTGTAAAAACAACAGTCGTGTCCTTTTAAAGCACGTTATGTATTAAAATCTCATAGGTTGTGTTCATCCCTATTACGACTCATTATCTCATTTGTAGAGAAATACAAAGTTCTGTCATTAAACTCTAGATGGTACAGGCTGATAGATCCTTAACTCGATCTTTTTGCAATCATATCATTCTCTATAGGGAAAATCTGATTGGTTTCTGCTGTATCAGTAGCCAATGAGCTCTTTCAGAAACCCTCCACCTTCCCCAGCTCCACCTGTATAGATCTACTATGGGTAATTCATGTATGCTATATTGTACAGCAGCAGTACTTGCTCACAGCAGTGTTTTGTGTACGTTTTGGCAGTAGCAAGTCCCGTACTTGTAGCAGATCTATTCCGCCAAGACCAAGCATGTCAATATTTGTCATATCCTTTACCATGCCAAACATTCAGAGTTGTTATCACAGAAATATCGTTGTATCGAGGTATGTTGTTCAGGGAAGAAGGAGGCAGGAACCGGCGAACGTTCAAACACTTTAATAAATTAACAAACAATTAAAAAATTAAAGTAAAAACAAAAATAAACAACAAAAAAAAAAACTCTCCGTAACTGTTGTTGCTATCTCCTTTTATCCTTCTGAACTACTCCGTGAGAACTCGGGAACTCCGGCCCCCGTCGCGGCGGCCGCTGCACCTGGGGGTAAGGACAGATGAGGTGAGGGAAAAGGAAACGGAAGGATGGGGATAGACAGAGACGAGAAAGGGAAGAGAGCAAAAGGAGAAAAATCTTGGTCTGTTTCCCAATACGTACTCCCTCCACTGGTCCTCCACCAGTTGGTAACAGAGTAAATATAGTAACAAATGTATTGCTTCTGGTTAATTGAAGTGAGTTAATACATTAACTAATGTTTAACTAATGAACCTTATTGTAAAGTGTTACCAAGTCGTTTCTTTGTGAATCGCACTAGGCTGCTTGTGCTGAATGTTTTTGAAAAGAAATCTGGTTGATAAGAGCCATTTTGTCATAAGATCCATTTGTTTGTGAATCAGTCACTAGTCACGCTTCAGACGCTGTATGTTATTGCGTGCAGTCGCTGAGGACAACTGAAAAGAGAGATGTGTTTTTGCTGTTATTTCATGACAGTCAATTCTGTTTGTAAACGTGGGTCAAAAAAGATTTTTTTGCTGTGGAGGGTGCATGAAAGGCGGTTTAGGAAACACTTGGTATTTTAAGAATCAATAAAGAGATCAATCAAATGAAGACGATTATTCTGAAAACACAAGCCTACTGCAAAATATTATTTTCTTCCTTTGTGTTTTTGTCTTGTTTTCTAGTACAAATATCTAAACATTCCTAAATCAAGATACATTTACGAGAGAATCAAAATGACTTAAGATATTAAGTCTTGTTTTCTGAAAAATGTACCAAAATTAAGCAAGTTTATGCAGAAATCAAGAAAAAATATCTGATTTAAATTGAAACCAAGATTATAACCTTTTGGCAGAGGGTTTTTTTAAAAGCAAAAACTCACTAAGTTTTGGGGGGAAAAGACTATCTTTTGTCATTTTGCTTCTCAAGTAAACATCTCTTAATTGAAGAATGTTTAGATATTTGTATTGGAAAACGATAAAAATACTGAGGAAGAAGATAATATTTTGCAGTGTACTAGGTAAAAACATTGGATATTAAGTTGATACTTGAAAAAATTATGGAGAACTCTAATTGTGAGCTATAAAGGAGCAACTTTAAAGCAATAATATCATCCTCTGGGGTGAAGATTATGAACTGGCAATAAGGATGAAAACATTTAGAAGAAAATTATCTGAGTGTTAGCTTTAGCTCAGTGATTTAACTTTATCATTGTGTCTATGAGGAAAACGTTTAACCCCTGGATGTACCAGCAGCAATACCCAATTTGAGGACTGTTAGTCACTTTAGATAAAATGTGCCAGTTGAATTGGAGTCACAATGATTTTGGAGGCACATTGACCATATGCAGATCACTCTAAACGTTTAAGCCATGTGTCTTTGACACTCAGATTAAAGAGGAATTGTTGATTTAAAATGCGGACTGAATTGGTTACCTTGATGTGGAATTATATTGCTGTCACAACAGAACAATTCTTGAAGCAAAGAAAGTCTGGGGAAACCAGCAATGTCAAATTACCTCAGATTCTGTCTGCAGCCATTACACCATCAAAAGAAAGAAACACTCCACAACAATAAAGCTGACATGTAAATGCATAAGAAGTTGTTGAGAAGTAGTTGTTTGTTTTTGTGTCAGGAAATGGAAAAAGACTTCATGTTATAAGAAAGAAGAGAACGACAAAACCTTCTGAAGTAATTTTTGTATTCTTATCAACTTATTTGATAGAAACAAGTTGACAAGTAAACAGTTTATTTTTATTAGAATCAGCTGTTAAAGGAATTGTTCCCCAAAAATGAAAATTCTGCCATCAATTTCTCAAACTCATAAGCCTTTAGTTCATCGTCAGTACACAAATTGTGATATTTTTAATGAAATCTGAGATTTCTGTTGACCCATTTGGTGACTGTGACGTCACCATGTCCAACATGTTTCTGAAGCATCATCTTTGTTGATCCTGGAACAACATTCCAATCAACCAATCAGATTTGAAGGACAGTTTAGAATCCCTGAAGAATCCCTGGCAATATCCCTGCAGAATCCCTGGCAATATTCAAGAGACCCCTCGTAAAAAAATAAAATAAAAAAACCCCTTTCCTTCCCTTTTCCCTTCCTACTCTAGCTTATGGTACTGAGCAATGTATGAAACTTGTATTGTGAGCACTTCCTGTGTTATTTGCCAATTCATGAAGAATCGCTTGTTTGTTTTCCTCACTTGTAAGTCGCTTTGGATAAAAGCGTCGGCTAAATGACTAAATGTGAATGTAAATGTAAGTTTATGTCAAGTTTAGGCTTACAACCAGGGTTAGGTGCTTCAGTGTTATTCACCTATCATTTCCCTCTGTTTTTAGGGATAAGTTATTCATAGGGTTTGGTTTAGCGGTAGGAATAGGGTTAGGGCAACATTTTTGGACAGGAATGTTGTTCCAGGATCAACAAAATATATTGACCAAACATGTCTTACTTGGCAAAATTCATTTCTCTAATGAACTATAATGCTGTGGACAGTAAATGACTTGCCTGAGGTAAATGTAATGCTACATGAAATATTATTCTCAAGCTGTTTTATTGATGTCTTTCTGCAGTTGAAGCACTGGTTGAGAGATTACATGTAAGCATTTTTATACATCGATCATCTGTTCTTCTTCTGCGCTTTTTCTTGTTGTGGCGGTTAGCAAACATTAGCATTAGCACAGTTAGCCCTTTCTGGATTGTAATGTGGATCACCTGTGACTGACTGTTTGCTCCCAACCTTGACATCCATACCGTGACGGTTCTGGACTATTACATGTACCGTTACACGCTTAGTGGGAAAACAGAAATCTCTCATATTTCAATAAAAATATCTTCTGTTGTTTTGAAGATGAATGGAAGTTTTATGGATTTGGAACATCTTGAGAGAGAGTAAATGATGACATGATTTTCACTTTAGGGTGAACTATCCTTTAAGTGGTATTTAGATGTGCCTAAATATTAAAGACAGAGCAATCGACTTAATCACTGATCATCCCTGCAAAGAAGAGAAGTACAATAAAATATCGCTAGCTTCAGCTCAACTCAGTACAGTTTTTTTTTTCCCCCAGATTGTTCATTTTCTTACTTTGAACACAGTGCGAAATAACTTCCCCCCCTGCTGCCTCTGTGTTTGTTTGTGTGTGTGTTGTGTGTGTGTATGTGCGCACCTAACCCACGGAAACAATAATTGACCTTTGACTTTTAACACCACCCTGCCCTTGGCAGCAATGCCCCATAGGTGAAAGTGCAAACCTTAAACTCCACAGACTCAATGTGCTGCACACAATGATTTTCCTGAATTCCAGGGATCAATAAAGCACATTTATTTATCTATCTATGATCTAACTATCTCAGAACTGAAAGCTGTGAGACACCGAGGAGCCCAGAAGCCATGAATAGTGTCATCTGAGACAAAACATGCTTTATGCCTCTAAGCTTCTATGCAAATATTGTGTAAACATGTGTAAATAATGTGACCTCAACAAGAGAAACGCTCTGTATTACATTGTGATGGGAAATATTTCTTTCGATCTAGCTATCTATAAAAATGAACTCAACTGAATTGCCTTTTTAATGCAGGATTCAGGATTCATATTAATTCAAACCTTTTTCTGTATGCAAACGTCATCATATAAACAATATATGGGATATTTACATTTGATCATATTAATAATTAAAGTTTGAAATGCCAATTATACAATTTTGTATTTAATCTATATCTATGCATTTATATGAAATAAATTCAATATAGGACATACATAAATTGCATGCATCATGTTTATGGATTAACAAATTTTTCAGTTGATTCTGAATTGATATAAAATTAAAAGCATTTTTTCAAAATTACTGGACTTATAGTTTAGAGAAATATTCTCGATCAGCTATATTTTAAATCACAATTAGTGTCATTTGTTTTTGTTGCAAGAGTGTGTGTGACTGTGTTCTGTATAAAATCCTGTGCATCATGCGACCAATTTAAATTCCAGTTTATGAATTGAAAGGAGTCGATTTTTAAATTATGATGAAAATGGTGGAACCTGGTGGACAGAAATGAGTGTTGTGAGAGCTCTGGGTAGCGCTGATGAGAGCTTTTGTAGCCCTGGTTCATCTTTGATTGCCGAGTTTAGTGAGGTCTTGACGGGTCACTGGCCTCATCTATCGTCCATGTTGTTTGGATCCACTCGCTGGGCTTTCTGTCTCTCTGCTGAGCTTCACTCCTACGTGCTTTGGATACATCTAATTTCCTGTCAGTGACATGTCAGCTTCACATGTGACGTGCTGCTATTACTTTCCCATCTGTTTCCACTCATCTAAATTGCAATTGCTTGACTGGCACATGCAGAAAAACAGTATGTGAAGTAAGTCATTTTTTATGAAGCTACTGTACTTGAGTGAAAAACGTTCTTTCAGAATGAAAACTTTGAGTTAAGCCAAAGAGTAACCTTTAAAGTCAATTTAACATGAAGCAAAGTGTAACATCACATGTGAAAGAGAAGCCTGGTGTTTAATCAAAATGAATTGTTAAAGTGATCAGCATCAAAAAGTCATTTTTTGAGTGTGTTTCACACTTTTAAGAGCCTTCTAAAACTAATCATGCCTGGTAGAACATCTACTGTTCTTTAGTGAAATCTTTTGTATGTATATGTTTCCTGCAGGCTTTTTAAGGGCTGCTAACCAATTAAACCTGCTCTCGACCACATTGGATTACCACAATGAGTGGATCTGTTTATTAACCTTTTAACCGTTGAAGCTCATCAACACTCTGTTCTTACCCCTCAAAAGGCCGAGAGCGAGTTTACGCTGGCAACTTGTTCGTCTCATCGCAAGACTCATCAGCTGTGAAATTCACACAGGCTGTTCTACTCACTGGGCTTTTCACCACAGGCAAATGGCTTATAAAGACAATAAAAGGCAACATGGAGGGTAAGGTAATGGTTGAGAACAATAACACCAGAAAGCACCGGCCCGGGTTTAGTGGCTGATGCTGGTCTCAGCGTGTCTGCCATGAAGGTGATGGACCGCAAGAGACACAAGACAGCTTGCTGTTCTCCGTTTCATCCCATTTTCATGATCATAAGGCATCCTAGAGCTACAGCTGTGCCAATATTATGTGGGCCACATTGGGAGAAAACATGATTATATTACAGAGGGATTGTCCGGGTCTGGGTTCTGCATGGAACGGAATGAGCGTGTAAAAGGGACTTGAGAATCATGGAAATTGGATCAAATTTAGAAAAATGGACCCAATTCTATTTCCCTCCTCTATTCTGAAATTCCCTTGTCTGAGCTTCATGGGTAATAAAAAAAGGGAGAAAAAAACACACGCTGCATCCGAAATAGAGTACTTCCCTACTATGTAGTATGCGAAAAATAGTACGCTAAAAGAATAGTATGTCCGAATGCACAGTATTCGAAAAAGAGTAAGAAAAAAGTCTGCTGAAACTACTTCCGCTGAGATTCTGAACTGTGTATTCGATGGACATTTTAATATCCCATCAGGCCACGGGAGGGGATTTGTGAATGGGCGTGAAGTGATGCAACTGACACTGGTCGGTCACATGACTGTAACAAGATGGAGGATTTAGTATGTCCGAATTCATTATATATAGAATGTACTTTTTTTAATGTTTATGAAGTAAATTCAAATGTAGTACCTACTTAGTACTTGATATCAGATGCAGAGACACTCTTTGAATCAGTACACCACTTTAAAGACTTAAATTTAAACTCTATCCTTTTAAATATAGACCATATAGCTCTTATTTATTTATATTTTATTTCATTTACATTTTTTTGCCTTCTGGGAAAATAGACAGAAAATTTTGATGACTCATCCTGCACTACACAAATTTCTGTCCAATCAGATGCTTTTAGATTGAGAATGTCCCTCCCACTCACACCACTTGCAACCTACTAGTCAGATAGCAGTATTCATATTTGTCTTCTTCCAAAAACGTAATGTCTTCAAATGAAACGGGAACATACGTGAATGTGTCAGTTTCTTAAATATAACACTCAATGTTGAAGTTGTTTCCACACATTAATTTATCAGTGAGGTGAAAACTGTGTCCTTTAGACCAACACAATAGTCTCATTTGCAACACTGGCACATTAATATTTTATCACATATGACCTTGTGATCACAACTGACTCTTTATTATTCAACAATTGATGTTAAATTTCCTCTGATAAGCTTGTCACTGCTGAAATAATGGAATAGTTCAGACATATTTTGTGTGGGATCTTTAATGCTATTTATTATCCTCTATTTGCAACATTTCAATTTTCTTAATTTATGTATAGACATGGTTACTTTTATTACAAGGCAACATCTTGGCATGAACAGGAAATATTTTTGCAGAATCAATTTATCAATATTGCACAGCCACACTAAAACTTATGATAAAAGCATTCCTATTTCTGGACTTTTGATAACGGATTATAATTTGGACCATCAGCAAGGTTGCTATACGTTCTGTTTATGTAGATATCAACATGTATTTTTCCCAATAGCCCATGTTAGCCGTGCTGTGCATCTCCCACACAGCTTGAAAACTAGCGTGATTCAATTCAGCAAACAGCAAGGCTGCCAGGTCTTTCTGACTAAACTGACTCAACAGTCAATAATGAAGTGTTTCTGAAAGTATTTGACCGGAACTGGTGTGTTTTGTCACACATATTTCCAGGGCTGGATACTTTTAAAGTGTATTTCACTACAGATTACAAAATACATGCTTTAAAAAGTCATTTGTCACGTATTTCGTTAGATTACCCAAGTTTTGTAACTTAATCTAAATACTTTAAGTATGTAACACAAAATTGCGAGTTTTTATCTCACAAGTCTGACTTTTTTTCTCTGAATTGCGTGATATAAAGTTGAAATGGCGGAAAAAGTCACTATTGCGAAATGCGCAATTTTTCAGAAAAAAGTCAGAATTTCAAGAAAATATGTCAGGATTAAGATAGAAATTACAAGAAAAAAGTCCAAGTTTCAAGTTATCACATTATAACTTGCACTTGTGAGTTTACATATCCCAACTCTGACTTCATATAATGAAATTTTGAGTTTAAATGTTGCAATTCTGAGAAGAAAAAGTTGGAACTGTGCGATTAAAAAGTCGGAATCACCTTTTTTTTTTTTTTTTTTTTTAGAATTACATGGACTCACGCAGAAAAATGAAAACAGTTGTGAATTATGCAGGTAACGACAGGACAGGTACGATTCAATGGTATGTAGATTTTTGAATGGGGCAACTTTTATAAATTCAGTAATTTGTTCTTGTGGAGTATGTAAACACCTGTTATGTGAATAGCTTATTCCGACAGTACTAAATAAAAATAACATGCAATTTTTATGATCCCTCTTATATTTTGTTAAAATTATTAAAATGTTGTATATTCTGCAAGATTATGAAACTTATGAACTGTTTATGATGCTGTTGCCCGTCACAGTATACGTTCATTTCTAACTGAAATAAATAAAGTAATCGCTTTGGTAATCAAAAATACTTTTCAGATGTAACTGTAATCTGATTTTCACCCATATAAAATGTAACTGTAATGTAATATTTTGTATTTTAAATATGTTACACGTATTTCATTACTCCCCAACCCTGCATATTTCCATGGCTGTATGTTCACACAGCAAATCAGGCATGCTCAATTCTGAGGTTATTGCTTCTTCAAATCATGCTTTTTTTGGTTAGGTCGTTCGTATGACATGTTCAAATGATATATCCATCCATCCAATAAATGTATTAACAGTATAAGGTGGTCCATATATTAATAAGGTCTAGCATCTTGGCATTTAGCAGTTGAGCCACTATATATCCAGTTTGTTACCACATATGATAAAATTTACTATGTTGACATTTTTGATGACATCCAAACAATATCTCCAAAAATCAAGATGAATGAGCATGAATATATAGCCTATATGAATATTGTATCCTTTAAGTACAAATGGTTGAAACATTCTACATTTCTCTAACACACACACACCCTCAGGAGAACGTTCAAAAGGTAAACTCATTCAGGTTCTGGTGGAAAATACCCACACTAGGTAATAGTAGTCACTGCATGGTGTTCAATTCCATGCCTGGTGCAATGCACTCAAAAAACCATTTTCATCAGAATGCTTTATAAGAAACACACAATATGATCGAACACACAAACAGAGCCATGGGGATGAGTTTGGCCTTTCCAAAAGACGGCTGCAAGATTTTCAATAGAGCGCTAAATTGGAACTTTAGCGGGTTTTGCAGCCATCAAGACATTGATTTGGCACAGCTGGACCGAGATGGCAGGCATGCATCCTGGAAGCAGGTGAGACGCAATAACACGTATGTAGAAAAATGGAAATCAATGCAAGGTTTTAATATTGCAGAAGCAGTGTTGCTTTGGTAATTAAAGAAAATGGCAGGCATCAAGCTGCCATCAACGTAGAATGGTCCGAGGTAGTAGTCATGTGGAGAACGGTCAGAAAGGTCTAGTCTATTAAATCCATGAATCTATAAGCCTGTCAGTCATTATTCTCTACAGGTTGGTCATTTGATTGAAGTTTCATACAGAATTTCATTGTCCAACATGCATATTATAATTATCAAACGATCGCTTTCTGAGCACCTTACGGTGTATTTCCACATGAATTCCACATCTTGGTCAGTTTTCACGGCTATGTAACTAAAAGGATGTACCAGATAGGATAAGACTGCTAACATAGTTGGAAATTTGTGTGTGTATCCTGACCTGAAGGTGACCGTTCAGAGCACATTTCACAACACTTGGGTCACATGCAGTGATATCACTCCTGACTGCATCAGTCCCATGATGATATCAGAAGAATGACATCATGGCTGACAAAACATGACAGAGGCACATCTGGTGAAAAAGCTCTGTTATGTCTCAGTAGGATTACTGGGCACACTGGAATTCTATACTCCATCTAAAATTATGAAACACAAATTTTGTCTTTTTTTATTGTGTATAAAGTAGTGCTATCAAATCGATTAATCGTGATTAACAGTGCATATAAATTTATGTATTTATGCACACATATATATATATATACAAACTTTTATGTTAGATGTGATTAACTGATTTGACAGAAATAGTATATTGGTATTATTTATATGCTATTGTAGTTTTTATTAATGAATTAATTTCATTTTGATATTTTCCATTTTTGATTTAATATTAGTTTATTTTTAGTCATTTTATGTGCATATATATAAATGGATAATATCAAAATGAATATATATATATATATATATATAATATATATATATATATAAATATATATTTAACGTTTTTTTTTATTTTAGTTTTAGTCATTTTTTGGGATCTTTTAATTTTAGTGCTTCAACTTAAACTTATTTTAGTTAGTTGTTTTAGTTAGTTCAACATTTCAAATTTTTGTTTGGTTTAGGTTTTTCATCTAATATCTATATTTTATTTTATTTAAACTTTATTTCAATTTAATCTTGATTTCAAATTTCAATAACAAAAATGTCTTTAATAGTTTTAGTTAACGGTAATAACCCTGGTATGAAGAGGTTACCAAAGATTATTTTAACATTTTTTTTGTATTTTTATTTTTTAAATTAATTTTCTCTCTTCTTATTTTTATTATTTTAACTGTAATGCATGCTCATGACTTAAGAATATATGTAATATTTGTACATTTAAAATTCACCTGTCACATTGCATGGCTACTTAGGTTTATTTATTTAAAAAAAATAAAGCAACTAAAAATGGTGGGGAAAAAATAATAAAATAAAAAATTATATGTAGGTACAGTTAGGCACAACAACTAAAACACTACTTTCTCTTAGACATACATCTATAATTTCACCTAAATTTTGAATGTTGAGGACCCCCATACGAATGTGTTGGGAGTCTTTTTCCATTTCCTTGATTCTTCTTAAAGGAATGTTGCTTGTTTTATGGCAGCTGGGACTTGGTGTCAAGAACCGTCAGGCTGTTGTGTGCCAAGAACCAAAATGATAAACGTTTGAGATTTGGTGATCAGCTGACAGTTTTCTTATTTCCTCAGAATTCAGGATTTGCTCAGAGGGATCCTGGAATCTAATTCCAACATGGCAGCCTTAGAAGCAAAACTATACCCAAGTGTTTTGGGAAATGTCATTTTTAATTAAATCCCAGGTTCTTTAAGATAAGCTGTTAGACTTTAATTTCACCTGGGGCATCAAGCAAGGAGCCAAAATACCATTATGTAAGTCTGTCACAGTCAATGATATCTAACCGACTGCTGCAGCGGGTTTGACTGACTTGTTGAGTGTTAATAGCGTTACGCATAATCAGTTTAATTAAGCTAGGTAATTCACTCTACATTTATGTTCTTAGTATTATTTAATGAAAACAAAAGTGATAACTAAAACTAAATAATAATGGTATGTTTACTAAGGTTGGATTATAAAACTGTCTCTCATATAATGTATTAATAAATGATGTAGGTTTATAATGCATGACTTATCTCTAACATAAATGCTTTTTTATATATACGTAAATGGCAAACGAGAACTCTTAGCAATCTTCTAGACTTTATCTAGACAGCCATGGAATTAAATGGAAAGTTATAGAGAGCTTTGGTTTCTTCTGAAAAGTCCCTGTAGTCTCACGTGTGTCTCTTCTAGTTTCAAATGTCTGCAATTCAAAGTGAGAGATTTCAATATGAACTCGAGTGTTTCTCATCAGATTTGTCTGATCATCAGATTTAATGGTTGTCCCACTCATTAAAAAATGTTGGGTTAAAAATAACCCAACTATGGGTCATTTTTAACTCAATGATTATTAAAAAAATAACCCAACACAGTGAACCAATATGTACAACCCAGAGGTTGGGTTAAAAAAACAACCTAATGTTTTTTTACTGTGAATATCTAATGAAACAATCGTCTCATTTGTGTGTATTTTTTATTTCTCAGAAGGATTTTAGGAGGAATTCCATCTGTGGAAAAAGCTGAAAGATACTGAAATCTTCATTAAGTTTCCTGCGATTTGAAGGAACGAGCGCTGAGCAATTGAACTTTCTTCTCTTTTTTGTAAGCTATTGCTGATCCAAATGAATATAATTAGAAAATAAGTGATAGACATATTGATTTTAAATGATAAAAATATAAAATGAATAAATGATCATAACAGAGTAACACAAACAGTTGTAAACCAACTTCCAAGTATCAGCTAAGAAAAATGTTAGTCTCAATCTTAATCAAACGTTTAGTTCAATGTTAACCACAAATATAATTAATATATTAAACAAAAATCTAAGTATAAGTCTATAAATCTATAAGTCTGAGTAAAATGCTGTTGCCTATAAGGAAAGTAAAGTCAGAAGAGATCTCGTTGGTTCAAAATGCAAAGAGCAAAAATTGAGTCACGACTGAGAGAATGTCATGAAGATTGCCTTTCGTAACCATAAAACTAAAGACATTAACGAGTTCATCTTTGTGCAGGTATCCAAAACCAGTAAACCGCAAAGGCTAAACAACTTAAAATAGTACAATTGTAAGCATCTCAGCAGTTTGGAGGTCCAAAATACAGTTTAATAATGGTGCCAGACATCATGTGATGAAAAATGTAGGGGCTAGTTCCCCTTTCTCGGAATTGAAATGTACCCGTTAATATCAAGTCGCATTAAAATGTACTCTGACCTTTGAATCAAACCATGTACATGTCTAGTTCTCCAGACATGGCCCTTTTAAAAATATCTGTACTTTATCACCCTATTGTTTGCAGACGCCAATGGAAACTTTCAGAAACCCAATGCATATGTGTGGAACAGAATTAGAAAAGAACTTAGAGCAACATAAGACACATTTCATGACAGAAACAGTATACATTTGTCATGAATAATAATAATAATAAGAAAAAAAAAAAACCAAAACAATAAATGATTAAATGATTGATTATAAACAAGAAAAACATCTCCATTTTCAATCTCCGCCCATGAACAATAAAAGGTTATTTTACAGTAGTGTTTGTGCTTAATATTTCCTGCATTATTTTATATATTACTACAGGCTTACAGTAAATGGTCGTTGAGTTTACAGTAGGTGTGTATGTGTTTGTCTCATGTATTGTGTGTTTCCTCATGTCACAGTTTCCGCCTCCATTTTGTCACTAGTGTGTGTGTGTGTGTGTGAGAGTGTGCGAGAGTGTGTGCGTGTGAGTGTGTGTGCGTGAGCTAAAGCCAGTGAGGAGGAATAACACACACACACTCACTCTTCAGCGGGTTTATTTTTTGCGCAGATCACCAGAAATGGACGGGTGAGCATTAAAAACGCTCTTCATTTACATGTCTATAAAATAATAATTGAAACGTGAACTAGAAGAGTGTATTCACACTTATTGAAATGCTAATGTTGCTAACACGCTACCGCTATACTTTAACACTTAAACAATTGGATATTTATAATCTCACCGTAACGGTTGTATTGCTTTATACAGCACGTCATTATATAAAATCGGCAAACACTCAAATATAAATATACATAACAAAAATTAGTCAAAAACAGCAAGCATGCGTTAGCAGATTAGCATCACTAGCTGTTTGTTTGCTCATGTTGGCCACACAAAGCTTGAGTTGTAATTGATATATTAATATCCAAGAATGTGATTTAATGGGTTCATTTAGGTTGAAGTTATATTTCGTTTTGTTAGCCTCACGTTAGCTTTTATACCTGCACATAAATATGTTTATATTTGTATTTATAAACCAATAAAACCTCTTAGTGGTTGCATTTAAAGCGTAAAAAAAATTGATACTAAAGACTAGTTATTTTCAACTAGCACAAGTATGTACTCTCTTGGTCTGTGTGTCAAAACCTAGTGAGCTGGTTGCTAACTAGACTGCATTCTGGACATTACTGTCCCACAATCTAGTAACCTGCCTACCTAGACTACATTTTGAGCATCATGGTACCAAAAACATGTAATAACCTAGTGACCTGCTCACCCACACAGCATTTTTTGAGTGTTTTACTCTCAATGTGTTTTGCTACATATCTAAACAACCCTTTTTTTGAAACATGAAACCTATTGAGCCGACAGAATTTTGTTGGAGGAAGAGCGGGATAAAGTGATGAAAATTCTGAAATGTTCATCATCTTAATTTATTGTGTCATTAAATAATGGAGGGGATTTGAAAAGATTCAGATTAAAGGATTTCTAGCCCTCCCTCTCTTTTTCAGTTCTGAACTTGCATGTAAATTCCTGGTGTTTAATATGTCTGATCAGATCTCACTTTCTGTTTTCGACAGCATTGGTGACGTCGCAGTTGGTGTGAAGGTAAACACTGTTTTCAGTATCCTTTGTGCGGTTATGTAGTCTGGCTGATGGATATTACAGATAGATAAGTGAGGTATTTTGCAGTGCAATAGGAAACTGACAAAGGAAACGGTACAACACTACTGTGAATACGATCATAATGTTTTGGAATATAGTTTTTAATAGATGTGTTTGTTGCACTGGTGAGACAAGTGGAAACCACAACAGAAATTTGACCCCATGGATACCAGAGCAGTGCTGGTGTTTCCTCTGCCACTGTTGCATAGCAAAGTAGGGCATTTTTTAATAATAAAACATTTAACAATATGGCTGTCATGATGCGTGCAATAAATTGTCATACAACTAATAGCTTTTAACAGTGTCAGATTTGCTTTTAAGCTTAATTACAGATCTTCCTGTTGAATTTTGAACCATATATATATATATATATATATATGTATGTATATAAAATGATTTTAACACTTTGTACAACATAAAAATGTACAAATATTTTCCCTTTTCCTTTCATGTTGTATGGAATCCATCCACCCTTAAAGGGATAGTTCACCTGGAAATTTCAATTCTGTCATCATTTACTCACCCTCATGTTCTTCCAAATCTGTATGAGTTTCTTCTGTTGAACACAAAAGGAGATATGTTGAAGAATGTTGGTAACCATTGGCTTCCGTAGAAGGAAAAAATATATTATGGAAGTCAATGACTACCTTAAATTTCCTTTGTTTGGATGGCAATATCTGAAAAATGAGTAGTAATTAGTAGTAAGACCTATTCTGAGATAACCAGTGATGCTGTCATCTCACTCTTATTCAACTAATTGTGGCATAGTCTCCATAAACAGCAAAGATAGGATCTATAATCAGTACATTTCAAGTGCATAAACTTGCATATTAGTCTTCCTCTATCCTGTTCCTCCATCCATATATATATATATATATATATATATATAAAATATGTTAGTGCTGTGATTTTATATGCAGTTTTGTAAGCTATATGGTAGAATGTCTTTGCCAATTTCATTCTCACCTCATTCAAAAATATAATATATGCTTTTTTAGTGTTTCTGTCAGGAGCATAATTTGTCTCTCTTTTTTTAAACTTATTTGCGTATCGTGTGTGTCAAAGCTACAAGAAAAAAGATAAAGAAGCCTAGGGTGATGCAAAACATAATTTGTTTTTGAATGGACAAAGAATTGCCAAGCCATTTAAGTGCATTATTGGATATTATGTGGCTGATTCTTTGTCGCTGAAAGAAAAGTGTTGCGCGGAAATGTAGAATTGTCCCTTATATATTAGATACAGGTCTCCATCTCCGCTTTTCATAAAATTAGGCTGGTAGTAATTGAATGGGGGCAGTTTATGTCCAAGAGAGTTAGAGAAGAACTTGTTCTTTCGCAGAGATGCCTTCTGAACACAGGCCTTTTAACTCGGTTTGTTTGCCAACAACAGAATTTTCCTTGCCGGAAAACAATGTTAACCAGTCTTTCTGGGAAAGCAGGTGGAAAAAGAAGCATTTGATCTTATTGCTTTAAAGTTATGTTTTTTTTTTCTCCATTCTTTCTAATCAGTTTTGATGCTGAGGCTTGTCTGTTAAGACCTTGCTATCTCCTAATGCATTCTTCTGCTTTCTGTCGTTTCGATTTGAAACTTCACCATTCCCTTGATTGTTTGTAGTGTCGATGCCCAGAAGGCAGGCGCGGCGGCGAGTTTATTGGCGCCGTAAAAGCCACGTCCATAAAGAACAATTCGGTGGAATTTTTGGGAGGCACAAACCTGAGATGATCCTATTAGGAAGTTTGCTTTGTGCTGGTTCGTTATTTGCCTGCCATCCAATCCTTCACTTTTAGCTGCACTTCAAGCGCCGACCCGATCGCATCGGAGCCCTTTGGGAACGCGGGCAGCTCAGGATGAGATGACAGTGTCTGACATCTTAGACTCAACAAGATTAAAGCAACAATCTAGAAAAATAAGGCAGAAAGGCAGGGGCGCCTGGACGTGTGTTTTATGTGCAGTGATTCCTTAAGCTGTCCGCTGAGAGCTGTATTTCATTGTTTGGTTGAGGGGATTTGTGAAGGGAGAATGTCTTTATTGGAGGGCAGGATTTTATCTTTCTTTTTGTGTTTCTCCACAGAGAGGATCAGATGAGCTGCTGTCCGGCGGCATGTATAACAGCCCCAGTTCTGGGCTGAGCAGTATCAGCGGTAAGTTTCCCCGACTTCCCTCATCCCAAAAATATGCCGTTTTCTCGCCCATGAACAGCATTAAAACAATCAAATTATAACAGATGTTTCAGCGGGATATCTGATCTGAGATGATCCTATCTGGGAATAACCTTACGATCTCCTGTAGGTGGGCACCCACGCTTAAAAGCATGTGATCGGAATTGAGATTATGTGTGCTCTGCATCTTATTACAGCTTCCCCAACAATAGTTTTCGGTATCCTATTCAGTAGAGGAAAGACTTTACACGATTAACAGAATATTTTCTTCTCGGGTTCCTTCTGTGAAGAATTTCAATTGAAAATGTGTGAAGTGTAATAGAATAGAAACTTCATTTTTATGTTCGGTGTTTAAATCGGCATTTTACTTTTTTATCCTGATGTTGGCATTATGGTTTTTAAGGGTTCATGCTCCTAGCACTGAAACCCTATTATAATTGTTAGAATTCCCAAGGATCGGCATTCTCCCCTAAAAGGGATCGGGCAGACCAAACCGTAAGTTGCAGAGACTTTGAAACTTTGAGGGATGGTAGTATCCACCCCATCTACAATGTCACCAAGGCTTGCCCCAATCAGCTTGATGGTGGCACTACAGCGATCAAAAGTACGTAATGGCTCATAACTCTTAAACCATTAGTCGTAGGCTCAAGATTCTTATGTTGTTGGAATCCTTGAGATCATTTCACCAACCTCTGTGCACTTTCAGATGCGCTCGGTTTATCGTCGCGTGGCAACTGGCCACTTGATGGCACTATAAAATGAAAAAAAACCCACAAAAATGTGGTGTCTTTGACCAAGGTGCCACAATTGTCAACGAGGACATTTGAGTATCTCCAAAAACATGGCTGCCGTTTGCCGATGAAGTTCAAGCTGCTGCCTGACAAGGTTAATGGAGGCCGATAGGAACGAAACTCGCTGGGCCTATTTGACCCACAGCCCCAGAGGCCTGTGAGAAATTCAAAAGAAGTCGGCCGCCGGGGGCCGTGTTTTTCACATGCGCAAAGGATTGTATATCACGTGATTTTTTGCACATGCACACAACATTCATACCATATGGTAGAACTCCTCATTCTGAGCAACTTTGCCTCGAGGACTACTGCTGTTGTTTAATTATTTCAAAAGCCTACTTTCACAAACTAGTCCTAGTTTTTTGGTTCAACCTCAATAACTATTAAAAAGCGTTAAAACATCAGTAAATAGCCTGTTTTGGCTGTAAATGGTCTTTTCCATCTATGATCTAATTGGTTACACGATACATTTTTACACACGTGCTTAAAGGCCTTTAGGTGCTTGAACCTCATTAAGAGCTGCTTGCAGCTATATTTTATTTGTTTGTTTTTCTCTTTATTCCCTGTATAATGTCCTTTTGCTGGCTACCTTTGGCAGATACGACATCCAACGGCAGTGACAGCAAAAAACTTCGAGTTGAAGACAGAGTTGGCGATGCTCCACCATCCCGTGTTCTCCACATCAGAAAGTTACCCAACGATGTCTCGGAAACAGAGATCATTGCCCTGGGCCTTCCTTTCGGAAAGGTCACCAATATCTTGACGCTGAAAGGCAAAAACCAGGTGCGTGGCCAGCTGAAATGTTTTCAATTTCGCTTGTGTCAAAGTTGGTTCTTGAGAGAGATTTGCTGTTTCTGGTCTGAGTTCATCTTACCTCTTCACTGAAATCATCTTTGTCTTTAGGCGTTTCTGGAGCTCAGCACAGAGGAAGCTGCCATGACAATGGTCAATTATTACTCAGCTGTGACGCCTCACGTCCGCAGCATGCCTGTCTACATACAGTATTCTAATCACAAAGAACTCAAGACTGACAATTCAAACCAGGTAACAAATGACCTGACCTGACCACAACTCAAAATACTTCAAACGACAACCAATCAGAACGTAACGGTCTTTAAATCCAGCAGTGGTCCTGTGAGATTTTGCTTTAAGCAATTGACATTTTCTGCTATTTAAGGTGTGCATGCTGCCCGTCTGTTTGAACTTGCGCTACTATTCAAAAGTTTGGGGTCTGTAAGATTTTTTTGATCCCTTTGGCTTCATTTATAAATCATCAGTAAAAATATTAGTAATTGCGGAATATTATTACAATGTCAAATAACTGTGTTCTATTTGAATATATTTTTAAATGTAATTTATTCCTGCGAAACTGAATTTTCAGCATCCTTACTCCAGTCTACAATGTCACATGATCCTTTAGAAAACAGTTTTTTATTATTGTCAATGCTGAAAACAATTGTACCGCTTAATATTTTTTTGCAAACTTTTTATGACAAGTTATTGAATCGTGCTTGTGTCTGATCTCCAGTCAGGTGGTACTCCCACATCAGGGTCCAACTCTAGTGTCGGTGGCGGTGCACCCTCCAGTCCAGTACTGAGAATAATCATTGATAACATGTTTTACCCCGTCACCCTGGATGTGCTGCAGCAGGTGGGGAAGCCGCAGTTTTGATCAGCCTCTTAAATTGACGGTTTACATTGGTGACAAGTTGATGTCTTGTTGATGATGTGTGTTAATTATGTTTTTTTTTGTAATGTCTTTTTCCCTCTGTTGATAGCTCCCCTCAATGCTCTGCTTTCTCTGTCAATAGATCTTCTCAAAGTTTGGCACCGTCATGAAAATCATCACATTCACCAAGAACAATCAGTTTCAGGCCCTGTTGCAGTTCAACGATCCGACCAATGCGCAGCAAGCTAAAGGGGTGGGTTTGCTCACAGCGGAAGTTCATGTGAAGAGCACGCTTTTAGTGCCCTACGAAGACGACACGTTCTTTCTCTCTGTCTCTCTCTCCACCTTGCTCCATCTTTTTCTGTTTTCTTCTAGGCTCTAGATGGTCAGAACATATACAATTCCTGCTGTACCCTTCGGATAGACTACTCAAAACTCGTCAACCTGAATGTGAAATACAATAACGATAAGAGCAGGGACTACACCAGACCGGAGCTTCCTGCTGGAGATGGGCAGCCTTCTCTAGATACCTCTATGGTCTCTGCCCTGAGTAAAGACTCCAGTTCCCTGCTCGGTAAGATCCCAGGTACTTGCCTCTTTTTTTCTATCTATTCTCTATGTCATCCTGTCCTTTTTGTTTTTTGATATGACTGCATTGGCGCAACTGCAACTGAGCTGAGCCGGACGATTACGTCACTGTTTTCTCCAGTGCTGATATGCATAAATTAACTAGACTAATAACTATTGATCTTTGCAACGGAATGAATCAATAATATGTAGAATAAGCTGCACAATGACGCCATTTTCTTTGGGAGCTGCTGTGCAGCCAAAAATGATTTGCCAATTATTAATGTAAAGCTGCTTTGCCACAATTTGCATTGTAAAAAGCGCTATATAAGTAAAGGTGACTTGACTTGACTTTTTGTCTCCATTCACGTGCCTTCACTGCAAACCTGTATGAAAGGAAACGCGATCTTTGCACACCTGTCTGCATTGACATGAAGAATATAGACATTCAAGAACTGTTAACAGCCAATTGTAATTAAAAGTAAATAATTTTCAGTATTAAAATAGCATCTCTTAGCAATGACTTTAAGTGCAGAGCTATGCTAAACACACTGGGGTGTTCACTCTAGTTGCCCCGAGAGAGGTGTTTTTTAAAGGACACCTTTTTTAAGCTAGACACATTAAAAATGTGGCACGAGATGCTTAAAAAACAGCAAGACTATTTATCTGTTGAGTACTCAAGCAGACAAAACGATCATTGGTTGTCTGTTTAATTCGAAACATTGTTTGTCACCAAAACCATCATCCATTTAAGACGTGATTGATTCTGAGCACCACTGAATAAGGACAGTATTTCAATCAGCGTCATTGATTGAACTCTGCCTGAATAGTGTGAAAATGAAAATAAATAGAAAGCTGTGTTTATGAAAGACTGAATATAATTGGAATGTGCTCTTAAGTACTGTAAAATGTCATGTAGGCCTGTGTCTCTGAGTGCTTGAGTGACCTTTTCTCAGAGATCTGCTCATAAGGCCTCTTAATTTAAAATGCAATTTGACATTTCCCCTGCCACATAATCAAGCAGGTATTTTATTGATATTAGGCTTAAAATTATTAGGTTTTAAAATCCCACATAGTCTTAACCTAGTCGTTTTCACATCAGGATAAAGAACTAATATGTTTTACCTGTGTGTAATTCAGCTTTTATTGGCTGTCACAGCTAAAACAGATATGAGATGATGGCTTAGCCACTTTCTTAAACTTTTCTCTACAGATAATGAATATAGAGCATCACTTTGCAAATTTTGCAGTTTTGTACTATGTGCATGTATATTTTATAACTTCTGGTCTAGAATTATACCTACCTGTGTGATTCCAGGTGCTCTGAGCCCGTTGAGCGCGGCCGCCGCCGCCGCTGCCGCAGCTGGAAGAGTCGCTCTGTCCGGGCACACGGGGGCCAACGGAGTGCTGCTCGTTAGCAATCTAAACGAAGAGGTCCGTGTAATATTACATCTCAGCCTCTCCCTCACATTTACATTTTTCTGTTTGTCATGCCATGTTATATGTTTGGACTGAGAAAGTGCCACTTCCTTCACTTATAAATTAAAATAATTTTGCCTTGTATGTACATACTAAAATCTTAACAAAAACTTCCCTGGTCATATTTAAACCCAATATTAATATTTCTTTACTGCTCGTAACTTGGATGTAATTGTACTTGTCAGTCATGGTATTTGTTGTAAGGAATATAAAACTTGGTGGTCTTAAATGAAGGCTTAATTTTATATTTTCTACTTTTAATTTTGGGGTGAAGTATGATCCAGGCATTTCTTTGAGAGTTTGATGCCTTTCTTCAACCCACTTGTTTTTTATAATAACAAGAAAGTCTCATTAATTGTATTATCTGAATCCGTTAGTGCTTGTCTCTGTATGGTTTGACCTTAAGTTCCACAGAGCGTCTCATTCTCTCTCTTTCTGTATAAACCCTCTGTCTCTCACTCTGTGAAAGCTAGTGAACCATGGATGTGGCATTACCCCTTTGCTTGTCTGATAAAATCAACAAATATTTGTGTTCTTTAAACGTCAGACTGCACGTAATGCTGTGAGGTCAATTGTGACTTTGTCTGTTCACACCATAACTTTAAAAGGTGGTTTTCATGTCCACACAAGCATGGCAATCACAAAGAACCGAGTAAAACTCTGTGAACCAAATGCTTGAAACTGTGACGCTTTTGGCTTTTCCTGATCTTCAAACTCCTGCATGCATCTTTAAAACTTCATAACTCTGCCGGTATTCAGATCATTGTTTATCATTACCAGATTCTCTTTATTTTTTGGTATAATGTATCCTTACCCTGGTGTTGGGTAACTACATTTGGCACAATTATTTGCTTATATAATGTAAAAATGCATAAAGCAGCCATTCTCTGACCAAACTCCTGCATTTCCTGTGTACTGACCTGTATTATATTTTTTGTCCCCCCCTTTATTTATATTCTGCATTTGCTTCCCCCTCTTTTCTCCATTTTGATTTTGTCCCTCTCTTCCATCCTGTCTCTCTCCCCCTCTGTCTCTCTCTCTTTCTTTTCCCCCCTCATATCCTTTTCTTTTTCTTTTTGGTCCCTTCTTCCCACGCCTTGACCACACCTCGTTGTTCATGCTTTTTTTTGCTTGAACAAAACTTCGGACCCCCCAATTAACCGCCCTGAACCATGATCCATGACCACATCACCATTCTGCGGAAACCACCCTCCGTTATGGATGATCTGTTCATCTCCGCTCTTCCTCGACTCTTCTCTCTGTCCGCTTGCTCCTCTCTCCTTCTAAAGATGGTTACGCCCCACAGTCTGTTTACCCTCTTCGGTATGTTCTCGTTAGCTCTACATTTTTTTTTAGTTTGATTTCTGTTATTATTATTATTATTATTCATGTGCTTTCAGTTCTTTTATTTAAAGTCAACATGAAATGAAAATTGACCCAATTGACATCGGTAATCCACGTTTCTGTACATATTGACAATTGAATATTGATAGATTTTGCGTGTCTGCTAACCCACATGCAATTTATAATATGTTTTATTTTTGCTTTTAGACTTTATATTGCACTTAGTCAACAAAGACTTATCTGTAAGCTCAATGTTAAAGATTAAGTAAATACTGGTTAAAGATATTGGTCAAACCCTGTTATTGGTTTGATATATTGGTTTATTGTTGGTGACCAATAGTCAAATAGCTATTTATTCATTGTCGGGGGAACTTCTCTAAAATTTGACCAATAGTTAATGCTGTAGTTCACCCAAAAGTAAAAATTCTTGTCATCTTTTACTCGCCCTCAAGTTTTTTCAAACCTGTATGAATGTCTTTCTTCTGCTGAACACAAAAAAAGATATTTTGAAGAATGTGGGTAACTAACCAAACTATTGATAGACCCCACTGACTTCCATAGAGTGGGAAAAAACGTACTTTGGAAGTCAATGGAGCCCATCAACTTTTTGGTTACAGACATTCTTCAAAATATCTTCTTTTAAGTTCGGCAGAAGAAAGACATTCATACAGGTTAGGGCGAGTAAATGATGCCAATTTTCATTTTTGGTTGAACTATCGCTTTAACTTCGTAATAACAATGAACTTAACATTTAAATTTAGCCTCGAAAGTGGTTACTGGTGATTGGTAGTCCTTCACAATCGACTGAAAACTTGCATTCAGATTCTATTACAGCACAGAATGTCCAGAATGTCCTTTACGTTATTAATCAATTCTGCATTGATTAAAATCCAGCCCTACATATTTTTTTGGGAAATACATTATGGAAGTAAAAATGGCTTGTAAATGCCATTTTATGTTGACTTTAAACCATTAAAATTAATTGGCTTTTAGAGTAAAAGTCTTCTGCTTTATTTTCTTTCAGTCTTTTGAACTATTTAATTTGTTTCAGTGCATGTGATCTTTGGTTAAGTTTGCACAGTTTTTATGTCCCATCTTAGTTCTTAATTTATTTTGAATTTGAGGGTGTATATATCAGAGTCTTCTGTCAGGTTGTGATTAGTATTCTCCATTTGGATGGACGTTCTTTGAGTCTGTCGTTCTATCTTTCCACTCTCCGAGTCTCACTCCTCACTTTTTCCTCCCTCTCTCGCTTCTTCTCTGGCTGCTGGCTGCTCTGTTCGCAGGAGTTTATGGGGACGTGCAGCGTGTGAAGATTCTTTTTAATAAGAAAGACAGCGCACTGATACAGATGGCTGATATGAACCAGGCTCAGCTTGGTAAGATCCACACTGAAACATCCTTAATGGCACAGCGGTTATTGTCATGGCTAAGTTTACACTCCAGTCAAATCCAATTGAGTTCCATTCAGGCTTTAAAGATGACGTCAAATCAAAATAGACTCCGATATCTGAATAAATGTCCTTGGTTTTATTGTACAGGATTCATCAAAACCTTATACCTCTTAAACATTTTTCCCAAGGCAGTGTGGGCGAGACTGATTGGTATTAACCAATAATAAGAACATCTGAAAAACAAATCAAATCCTGACGGATGAAATCATGTCCCACCCACATTATTTACGTCTGAATTTCACGCACATTCCAGACGGTTGTGGATGCTTTCAAGAATATATTGTACTATGTTGATACATTTGGTTGGTTTTGGAATAATCTATAAGTAATTTTGCCATTACTAGAATAAATTGCATTAATATATTGTAATAATATGGAAGTAGTCTATTATTATAATACATTAAAATAGAAAAGTTACTTTAAATTGTTGTAATATTTGCACATTTTTTTTCTACACATTGTCATGGTTCTCTAGCTTTTTCTCATTTCTCTTTTGCTTGTACCTCAGCTATGAGCCATCTAAACGGTCAGAAGATGTATTCAAAGATCATTCGCGTTACGATGTCGAAGCACCAGACCGTTCAATTACCGAGAGATGGTTTAGATGACCAGGGTCTCACAAAAGACTTCACAAACTCACCCCTGCATCGTTTCAAAAAGCCTGGCTCCAAGAACTTCCAGAACATCTTCCCTCCTTCTGCCACGCTGCATCTGTCAAACATCCCGTGAGTAAAAGTGCTATTCGGCACTTGTCAATCTTTGTGTCAGTCATCGCAGAGCTAAGTCATTTTTCTGTCATGTTTTGAAGGCAAGACATAACTGAAGAAGACCTCCGAGTCCTGTTCTCCAATTCCGGTGGCACTGTGAAAGCTTTCAAGTTTTTCCAGTAAGTATGTCGCCATTTAGCTCGTCATCATCTGCCTTTTCTTTCAGTCGTGTGACCGTTTTTGCCGGGCTTTTTCTCTTCAGAGATCATAAAATGGCCCTAATTCAGATGACAACAATTGAAGAAGCTATTCAATGCCTAATTGACCTCCACAATTACAACATGGGTAATAACCACCACCTGAAGGTTTCCTTCTCCAAATCAACCATCTAAAGGAACCTAGAAGGTCTTCTTTTCTAGTGTTACCTGTTGACTGTTCAAATACACTGGGGACCACAATTATGAGCTTCTTTACCCTTGTTTCATTCCTCAAAAAGATGTTGAAAGAAGGAAATATTGTGACTGTTTTCAAGGACAATTTTCTTACCCCATTTCCCACTTACCGGCGCTTCTGACTCATATACTCTTTGAGTGGCGGAAGGGTGTCGTGATGTACAGGCTGAACCTCTTACAATAAGCAGAAAAGAATGTGCCTTACAAAACTTACATAAATCTTTTCATACTTCATTTTCTCAAACCCAGGCAGTCCTCCGAGCGTGAGGTACTACACTAAGTTTTGTTAAGACGAATTTTTTTTCCCTCGTGTCCGATCTGTATAGTGTGTGAAAGCCTATGAAATGTTTTCCTCTTTTTTGCATTTTATGTTTGTTCAATTCTTAATGGCTGTGATGTTTTGATTTATGAATTGTAAATAAACCTGTGATTCTCTAGTGTTCGTCACTGAGATGTTAGGCCCACTCTTAACTCACCAATCCAACCAAACCTCACGTTAATGGAAGGGAAGTCATTATTCCTAGTGTCGCATGGATTGGAAATTACTTCTTGTTCGATTTGGAAGGAAAACTATGGTAGAAGGGACCAAAGTTTATGTGCCTATAGTCTTAATTTAGATTGAACAGTTTACTTCACTTTTCAGAAGAAAGGAGACCCATGAACTGGCAAGAAAGAGAAGAGTTGAGGAAAGAAGTAATATTGAGTGGCAATCCACACTGAATTTTTTTTTTTTAAGAGGTACAAAAGAATCCTTGTGTATTTTTTTTAAATATCTGTAGGAATGTATTATTCGGCATAGTTTGGATGTGGCCCAATTAAAAGATTTTTTTCTAACAAAAGCGGGAAGGTTCACTTGGTTGTGTGTTTTGATGTCCCTTTTTCCTTCCTATTTTCTGCTTTAGTCCATAGCATGCTCAATAAACACTTGTGTAGTTTGCATTCACTCTCTCTCTCTCTCTGTCTCTTCCACCCCTCACTGCTATTTGTTTATGGTTCTGACATCTTGTTCTCTTGGAATGGGAAGTGGTCAGTCAGTGTCAGTGGTTTTGGCAAAAACCGATTTGGACAATGTTCGTTTGGATTCGTTTGTGTTAAAAACATTTCCCGCCCTGTAAATCCTTATCGCTTGTGGACCAACCCATCCTTCCAGGGTTATTGCTTTGCCTTTTAGTGTATCCTTTCAGTTGACACTTGATTCTGCATCACATGTTCAAGTGCTCCTGCTCTTCCACTATTAAAAAACGATGATCCTTTCAGTGAAGTTCTCAGCAATCACAGGACCTTTTTTCTTTTAAAGTGGTCTGAATTTGGCACATTTATCCTGTAATTTTGCATGCACCTTTAAATCAACCTTCATTTTGTTTCAGAATGTGCTCTGATCTTTTTGATTTCAAATAGTTTTCTAGAATATTATTCCTGTAATACCAAGCAATTCATAACTACCTCAAATTGTAATACCGAGTCCAAGTGTTCAAAAGATCCTTTGTCTGTTGTAGTCTGAAAAGCGAAAAAAGTGCATGAAATCTTTTACAAGCCAGATCTGAAGATGAAATTTTGAAGATTTCTTTCAGATCTGTTTTTTTTTAAGTAGTTTTTTGTCATTCGGGATGTGCAGTAATGTTCACATTCACTCATTTTTTCCATGTAAAGACTAAAACGGACACTGGGTATGCACAAAATTAATATTGGGTCATTTAATTACTGTTTTTGCATTATTATAAGGGATGGTGTAGTCGTTAATAAAACACAATCTAATAAGTAGCAGCAAATAAATAGCAAAATTTTGCATTGAATTATGTGGTGTTTGCCACACAAAAATAAGGTTCTTGGCATCTATGGTTCCATGAATAACCTTTAACATCCATGGAATCTTAGCACAAAAGGTTCTTAATGGTGGAAAAAGGTTCTTCTGATTATTAAAATGTCCTTTATACTCCTTTAAAATAATGGTACAAATCGCTGAATCAAAAATGGTTCTATGGCATCCCTGTGAAAATGTATTTTTAAGAGTGTATATAGTGAATAGTGATTGATTGAATGATTTCGAACACAGCTTGTACATAAATATGAGTAAAAACAAAGTAACGCTCCATTGCTTATGCCTTATTGTGCATCATTATGAAATCTCTGGGTGAGATGATATAATGGACCTAAGGAATTTTTTTTTTTTTTTTTTTTTTTTTTTTTTTCAATTTTCTGTCCTTCCGCGACAAACCCTTTCCACATGAACGGCTATATAAGAGTTTTTCCTGACATCACGCTGATGCAAAAGACCAGATTTGAAAAGCAAATGCAATAAAACCTTAATGCGAAAATGTATATTTTTATTGATTATTTCATAGGCTCCTTCAAGTTTGAAGGCTGCTCTTCACATTGGCCCAAAAGTTTCTTTTCTTTGCCTAAAACGAGGGTTTTCAACCCCCTCCACTCAGCATTCCTTCATTTCACAGCTTTCTCGCTCTGTGCCGTTATTGAGTCTCTGTTGGATGGTCGTACTGTGATGGACGTCCTGTCTTGCCTTGTCTGATGAAGACAATCCTCTAGCCTTTTTCAAAGTTGGGTTCCGGATGCTGCAATTCATCACAGGCCAGACGGCAGCGTTGCTCCACGCTGCTTTTATTTTGCACACTTAAATCGAAACACTCGTGTTCTCGATCTACCTTTATAAACAAAAATGACACAATAAATCAGAGCAGGGACCCAGACCAAATCAATACCTCGTCTGGAGCGTGAATCATGTGCTCCAGACATCTGTATCCACCCGCCATTACGCTGGCACAGGGGGAGGGAGGTGTTCTTCTCCACTGGCCTTTTGTTTTCCATATAAACCCCTCTTGCCTTGAATAAAACCTTTGGCGAAGAGATTTACACCTGATGTCTTAATGTAGAACAAAGTTACGTATCGGTTAGCAGTTTTGTTTGTTCAGCACTTTTCGATAAATTTTCCGGAGCTAAACACATACCTGAAATATATTATTGATATGTATTTCAGAATTGACAGAGAAAATTGTTGGTGGGAAACATTTCATAAAAGATGGCTAGTTTGGTATATACTACAGAATTTATACTGTACAGAGTAAAATGCATAAAAAAAGCACATCGAGAAAGATACTATATCCCACAGTGTGTCGTGCACTCAGTTTTACTTTCCAGTGACTGTACGAACAAAGTGCATTTGTCCATTATTCATCTTTTCCATATTTATTTTTTGCTTATTTGAACAGAATGCTGTTAAAGGGATAGTCAACATTTACTCAAGTTTTTCTAAACCTTTATATATTTCTTTGTTCTACTGTACCAAAAAAAAAACCCCTCCATAAATATCTTGTTTTTTGTTCTTGTCATATTTTTTTTACACATTTTAGTGCTGTCAAACACTTAATCACGATTAATCGCACACAAAATAAAACTTTGTGTTGTGTACTCTGTATATTTTTTATATATATATATATATATAATCGTGATATATTTACATAATTTAATATCATTTCGTTATCTGGTCTTTATTGGCATTGACGAAATCAAAACAGCTAATGAATATTGTCCTGTAAAATGTTTTTTTTTTTTTTTCCATTTAAAAAGTCAAAAGCATTCAAACTTATTTTCAACCTTCTCCCTCGATCGCTCTTTTTGTGTAACTGATTGACAGTCGTTTTGTTGTTGTTGTGTAAATGTATTGTGGCTCTCGTGGTTGCGGCAGAACTCAGTTTGCCTTCCTTTTAATGGAGATACAGTCGAGTGCCTGCTGTTGTGATATTGTATTCCATTTACTAAGTTCACTGCTTGATCATCTGTGCGAGTCTAACTGCTAATCTATAATCGCTGCAGTCAGGCAAGTCTGCTGTTAAAGGGCCAGGCCATCTCAATACATCACCTGCTCTCATAATCTAAGCGTGCGTCAACCCTGTTGCCCCTGGTGGTGTGACATCTAATTCAGCTTGGGTCCTCTGATAATGACAGTATCGATTTCGATTGTATGTGGGTTTTTTCTCTCTTTGGCAGACATGCTTGTCTTTTTATGCTATGCAAGATGTTACACACTCGGCCTAGTGGGACTGTGGGATTGTCATGTTCCTGGACAATTACGTCTGTTTAGCTTCTGTTAGTTTTGCATTTGCCTGGAGTCAGATGAGGAGCTTTGTGTGGTACAGGGGGATTTTAGTTCAAATTACACATGCGGGATGTGCCTTTTCAAAAAAAGGCCAGCAGATTATTTTATAGTGAACAGAACATTCTGATTTAGTCAAGACTAAGGATAGCAAGCTTATTGAATATGTAGTCCATTTTTAGTTACTCAATGATTCGTTTAATTGAATTTCTGTGCAAATTGGTTCTAACCAACTGACAAACATTGTATTCACATTGTATTGTAATCGTTTCAATTATTATATTCAATATTGTTAAAAAAAACTCTTAAATTATCACATTCAGTGCAACAAAAATTTAGTAAATTGTCATTCAATTCGATTGTTGTATTCCATGTGACAAATATTCTCACGTAAATTATATTCAGTGTGAGAAAACTGTGTAAATTGCATTCAATGCAATAAAAATTCAATACGATTAACTTTCCCCGTCATTGACGGAATTTTCCGGCAATCAGTTTTCATTATTATCATTATTACACGTCTTGTGAAAGTATTTTTGCAAGCTGAATACGAAAGGACCTAGCATAAGCGTTTTGAGCCGCGAGAGGCTTTCTTCGTAAGTTGAATATGAAAGGCTGTCTGGCGGAAACTAGATATTTTACTTTATAACTTTTTAAATCTGGATATTTTTCGTACACAAATACATCGCTTCGCTTCAGAAGGCCTTGTGGAGTACATCTTATGACGGATGGATGCACTTTCTTGAGCTTCATACTCATTGGTCCCTTTCACTGCCATTATAAAAGTATGTTTAATAATATGTTTGATGTATATAGCGCCTTTCCCAAGCTCAAGGACGCTTTACAACAGAAAACATATAAAGTAACAAGGATAGTGTCAATTGGAAACAAATATTTTTGTGTTCATCAGAAAGAGGAGTCATATACACCTAGGATGGCTTGTAATTTTGGGGTAATTTTCACTTTAAAATGAATTAACCCTGTAATGTAAATAGTTGTTAAAGACACCTAATATAAAGTGGGACTAAATAAATCCTATAAAAATTGTTGCGTTGCCAACAAACATGTAAATTGGTGCATTTAATTTAACAAAAGTTAAATAGTTGTATTATTTATATTTTAATTATGTTTATATATAAATTTTACGTTGCACACCAACAAATTTCAGTCGTCTTCAAACTATCTGCACAGAAATTAGGCCAGTTTCGGTGAATTTGTAAGTCAAAGTCCTTGTGTCAAGGCAAGACAGGACGTCCATCACAGAAAGAGGAGTCATATACACCTAGGATGGCTTGTAATTTTGGAGTAATTTTCATTTTAAAATGAATTAACCCTGTAATGTAAATGAAAGTACATAGTGGTTAAAGACACCTAAAATAAAGTGGGACTAAATAAGTCCTATAAAAATTGTTGCGTTGCCAACAAACATGTAAATTGGTGCATTTAATTCAACAAAACTTAAATAGTTGTATTGTTTATATTTTAATTATGTTTATATATAAATTTTACGTTGCACACCAACAAATTTCAGTCGTTTTCAAACTATCTGCACAGAAATTAGGCCAGTTTCGGTCCATTTGTAAGTCAAAGTCCTTGTGTCACACCTTAATGAACTGTGATATCTGCCTCTCCATCAGTGTAGAGAAGCTCGTCTCTGTCCTCTGAGACGGTTTTGATCGTCATCTCAAGCTTCTGACTCCAGGCCATCAAGTGTCTGAGTTAATGTGCGTATTTCCACTGCAAAAGGTGAAAATCTTGTAATCACTCCCCTTAAGCCTGCAATTAGATCCCCACTTAGTCAGTGGCACTCTTATCGTTTGTCCTCCCATTTCGGAGCAGACACGCTCTGCCCTCTTTGTAAGCACCGGCCCATCGGCTAATGTCTATACATATAGAGGACGTTTCTGTGGCACGGCAGGGTCTCGGCCATCTTCAACCCGACACGCTACGCTGAGAAGGGCGGTGACGTCGCGCATGCTAATGTTTCGAGAAGGCCTCGGCCGCCAGGTTTGTCTCCCCCTCCTCGCACCCCATATCGCTATCTTCCTCCATCTCCCGCCGCCCCCCTCCCTTTCCTTTCCCGTGGTCAGAGAGGAAGCAGGTGGAGAGGTCAGAGCACTAATGAGATGCTCAGGGAGAACGACAGGAGTGTGCATGTGTAAATAATCTCTTAATTACAGGGAGATGCACATTGAATAGGAAACCCTTTGCTGTGATATCTTCATTTTCTTCTTTCAACCCCTCCACCCTACCTCAGCCGTCCTCCCGTTTGCACCAGGTTCACGAAATCACAAA